>OX328125.1:115147217-115692217 GCA_946811695.1 Gonocerus acuteangulatus
GGGGATTCTACTTAAACTTGAATACTTATTCTTGGTCCTTCTTTATCAACTAGATTGGCTTTATAAGGCATATTATTCTATACAGGCGTTATTAGGAAGGGGATTCTAGTCGATCTTAAATACTTTTTCTTGGTCCTTCTGTTTCGACAAGATAGGCTTTATTAGTCATATTGCCCTATATAGGATTTATTAGGCAGAGGATTCTACTCAATCATAGATTCTGGATCTTGGTCCTTCTGTGTCGACTAGATAGGCTTTATTAGCCATATTATTCTATATAGGCGTTATTAGGCAGGGGATTCTACTCAATCTTGAATACTTGTTCTTTGTCCTTCTCTATCGACTAGATAGGATTTATTAGCCGTATTATTCTATATAGACTTTATTAGGCAGGGGATTCTACTCAATCTTGAAGACTTGTCCCTTGTCCTTCTGTATCAATTAGATAGGCTTTATTAGCCGTATTAGTCTATATAGGCTTTATTAGGCAGGGGAATCTAGTCGATCGTGAAGACTTGTTCTTGGTCCTTCAGTATCGACTAGATAGGCTTTATTAGGCTTTCTATCCGATAAGGCCATAAGTGGGAAGGGGATTCTACTTAAACTTGAATACTTGTTCTTGGTCCTTCTTTATCAACTAGATTGGCTTTATTAGGCATATTATTCTATATAGACTTTATTAGGGAGTGGTATCTACTCAATTTTGAGAACTTGTTCTTGATCTTTCTGTATCCACTAGATTGGCTTTATTAGGCATATTATTCTATATAGGCGTTATTAGGAAGGGGATTCTAGTCGATCTTAAATACTTTTAGCGCGGTTCCTCCCTCCCCCATAGGGAGGAACCCCGCTTATAAGGTTGATACAATGAAACAATCCGGAAGTGCCGACTAGAAAATTTTGCGTTTCAGAACCCCTAGAAACCGAAAATAACGGTGGTTCAAATTTGTATATATATATATATATATATGTATATATTTATTTATATATATATATATATTTGTCTGTTCGCTCTCTAAATAGAAGACGAATGGTCCGATTTTGATGAAATTTGGTACAAAAATCTGTCGTCCAATTTGAAAGGTCAAGTTCGTTAACCAGCAAAATCCGCCCACTGGAAGATGGCGTTTGGGGCGAAATTCGCGCAGAAAAAATCGTAACGCTTACGTTTTTAGCGCGGTTCCTCCCTCCCCCATAGGGAGGAACCCCGCTTATAGGGTTGATACAATGAAACAATCCGGAATTGCCGACTAGAAAATTTCGCGTTTCAGAACCCCTAGAGACCGAAAATAACGGTGGTTCAAATTTGTATATATATATATATATATATATATATATATATATATATATATATGTGTATATTTATATATATATATATTTGTCTGTTCGCTCTCTAGATAGAAGACGAATGGCCCGATTTTGATGAAATTTGGTATAAAAATCCTTCGTCTAATTTGAAAGGTCAAGTTCGTTAACCAGCAAAATCCGCCTACTGGAAGATGGCGTTTGGGGCGAAATTCGCGCAAAAAAAATCGTAACGCTTACGTTTTTGAGTTCATAAGCTTCTAAGTACTCGTTTTATATGATTCCTGGGCTAGGAAAACGAATGAAACCATTTTAAAGGCGATAGCTTTAACCGTTTTCGAGAAAATTGGAAAAATAGTTTTTGAATACCGTTTTTGGTTTAGATACTTAGAATCATGGGATTCAGTTGAAACATTTTTTGCATGTTCTACTTTCATCAAAACTAATATGTTGAAATTTTGGTTACGTTTGGAGTAAAGGAAGGGTTAGAATAAAATATTTTATTAACAGACAAAAAAAGTTTTGTATAATTTCGTTAGTATCTCGAAAACCGTTGACAATCTTGTGAAGCGGAAGATTATGTATCAAATGTATTTGACAATAAAACTTGTTAAGTAAAATAACAAAAACAATTTATTGTTAGAAATATAGATTTCCAAGATTCCAAGACCTTGTCACTAGCGGGTCTGTTTCTAGTGTAGCGGACCCTTCCAGGTAAGATTGTAAATCACGACCTTTCAAGACTTCACTACTCACAGGAATGTCGTTAGTGACCTTAAGGGTTGACACGCCATTATAATAATTAATTTAAAAAAAAAAGACTGGTGGAAACAAAATAATAACTGCTTCTATTTTAATCTTTCCAAATTAGACTAGGGATATGAACGGAACCGCGCTAATATGATGCAGTTCTGCGAGACGGACTTTTTTTATTCAATGAATAACAGAGTTGGATAATTATTCAATAAATTTTTATTGAATGAGAATTCATTCATTTATTCAGTTATTCATTGACTGATTTTTTTTTTTTTTTTTTTTTTTTTTTTTTTTAATATATATATATATATATATATATATATATATATATATATATATATATATAGATATATAAAAATCACGTTTCTCTCTGTATGTTTGTTCCTTATACAAATCCAAACCGTTTGACCGATTTTGAGAACTTGTTCTTGATCCTTCTGTATTCACTAGATAGGCTTTATTAGGCATATTATTCTATATAGGCGTTATTAGGGAGTGGTATCTACTCAATTTTGAGAACTTGTTCTTGATCCTTCTGTATCCACTAGATTGGCTTTATAAGTTATATTCTTCTATATAGGCTTTATTAGGCAGTGGTATCTACTCAATTTTGAGAACTTGTTCTTGATCCTTCTGTATCCACTAGATTGGCTTTATTAGGCATATTATTCTATATAGGCGTTATTAGGCAATGGTATCTACTCAATTTTGAGAACTTGCTCTTGATCCTTCTGTATCCACTAGATTGGCTTTATAAGTTATATTCTTCTATATAGGCTTTATTAGGCAGTGGTATCAACTCAATTTAAAGAACTTGTTCTTGATCCTTCTGTATTCACTAGATAGGCTTTATTAGGCATATTATTCTATATAGGCGTTATTAGGGAGTGGTATCTACTAAATTTTGAGAACTTGTTCTTGATCCTTCTGTATCCACTAGATTGGCTTTATAAGTTATATTCTTCTATATAGGCTTTATTAGGCAGTGGTATCTACTCAATTTTGAGAACTTGTTCTTGATCCTTCTGTATCCACTAGATTGGCTTTATTAGGCATATTATTCTATATAGGCGTTATTAGGCAGTGGTATCTACTCAATTTTGAGAACTTGCTCTTGATCCTTCTGTATCCACTAGATTGGCTTTATAAGTTATATTCTTCTATATAGGCTTTATTAGGCAGTGGTATCTACTCAATTTAGAGAACTTGTTCTTGATCCTTCTGTATCCACTAGATTGGCTTTATTAGGCATATTATTCTATATAGGCGTTATTAGGCAGTGGTATCTACTCAATTTTGAGAACTTGTTCTTGATCCTTCTGTATCCACTAGATTGGCTTTATAAGTTATATTCTTCTATATAGGCTTTATTAGGAAGTGGTATCTACTCAATTTTGAGAACTTGTTCTTGATCCTTCTGTATACACTAGATTGGCTTTATAAGTTATATTCTTCTATATAGGCTTTATTAGGCAGTGGTATCTACTCAATTTTGAGAACTTGTTCTTGATCCTTCTGTATCCACTAGATTGGCTTTATAAGTTATATTCTTCTATATAGGCTTTATTAGGAATTTTGAGAACTTGTTCTTGATCCTTCTGTATCCACTAGATTGGCTTTATAAGTTATATTCTTCTATATAGGCTTTATTAGGCAGTGGTATCTACTCAATTTTGAGAACTTGTTCTTGATCCTACTGTATCCACTAGATTGGCTTTATAAGTTATATTCTTCTATATAGGCTTTATTAGGAAGTGGTATCTACTCAATTTTGAGAACTTGTTCTTGATCCTTCTGTATCCACTAGATTGGCTTTATAAGTTATATTCTTCTATATAGGCTTTATTAGGGAGTGGTATCTACTCAACTTTGAGAACTTGTTCTTGATCCTTCTGTATCCACTAGATTGGCTTTATAAGTTATATTCTTCTATATAGGCTTTATTAGGCAGTGGTATCTACTCAATTTTGAGAACTTGTTCTTGATCCTTCTGTATCCACTAGATTGGCTTTATAAGTTATATTCTTCTATATAGGCTTTATTAGGAAGTGGTATCTACTCAATTTTGAGAACTTGTTCTTGATCCTTCTGTATCCACTAGATTGGCTTTATAAGTTATATTCTTCTATATAGGCTTTATTAGGGAGTGGTATCTACTCAACTTTGAGAACTTGTTCTTGATCCTTCTGTATCCACTAGATTGGCTTTATTAGGCATATTATTCTATATAGGCGTTATTAGGAAGGGGATTCTAGTCGATCTTAAATACTTATTCTTGGTCCTTCTTTATCGACAAGATAGGCTTTATTAATCATATTGTCCTATATAGGATTTATTAGGCAGAGGAATCTACTCAATCATAGATTCTGGGTCTTGGTCCTTCTGTGTCCACTAGATTGGCTTTATTAGGCAGGAGATACTACTTAATCTTAAATATTTGTTCTTTGTCCTTCTGTATCCATTAGATAGCCTTTATGGGCCGTATTATTCTATATAGACTTTATTAGGCAGGGGATTCTACTCAATCTTGAAGACTTGTCCCTTGTCCTTCTGTATCAATTAGATAGGCTTTATTAGCCGTATTATTCTATATAGGCTTTATTGGGCAGGGGAATCTAGTCGATCTTGAATACTTGTTCTTTGTCCTTCTGTATCCATTAGCCATATTATTCTATATAGGCTTTATTAGGCAGGGGATTTTACTCATTCTTGAAGACTTGTTCTTGAACCTTCGTATCGACTAGATAGGCTTTATTAGCCGTATTATTCTATATAGGCTTTATTGGGCAGGGGAATCTAGTCGATCGTGAAGACTTGTTCTTAGTCCTTCAGTATCGACTAGATAGGCTTTATTAGGCTTTGTATCCTATAATGCCATAAGTAGGAAGGGGATTCTACTTAAACTTGAATACTTATTCTTGGTCCTTCTTTATCAACTAGATTGGCTTTATAAGGCATATTATTCTATACAGGCGTTATTAGGAAGGGGATTCTAGTCGATCTTAAATACTTTTTCTTGGTCCTTCTGTTTCGACAAGATAGGCTTTATTAGTCATATTGCCCTATATAGGATTTATTAGGCAGAGGATTCTACTCAATCATAGATTCTGGATCTTGGTCCTTCTGTGTCGACTAGATAGGCTTTATTAGCCATATTATTCTATATAGGCGTTATTAGGCAGGGGATTCTACTCAATCTTGAATACTTGTTCTTTGTCCTTCTCTATCGACTAGATAGGATTTATTAGCCGTATTATTCTATATAGACTTTATTAGGCAGGGGATTCTACTCAATCTTGAAGACTTGTCCCTTGTCCTTCTGTATCAATTAGATAGGCTTTATTAGCCGTATTAGTCTATATAGGCTTTATTAGGCAGGGGAATCTAGTCGATCGTGAAGACTTGTTCTTGGTCCTTCAGTATCGACTAGATAGGCTTTATTAGGCTTTCTATCCGATAAGGCCATAAGTGGGAAGGGGATTCTACTTAAACTTGAATACTTGTTCTTGGTCCTTCTTTATCAACTAGATTGGCTTTATTAGGCATATTATTCTATATAGACTTTATTAGGGAGTGGTATCTACTCAATTTTGAGAACTTGTTCTTGATCTTTCTGTATCCACTAGATTGGCTTTATTAGGCATATTATTCTATATAGGCGTTATTAGGCAGTGGTATCTACTCAATTTAGAGAACTTGTTCTTGATCCTTCTGTATTCACTAGATAGGCTTTATTAGGCATATTATTCTATATAGGCGTTATTAGGGAGTGGTATCTACTAAATTTTGAGAACTTGTTCTTGATCCTTCTGTATCCACTAGATTGGCTTTATAAGTTATATTCTTCTATATAGGCTTTATTAGGCAGTGGTATCTACTCAATTTTGAGAACTTGTTCTTGATCCTTCTGTATCCACTAGATTGGCTTTATAAGTTATATTCTTCTATATAGGCTTTATTAGGAAGTGGTATCTACTCAATTTTGAGAACTTGTTCTTGATCCTTCTGTATCCACTAGATTGGCTTTATAAGTTATATTCTTCTATATAGGCTTTATTAGGGAGTGGTATCTACTCAACTTTGAGAACTTGTTCTTGATCCTTCTGTATCCACTAGATTGGCTTTATTAGGCATATTATTCTATATAGGCGTTATTAGGAAGGGGATTCTAGTCGATCTTAAATACTTATTCTTGGTCCTTCTTTATCGACAAGATAGGCTTTATTAATCATATTGTCCTATATAGGATTTATTAGGCAGAGGAATCTACTCAATCATAGATTCTGGGTCTTGGTCCTTCTGTGTCCACTAGATTGGCTTTATTAGGCAGGAGATACTACTTAATCTTAAATATTTGTTCTTTGTCCTTCTGTATCCATTAGATAGCCTTTATGGGCCGTATTATTCTATATAGACTTTATTAGGCAGGGGATTCTACTCAATCTTGAAGACTTGTCCCTTGTCCTTCTGTATCAATTAGATAGGCTTTATTAGCCGTATTATTCTATATAGGCTTTATTGGGCAGGGGAATCTAGTCGATCTTGAATACTTGTTCTTTGTCCTTCTGTATCCATTAGCCATATTATTCTATATAGGCTTTATTAGGCAGGGGATTTTACTCATTCTTGAAGACTTGTTCTTGAACCTTCGTATCGACTAGATAGGCTTTATTAGCCGTATTATTCTATATAGGCTTTATTGGGCAGGGGAATCTAGTCGATCGTGAAGACTTGTTCTTAGTCCTTCAGTATCGACTAGATAGGCTTTATTAGGCTTTGTATCCTATAATGCCATAAGTAGGAAGGGGATTCTACTTAAACTTGAATACTTATTCTTGGTCCTTCTTTATCAACTAGATTGGCTTTATAAGGCATATTATTCTATACAGGCGTTATTAGGAAGGGGATTCTAGTCGATCTTAAATACTTTTTCTTGGTCCTTCTGTTTCGACAAGATAGGCTTTATTAGTCATATTGCCCTATATAGGATTTATTAGGCAGAGGATTCTACTCAATCATAGATTCTGGATCTTGGTCCTTCTGTGTCGACTAGATAGGCTTTATTAGCCATATTATTCTATATAGGCGTTATTAGGCAGGGGATTCTACTCAATCTTGAATACTTGTTCTTTGTCCTTTTCTATCGACTAGATAGGATTTATTAGCCGTATTATTCTATATAGACTTTATTAGGCAGGGGATTCTACTCAATCTTGAAGACTTGTCCCTTGTCCTTCTGTATCAATTAGATAGGCTTTATTAGCCGTATTAGTCTATATAGGCTTTATTAGGCAGGGGAATCTAGTCGATCGTGAAGACTTGTTCTTGGTCCTTCAGTATCGACTAGATAGGCTTTATTAGGCTTTCTATCCGATAAGGCCATAAGTGGGAAGGGGATTCTACTTAAACTTGAATACTTGTTCTTGGTCCTTCTTTATCAACTAGATTGGCTTTATTAGGCATATTATTCTATATAGACTTTATTAGGGAGTGGTATCTACTCAATTTTGAGAACTTGTTCTTGATCTTTCTGTATCCACTAGATTGGCTTTATTAGGCATATTATTCTATATAGGCGTTATTAGGCAGTGGTATCTACTCAATTTAGAGAACTTGTTCTTGATCCTTCTGTATTCACTAGATAGGCTTTATTAGGCATATTATTCTATATAGGCGTTATTAGGGAGTGGTATCTACTAAATTTTGAGAACTTGTTCTTGATCCTTCTGTATCCACTAGATTGGCTTTATAAGTTATATTCTTCTATATAGGCTTTATTAGGCAGTGGTATCTACTCAATTTTGAGAACTTGTTCTTGATCCTTCTGTATCCACTAGATTGGCTTTATAAGTTATATTCTTCTATATAGGCTTTATTAGGAAGTGGTATCTACTCAATTTTGAGAACTTGTTCTTGATCCTTCTGTATCCACTAGATTGGCTTTATAAGTTATATTCTTCTATATAGGCTTTATTAGGGAGTGGTATCTACTCAACTTTGAGAACTTGTTCTTGATCCTTCTGTATCCACTAGATTGGCTTTATTAGGCATATTATTCTATATAGGCGTTATTAGGAAGGGGATTCTAGTCGATCTTAAATACTTATTCTTGGTCCTTCTTTATCGACAAGATAGGCTTTATTAATCATATTGTCCTATATAGGATTTATTAGGCAGAGGAATCTACTCAATCATAGATTCTGGGTCTTGGTCCTTCTGTGTCCACTAGATTGGCTTTATTAGGCAGGAGATACTACTTAATCTTAAATATTTGTTCTTTGTCCTTCTGTATCCATTAGATAGCCTTTATGGGCCGTATTATTCTATATAGACTTTATTAGGCAGGGGATTCTACTCAATCTTGAAGACTTGTCCCTTGTCCTTCTGTATCAATTAGATAGGCTTTATTAGCCGTATTATTCTATATAGGCTTTATTGGGCAGGGGAATCTAGTCGATCTTGAATACTTGTTCTTTGTCCTTCTGTATCCATTAGCCATATTATTCTATATAGGCTTTACTAGGCAGGGGATTTTACTCATTCTTGAAGACTTGTTCTTGAACCTTCGTATCGACTAGATAGGCTTTATTAGCCGTATTATTCTATATAGGCTTTATTGGGCAGGGGAATCTAGTCGATCGTGAAGACTTGTTCTTAGTCCTTCAGTATCGACTAGATAGGCTTTATTAGGCTTTGTATCCTATAATGCCATAAGTAGGAAGGGGATTCTACTTAAACTTGAATACTTATTCTTGGTCCTTCTTTATCAACTAGATTGGCTTTATAAGGCATATTATTCTATACAGGCGTTATTAGGAAGGGGATTCTAGTCGATCTTAAATACTTTTTCTTGGTCCTTCTGTTTCGACAAGATAGGCTTTATTAGTCATATTGCCCTATATAGGATTTATTAGGCAGAGGATTCTACTCAATCATAGATTCTGGATCTTGGTCCTTCTGTGTCGACTAGATAGGCTTTATTAGCCATATTATTCTATATAGGCGTTATTAGGCAGGGGATTCTACTCAATCTTGAATACTTGTTCTTTGTCCTTCTCTATCGACTAGATAGGATTTATTAGCCGTATTATTCTATATAGACTTTATTAGGCAGGGGATTCTACTCAATCTTGAAGACTTGTCCCTTGTCCTTCTGTATCAATTAGATAGGCTTTATTAGCCGTATTAGTCTATATAGGCTTTATTAGGCAGGGGAATCTAGTCGATCGTGAAGACTTGTTCTTGGTCCTTCAGTATCGACTAGATAGGCTTTATTAGGCTTTCTATCCGATAAGGCCATAAGTGGGAAGGGGATTCTACTTAAACTTGAATACTTGTTCTTGATCCTTCTGTATCCACTAGATTGGCTTTATAAGTTATATTATTCTATATAGACTTTATTAGGGAGTGGTATCTACTCAATTTTGAGAACTTGTTCTTGATCTTTCTGTATCCACTAGATTGGCTTTATTAGGCATATTATTCTATATAGGCGTTATTAGGAAGGGGATTCTAGTCGATCTTAAATACTTTTAGCGCGGTTCCTCCCTCCCCCATAGGGAGGAACCCCGCTTATAAGGTTGATACAATGAAACAATCCGGAAGTGCCGACTAGAAAATTTTGCGTTTCAGAACCCCTAGAAACCGAAAATAACGGTGGTTCAAATTTGTATATATATATATATATATATGTATATATTTATTTATATATATATATATATTTGTCTGTTCGCTCTCTAAATAGAAGACGAATGGTCCGATTTTGATGAAATTTGGTACAAAAATCTGTCGTCCAATTTGAAAGGTCAAGTTCGTTAACCAGCAAAATCCGCCCACTGGAAGATGGCGTTTGGGGCGAAATTCGCGCAGAAAAAATCGTAACGCTTACGTTTTTAGCGCGGTTCCTCCCTCCCCCATAGGGAGGAACCCCGCTTATAGGGTTGATACAATGAAACAATCCGGAATTGCCGACTAGAAAATTTCGCGTTTCAGAACCCCTAGAGACCGAAAATATCGGTGGTTCAAATTTGTATATATATATATATATATATATATATATATATATATATATATATGTATATATTTATATATATATATATATTTGTCTGTTCGCTCTCTAGATAGAAGACGAATGGCCCGATTTTGATGAAATTTGGTATAAAAATCCTTCGTCTAATTTGAAAGGTCAAGTTCGTTAACCAGCAAAATCCGCCTACTGGAAGATGGCGTTTGGGGCGAAATTCGCGCAAAAAAAATCGTAACGCTTACGTTTTTGAGTTCATAAGCTTCTAAGTACTCGTTTTATATGATTCCTGGGCTAGGAAAACGAATGAAACCATTTTAAAGGCGATAGCTTTAACCGTTTTCGAGAAAATTGGAAAAATAGTTTTTGAATACCGTTTTTGGTTTAGATACTTAGAATCATGGGATTCAGTTGAAACATTTTCTGCATGTTCTACTTTCATCAAAACTAATATGTTGAAATTTTGGTTACGTTTGGAGTAAAGGAAGGGTTAGAATAAAATATTTTATTAACAGACAAAAAAAGTTTTGTATAATTTCGTTAGTATCTCGAAAACCGTTGACAATCTTGTGAAGCGGAAGATTATGTATCAAATGTATTTGACAATAAAACTTGTTAAGTAAAATAACAAAAACAATTTATTGTTAGAAATATAGATTTCCAAGATTCCAAGACCTTGTCACTAGCGGGTCTGTTTCTAGTGTAGCGGACCCTTCCAGGTAAGATTGTAAATCACGACCTTTCAAGACTTCACTACTCACAGGAATGTCGTTAGTGACCTTAAGGGTTGACACGCCATTATAATAATTAATTTAAAAAAAAAAGACTGGTGGAAACAAAATAATAACTGCTTCTATTTTAATCTTTCCAAATTAGACTAGGGATATGAACGGAACCGCGCTAAGATGATGCAGTTCTGCGAGACGGACTTTTTTTATTCAATGAATAACAGAGTTGGATAATTATTCAATAAATTTTTATTGAATGAGAATTCATTCATTTATTCAGTTATTCATTGACTGATTTTTTTTTTTTTTTTTTTTTTTTTTTTTTTTTTTTTAATATATATATATATATATATATATATATATATATATATAGATATATAAAAATCACGTTTCTCTCTGTATGTTTGTTCCTTATACAAATCCAAACCGTTTGACCGATTTTGAGAACTTGTTCTTGATCCTTCTGTATTCACTAGATAGGCTTTATTAGGCATATTATTCTATATAGGCGTTATTAGGGAGTGGTATCTACTCAATTTTGAGAACTTGTTCTTGATCCTTCTGTATCCACTAGATTGGCTTTATAAGTTATATTCTTCTATATAGGCTTTATTAGGCAGTGGTATCTACTCAATTTTGAGAACTTGTTCTTGATCCTTCTGTATCCACTAGATTGGCTTTATTAGGCATATTATTCTATATAGGCGTTATTAGGCAGTGGTATCTACTCAATTTTGAGAACTTGCTCTTGATCCTTCTGTATCCACTAGATTGGCTTTATAAGTTATATTCTTCTATATAGGCTTTATTAGGCAGTGGTATCTACTCAATTTAGAGAACTTGTTCTTGATCCTTCTGTATTCACTAGATAGGCTTTATTAGGCATATTATTCTATATAGGCGTTATTAGGGAGTGGTATCTACTAAATTTTGAGAACTTGTTCTTGATCCTTCTGTATCCACTAGATTGGCTTTATAAGTTATATTCTTCTATATAGGCTTTATTAGGCAGTGGTATCTACTCAATTTTGAGAACTTGTTCTTGATCCTTCTGTATCCACTAGATTGGCTTTATAAGTTATATTCTTCTATATAGGCTTTATTAGGAATTTTGAGAACTTGTTCTTGATCCTTCTGTATCCACTAGATTGGCTTTATAAGTTATATTCTTCTATATAGGCTTTATTAGGCAGTGGTATCTACTCAATTTTGAGAACTTGTTCTTGATCCTTCTGTATCCACTAGATTGGCTTTATAAGTTATATTCTTCTATATAGGCTTTATTAGGAAGTGGTATCTACTCAATTTTGAGAACTTGTTCTTGATCCTTCTGTATCCACTAGATTGGCTTTATAAGTTATATTCTTCTATATAGGCTTTATTAGGGAGTGGTATCTACTCAACTTTGAGAACTTGTTCTTGATCCTTCTGTATCCACTAGATTGGATTTATTAGGCATATTATTCTATATAGGCGTTATTAGGAAGGGGATTCTAGTCGATCTTAAATACTTATTCTTGGTCCTTCTTTATCGACAAGATAGGCTTTATTAATCATATTGTCCTATATAGGATTTATTAGGCAGAGGAATCTACTCAATCATAGATTCTGGGTCTTGGTCCTTCTGTGTCCACTAGATTGGCTTTATTAGGCAGGAGATACTACTTAATTTTAAATATTTGTTCTTTGTCCTTCTGTATCCATTAGATAGCCTTTATGGGCCGTATTATTCTATATAGACTTTATTAGGCAGGGGATTCTACTCAATCTTGAAGACTTGTCCCTTGTCCTTCTGTATCAATTAGATAGGCTTTATTAGCCGTATTATTCTATATAGGCTTTATTGGGCAGGGGAATCTAGTCGATCTTGAATACTTGTTCTTTGTCCTTCTGTATCCATTAGATAGGCTTTATTAGCCATATTATTCTATATAGGCTTTATTAGGCAGGGGATTTTACTCATTCTTGAAGACTTGTTCTTGAACCTTCGTATCGACTAGATAGGCTTTATTAGCCGTATTATTCTATATAGGCTTTATTGGGCAGGGGAATCTAGTCGATCGTGAAGACTTGTTCTTAGTCCTTCAGTATCGACTAGATAGGCTTTATTAGGCTTTGTATCCTATAATGCCATAAGTAGGAAGGGGATTCTACTTAAACTTGAATACTTATTCTTGGTCCTTCTTTATCAACTAGATTGGCTTTATAAGGCATATTATTCTATACAGGCGTTATTAGGAAGGGGATTCTAGTCGATCTTAAATACTTTTTCTTGGTCCTTCTGTTTCGACAAGATAGGCTTTATTAGTCATATTGCCCTATATAGGATTTATTAGGCAGAGGATTCTACTCAATCATAGATTCTGGATCTTGGTCCTTCTGTGTCGACTAGATAGGCTTTATTAGCCATATTATTCTATATAGGCGTTATTAGGCAGGGGATTCTACTCAATCTTGAATACTTGTTCTTTGTCCTTCTCTATCGACTAGATAGGATTTATTAGCCGTATTATTCTATATAGACTTTATTAGGCAGGGGATTCTACTCAATCTTGAAGACTTGTCCCTTGTCCTTCTGTATCAATTAGATAGGCTTTATTAGCCGTATTAGTCTATATAGGCTTTATTAGGCAGGGGAATCTAGTCGATCGTGAAGACTTGTTCTTGGTCCTTCAGTATCGACTAGATAGGCTTTATTAGGCTTTCTATCCGATAAGGCCATAAGTGGGAAGGGGATTCTACTTAAACTTGAATACTTGTTCTTGGTCCTTCTTTATCAACTAGATTGGCTTTATTAGGCATATTATTCTATATAGACTTTATTAGGGAGTGGTATCTACTCAATTTTGAGAACTTGTTCTTGATCTTTCTGTATCCACTAGATTGGCTTTATTAGGCATATTATTCTATATAGGCGTTATTAGGAAGGGGATTCTAGTCGATCTTAAATACTTTTAGCGCGGTTCCTCCCTCCCCCATAGGGAGGAACCCCGCTTATAAGGTTGATACAATGAAACAATCCGGAAGTGCCGACTAGAAAATTTTGCGTTTCAGAACCCCTAGAAACCGAAAATAACGGTGGTTCAAATTTGTATATATATATATATATATATGTATATATTTATTTATATATATATATATATTTGTCTGTTCGCTCTCTAAATAGAAGACGAATGGTCCGATTTTGATGAAATTTGGTACAAAAATCTGTCGTCCAATTTGAAAGGTCAAGTTCGTTAACCAGCAAAATCCGCCCACTGGAAGATGGCGTTTGGGGCGAAATTCGCGCAGAAAAAATCGTAACGCTTACGTTTTTAGCGCGGTTCCTCCCTCCCCCATAGGGAGGAACCCCGCTTATAGGGTTGATACAATGAAACAATCCGGAATTGCCGACTAGAAAATTTCGCGTTTCAGAACCCCTAGAGACCGAAAATAACGGTGGTTCAAATTTGTATATATATATATATATATATATATATATATATATATATATATGTGTATATTTATATATATATATATTTGTCTGTTCGCTCTCTAGATAGAAGACGAATGGCCCGATTTTGATGAAATTTGGTATAAAAATCCTTCGTCTAATTTGAAAGGTCAAGTTCGTTAACCAGCAAAATCCGCCTACTGGAAGATGGCGTTTGGGGCGAAATTCGCGCAAAAAAAATCGTAACGCTTACGTTTTTGAGTTCATAAGCTTCTAAGTACTCGTTTTATATGATTCCTGGGCTAGGAAAACGAATGAAACCATTTTAAAGGCGATAGCTTTAACCGTTTTCGAGAAAATTGGAAAAATAGTTTTTGAATACCGTTTTTGGTTTAGATACTTAGAATCATGGGATTCAGTTGAAACATTTTTTGCATGTTCTACTTTCATCAAAACTAATATGTTGAAATTTTGGTTACGTTTGGAGTAAAGGAAGGGTTAGAATAAAATATTTTATTAACAGACAAAAAAAGTTTTGTATAATTTCGTTAGTATCTCGAAAACCGTTGACAATCTTGTGAAGCGGAAGATTATGTATCAAATGTATTTGACAATAAAACTTGTTAAGTAAAATAACAAAAACAATTTATTGTTAGAAATATAGATTTCCAAGATTCCAAGACCTTGTCACTAGCGGGTCTGTTTCTAGTGTAGCGGACCCTTCCAGGTAAGATTGTAAATCACGACCTTTCAAGACTTCACTACTCACAGGAATGTCGTTAGTGACCTTAAGGGTTGACACGCCATTATAATAATTAATTTAAAAAAAAAAGACTGGTGGAAACAAAATAATAACTGCTTCTATTTTAATCTTTCCAAATTAGACTAGGGATATGAACGGAACCGCGCTAATATGATGCAGTTCTGCGAGACGGACTTTTTTTATTCAATGAATAACAGAGTTGGATAATTATTCAATAAATTTTTATTGAATGAGAATTCATTCATTTATTCAGTTATTCATTGACTGATTTTTTTTTTTTTTTTTTTTTTTTTTTTTTTAATATATATATATATATATATATATATATATATATATATATATATATATATATATAGATATATAAAAATCACGTTTCTCTCTGTATGTTTGTTCCTTATACAAATCCAAACCGTTTGACCGATTTTGAGAACTTGTTCTTGATCCTTCTGTATTCACTAGATAGGCTTTATTAGGCATATTATTCTATATAGGCGTTATTAGGGAGTGGTATCTACTCAATTTTGAGAACTTGTTCTTGATCCTTCTGTATCCACTAGATTGGCTTTATAAGTTATATTCTTCTATATAGGCTTTATTAGGCAGTGGTATCTACTCAATTTTGAGAACTTGTTCTTGATCCTTCTGTATCCACTAGATTGGCTTTATTAGGCATATTATTCTATATAGGCGTTATTAGGCAATGGTATCTACTCAATTTTGAGAACTTCCTCTTGATCCTTCTGTATCCACTAGATTGGCTTTATAAGTTATATTCTTCTATATAGGCTTTATTAGGCAGTGGTATCAACTCAATTTAAAGAACTTGTTCTTGATCCTTCTGTATTCACTAGATAGGCTTTATTAGGCATATTATTCTATATAGGCGTTATTAGGGAGTGGTATCTACTAAATTTTGAGAACTTGTTCTTGATCCTTCTGTATCCACTAGATTGGCTTTATAAGTTATATTCTTCTATATAGGCTTTATTAGGCAGTGGTATCTACTCAATTTTGAGAACTTGTTCTTGATCCTTCTGTATCCACTAGATTGGCTTTATTAGGCATATTATTCTATATAGGCGTTATTAGGCAGTGGTATCTACTCAATTTTGAGAACTTGCTCTTGATCCTTCTGTATCCACTAGATTGGCTTTATAAGTTATATTCTTCTATATAGGCTTTATTAGGCAGTGGTATCTACTCAATTTAGAGAACTTGTTCTTGATCCTTCTGTATCCACTAGATTGGCTTTATTAGGCATATTATTCTATATAGGCGTTATTAGGCAGTGGTATCTACTCAATTTTGAGAACTTGTTCTTGATCCTTCTGTATCCACTAGATTGGCTTTATAAGTTATATTCTTCTATATAGGCTTTATTAGGAAGTGGTATCTACTCAATTTTGAGAACTTGTTCTTGATCCTTCTGTATACACTAGATTGGCTTTATAAGTTATATTCTTCTATATAGGCTTTATTAGGCAGTGGTATCTACTCAATTTTGAGAACTTGTTCTTGATCCTTCTGTATCCACTAGATTGGCTTTATAAGTTATATTCTTCTATATAGGCTTTATTAGGAATTTTGAGAACTTGTTCTTGATCCTTCTGTATCCACTAGATTGGCTTTATAAGTTATATTCTTCTATATAGGCTTTATTAGGCAGTGGTATCTACTCAATTTTGAGAACTTGTTCTTGATCCTACTGTATCCACTAGATTGGCTTTATAAGTTATATTCTTCTATATAGGCTTTATTAGGAAGTGGTATCTACTCAATTTTGAGAACTTGTTCTTGATCCTTCTGTATCCACTAGATTGGCTTTATAAGTTATATTCTTCTATATAGGCTTTATTAGGGAGTGGTATCTACTCAACTTTGAGAACTTGTTCTTGATCCTTCTGTATCCACTAGATTGGCTTTATAAGTTATATTCTTCTATATAGGCTTTATTAGGCAGTGGTATCTACTCAATTTTGAGAACTTGTTCTTGATCCTTCTGTATCCACTAGATTGGCTTTATAAGTTATATTCTTCTATATAGGCTTTATTAGGAAGTGGTATCTACTCAATTTTGAGAACTTGTTCTTGATCCTTCTGTATCCACTAGATTGGCTTTATAAGTTATATTCTTCTATATAGGCTTTATTAGGGAGTGGTATCTACTCAACTTTGAGAACTTGTTCTTGATCCTTCTGTATCCACTAGATTGGCTTTATTAGGCATATTATTCTATATAGGCGTTATTAGGAAGGGGATTCTAGTCGATCTTAAATACTTATTCTTGGTCCTTCTTTATCGACAAGATAGGCTTTATTAATCATATTGTCCTATATAGGATTTATTAGGCAGAGGAATCTACTCAATCATAGATTCTGGGTCTTGGTCCTTCTGTGTCCACTAGATTGGCTTTATTAGGCAGGAGATACTACTTAATCTTAAATATTTGTTCTTTGTCCTTCTGTATCCATTAGATAGCCTTTATGGGCCGTATTATTCTATATAGACTTTATTAGGCAGGGGATTCTACTCAATCTTGAAGACTTGTCCCTTGTCCTTCTGTATCAATTAGATAGGCTTTATTAGCCGTATTATTCTATATAGGCTTTATTGGGCAGGGGAATCTAGTCGATCTTGAATACTTGTTCTTTGTCCTTCTGTATCCATTAGCCATATTATTCTATATAGGCTTTATTAGGCAGGGGATTTTACTCATTCTTGAAGACTTGTTCTTGAACCTTCGTATCGACTAGATAGGCTTTATTAGCCGTATTATTCTATATAGGCTTTATTGGGCAGGGGAATCTAGTCGATCGTGAAGACTTGTTCTTAGTCCTTCAGTATCGACTAGATAGGCTTTATTAGGCTTTGTATCCTATAATGCCATAAGTAGGAAGGGGATTCTACTTAAACTTGAATACTTATTCTTGGTCCTTCTTTATCAACTAGATTGGCTTTATAAGGCATATTATTCTATACAGGCGTTATTAGGAAGGGGATTCTAGTCGATCTTAAATACTTTTTCTTGGTCCTTCTGTTTCGACAAGATAGGCTTTATTAGTCATATTGCCCTATATAGGATTTATTAGGCAGAGGATTCTACTCAATCATAGATTCTGGATCTTGGTCCTTCTGTGTCGACTAGATAGGCTTTATTAGCCATATTATTCTATATAGGCGTTATTAGGCAGGGGATTCTACTCAATCTTGAATACTTGTTCTTTGTCCTTCTCTATCGACTAGATAGGATTTATTAGCCGTATTATTCTATATAGACTTTATTAGGCAGGGGATTCTACTCAATCTTGAAGACTTGTCCCTTGTCCTTCTGTATCAATTAGATAGGCTTTATTAGCCGTATTAGTCTATATAGGCTTTATTAGGCAGGGGAATCTAGTCGATCGTGAAGACTTGTTCTTGGTCCTTCAGTATCGACTAGATAGGCTTTATTAGGCTTTCTATCCGATAAGGCCATAAGTGGGAAGGGGATTCTACTTAAACTTGAATACTTGTTCTTGGTCCTTCTTTATCAACTAGATTGGCTTTATTAGGCATATTATTCTATATAGACTTTATTAGGGAGTGGTATCTACTCAATTTTGAGAACTTGTTCTTGATCTTTCTGTATCCACTAGATTGGCTTTATTAGGCATATTATTCTATATAGGCGTTATTAGGCAGTGGTATCTACTCAATTTAGAGAACTTGTTCTTGATCCTTCTGTATTCACTAGATAGGCTTTATTAGGCATATTATTCTATATAGGCGTTATTAGGGAGTGGTATCTACTAAATTTTGAGAACTTGTTCTTGATCCTTCTGTATCCACTAGATTGGCTTTATAAGTTATATTCTTCTATATAGGCTTTATTAGGCAGTGGTATCTACTCAATTTTGAGAACTTGTTCTTGATCCTTCTGTATCCACTAGATTGGCTTTATAAGTTATATTCTTCTATATAGGCTTTATTAGGAAGTGGTATCTACTCAATTTTGAGAACTTGTTCTTGATCCTTCTGTATCCACTAGATTGGCTTTATAAGTTATATTCTTCTATATAGGCTTTATTAGGGAGTGGTATCTACTCAACTTTGAGAACTTGTTCTTGATCCTTCTGTATCCACTAGATTGGCTTTATTAGGCATATTATTCTATATAGGCGTTATTAGGAAGGGGATTCTAGTCGATCTTAAATACTTATTCTTGGTCCTTCTTTATCGACAAGATAGGCTTTATTAATCATATTGTCCTATATAGGATTTATTAGGCAGAGGAATCTACTCAATCATAGATTCTGGGTCTTGGTCCTTCTGTGTCCACTAGATTGGCTTTATTAGGCAGGAGATACTACTTAATCTTAAATATTTGTTCTTTGTCCTTCTGTATCCATTAGATAGCCTTTATGGGCCGTATTATTCTATATAGACTTTATTAGGCAGGGGATTCTACTCAATCTTGAAGACTTGTCCCTTGTCCTTCTGTATCAATTAGATAGGCTTTATTAGCCGTATTATTCTATATAGGCTTTATTGGGCAGGGGAATCTAGTCGATCTTGAATACTTGTTCTTTGTCCTTCTGTATCCATTAGATAGGCTTTATTAGCCATATTATTCTATATAGGCTTTATTAGGCAGGGGATTTTACTCATTCTTGAAGACTTGTTCTTGAACCTTCGTATCGACTAGATAGGCTTTATTAGCCGTATTATTCTATATAGGCTTTATTGGGCAGGGGAATCTAGTCGATCGTGAAGACTTGTTCTTAGTCCTTCAGTATCGACTAGATAGGCTTTATTAGGCTTTGTATCCTATAATGCCATAAGTAGGAAGGGGATTCTACTTAAACTTGAATACTTATTCTTGGTCCTTCTTTATCAACTAGATTGGCTTTATAAGGCATATTATTCTATACAGGCGTTATTAGGAAGGGGATTCTAGTCGATCTTAAATACTTTTTCTTGGTCCTTCTGTTTCGACAAGATAGGCTTTATTAGTCATATTGCCCTATATAGGATTTATTAGGCAGAGGATTCTACTCAATCATAGATTCTGGATCTTGGTCCTTCTGTGTCGACTAGATAGGCTTTATTAGCCATATTATTCTATATAGGCGTTATTAGGCAGGGGATTCTACTCAATCTTGAATACTTGTTCTTTGTCCTTCTCTATCGACTAGATAGGATTTATTAGCCGTATTATTCTATATAGACTTTATTAGGCAGGGGATTCTACTCAATCTTGAAGACTTGTCCCTTGTCCTTCTGTATCAATTAGATAGGCTTTATTAGCCGTATTAGTCTATATAGGCTTTATTAGGCAGGGGAATCTAGTCGATCGTGAAGACTTGTTCTTGGTCCTTCAGTATCGACTAGATAGGCTTTATTAGGCTTTCTATCCGATAAGGCCATAAGTGGGAAGGGGATTCTACTTAAACTTGAATACTTGTTCTTGGTCCTTCTTTATCAACTAGATTGGCTTTATTAGGCATATTATTCTATATAGACTTTATTAGGGAGTGGTATCTACTCAATTTTGAGAACTTGTTCTTGATCTTTCTGTATCCACTAGATTGGCTTTATTAGGCATATTATTCTATATAGGCGTTATTAGGAAGGGGATTCTAGTCGATCTTAAATACTTTTAGCGCGGTTCCTCCCTCCCCCATAGGGAGGAACCCCGCTTATAAGGTTGATACAATGAAACAATCCGGAAGTGCCGACTAGAAAATTTTGCGTTTCAGAACCCCTAGAAACCGAAAATAACGGTGGTTCAAATTTGTATATATATATATATATATATATATGTATATATTTATTTATATATATATATATATTTGTCTGTTCGCTCTCTAAATAGAAGACGAATGGTCCGATTTTGATGAAATTTGGTACAAAAATCTGTCGTCCAATTTGAAAGGTCAAGTTCGTTAACCAGCAAAATCCGCCCACTGGAAGATGGCGTTTGGGGCGAAATTCGCGCAGAAAAAATCGTAACGCTTACGTTTTTAGCGCGGTTCCTCCCTCCCCCATAGGGAGGAACCCCGCTTATAGGGTTGATACAATGAAACAATCCGGAATTGCCGACTAGAAAATTTCGCGTTTCAGAACCCCTAGAGACCGAAAATATCGGTGGTTCAAATTTGTATATATATATATATATATATATATATATATATATATATATATATATATATGTATATATTTATATATATATATATATTTGTCTGTTCGCTCTCTAGATAGAAGACGAATGGCCCGATTTTGATGAAATTTGGTATAAAAATCCTTCGTCTAATTTGAAAGGTCAAGTTCGTTAACCAGCAAAATCCGCCTACTGGAAGATGGCGTTTGGGGCGAAATTCGCGCAAAAAAAATCGTAACGCTTACGTTTTTGAGTTCATAAGCTTCTAAGTACTCGTTTTATATGATTCCTGGGCTAGGAAAACGAATGAAACCATTTTAAAGGCGATAGCTTTAACCGTTTTCGAGAAAATTGGAAAAATAGTTTTTGAATACCGTTTTTGGTTTAGATACTTAGAATCATGGGATTCAGTTGAAACATTTTCTGCATGTTCTACTTTCATCAAAACTAATATGTTGAAATTTTGGTTACGTTTGGAGTAAAGGAAGGGTTAGAATAAAATATTTTATTAACAGACAAAAAAAGTTTTGTATAATTTCGTTAGTATCTCGAAAACCGTTGACAATCTTGTGAAGCGGAAGATTATGTATCAAATGTATTTGACAATAAAACTTGTTAAGTAAAATAACAAAAACAATTTATTGTTAGAAATATAGATTTCCAAGATTCCAAGACCTTGTCACTAGCGGGTCTGTTTCTAGTGTAGCGGACCCTTCCAGGTAAGATTGTAAATCACGACCTTTCAAGACTTCACTACTCACAGGAATGTCGTTAGTGACCTTAAGGGTTGACACGCCATTATAATAATTAATTTAAAAAAAAAAGACTGGTGGAAACAAAATAATAACTGCTTCTATTTTAATCTTTCCAAATTAGACTAGGGATATGAACGGAACCGCGCTAAGATGATGCAGTTCTGCGAGACGGACTTTTTTTATTCAATGAATAACAGAGTTGGATAATTATTCAATAAATTTTTATTGAATGAGAATTCATTCATTTATTCAGTTATTCATTGACTGATTTTTTTTTTTTTTTTTTTTTTTTTTTTTTTTTTTTAATATATATATATATATATATATATATATATATATATATATATATATATATATATATATAAAAATCACGTTTCTCTCTGTATGTTTGTTCCTTATACAAATCCAAACCGTTTGACCGATTTTGAGAACTTGTTCTTGATCCTTCTGTATTCACTAGATAGGCTTTATTAGGCATATTATTCTATATAGGCGTTATTAGGGAGTGGTATCTACTCAATTTTGAGAACTTGTTCTTGATCCTTCTGTATCCACTAGATTGGCTTTATAAGTTATATTCTTCTATATAGGCTTTATTAGGCAGTGGTATCTACTCAATTTTGAGAACTTGTTCTTGATCCTTCTGTATCCACTAGATTGGCTTTATTAGGCATATTATTCTATATAGGCGTTATTAGGCAGTGGTATCTACTCAATTTTGAGAACTTGCTCTTGATCCTTCTGTATCCACTAGATTGGCTTTATAAGTTATATTCTTCTATATAGGCTTTATTAGGCAGTGGTATCTACTCAATTTAGAGAACTTGTTCTTGATCCTTCTGTATTCACTAGATAGGCTTTATTAGGCATATTATTCTATATAGGCGTTATTAGGGAGTGGTATCTACTAAATTTTGAGAACTTGTTCTTGATCCTTCTGTATCCACTAGATTGGCTTTATAAGTTATATTCTTCTATATAGGCTTTATTAGGCAGTGGTATCTACTCAATTTTGAGAACTTGTTCTTGATCCTACTGTATCCACTAGATTGGCTTTATAAGTTATATTCTTCTATATAGGCTTTATTAGGAAGTGGTATCTACTCAATTTTGAGAACTTGTTCTTGATCCTTCTGTATCCACTAGATTGGCTTTATAAGTTATATTCTTCTATATAGGCTTTATTAGGGAGTGGTATCTACTCAACTTTGAGAACTTGTTCTTGATCCTTCTGTATCCACTAGATTGGCTTTATTAGGCATATTATTCTATATAGGCGTTATTAGGAAGGGGATTCTAGTCGATCTTAAATACTTATTCTTGGTCCTTCTTTATCGACAAGATAGGCTTTATTAATCATATTGTCCTATATAGGATTTATTAGGCAGAGGAATCTACTCAATCATAGATTCTGGATCTTGGTCCTTCTGTGTCCACTAGATTGGCTTTATTAGGCAGGAGATACTACTTAATCTTAAATATTGGTTCTTTGTCCTTCTGTATCCATTAGATAGCCTTTATGGGCCGTATTATTCTATATAGACTTTATTAGGCAGGGGATTCTACATAATCTTGAAGACTTGTCCCTTGTCCTTCTGTATCAATTAGATAGGCTTTATTAGCCGTATTATTCTATATAGGCTTTATTGGGCAGGGGAATCTAGTCGATCTTGAATACTTGTTCTTTGTCCTTCTGTATCCATTAGATAGGCTTTATTAGCCATATTATTCTATATAGGCTTTATTAGGCAGGGGATTTTACTCATTCTTGAAGACTTGTTCTTGAACCTTCGTATCGACTAGATAGGCTTTATTAGCCGTATTATTCTATATAGGCTTTATTGGGCAGGGGAATCTAGTCGATCGTGAAGACTTGTTCTTAGTCCTTCAGTATCGACTAGATAGGCTTTATTAGGCTTTGTATCCTATAATGCCATAAGTAGGAAGGGGATTCTACTTAAACTTGAATACTTATTCTTGGTCCTTCTTTATCAACTAGATTGGCTTTATAAGGCATATTATTCTATATAGGCGTTATTAGGAAGGGGATTCTAGTCGATCTTAAATACTTTTTCTTGGTCTTTCTGTTTCGACAAGATAGGCTTTATTAGTCATATTGCCCTATATAGGATTTATTAGGCAGAGGATTCTACTCAATCATAGATTCTGGATCTTGGTCCTTCTGTGTCGACTAGATAGGCTTTATTAGGCATATTATTCTATATAGGCTTTATTAGGCAGGGGATTCTACATAATCTTGAAGACTTGTCCCTTGTCCTTCTGTATCAATTAGATAGGCTTTATTAGCCGTATTAGTCTATATAGGCTTTATTAGGCAGGGGAATCTAGTCGATCGTGAAGACTTGTTCTTGGTCCTTCAGTATCGACTAGATAGGCTTTATTAGGCTTTCTATCCGATAAGGCCAAAAGTGGGAAGGGGACTCTACTTAAACTTGAATACTTGTTCTTGGTCCTTCTTTATCAACTAGATTGGCTTTATTAGGCATATTATTCAATATAGACTTTATTAGGGAGTGGTATCTACTCAATTTTGAGAACTTGTTCTTGATCTTTCTGTATCCACTAGATTGGCTTTATTAGGCATATTATTCTATATAGGCGTTATTAGGAAGGGGATTCTAGTCGATCTTAAATACTTTTAGCGCGGTTCCTCCCTCCCCCATAGGGAGGAACCCCGCTTATAAGGTTGATACAATGAAACAATCCGGAAGTGCCGACTAGAAAATTTTGCGTTTCAAAACCCCTAGAAACCGAAAATAACGGTGGTTCAAATTTGTATATATATATATATATATATATATATATGTATATATTTATTTATATATATATATATATATATATATATATATATATATACATTTGTCTGTTCGCTCTCTAAATAGAAGACGAATGGTCCGATTTTGATGAAATTTGGTACAAAAATCTGTCGTCCAATTTGAAAGGTCAAGTTCGTTAACCAGCAAATTCCGCCCACTGGAAGATGGCGTTTGGGGCGAAATTCGCGCAGAAAAAATCGTAACGCTTACGTTTTTAGCGCGGTTCCTCCCTCCCCCATAGGGAGGAACCCCGCTTATAGGGTTGATACAATGAAACAATCCGGAATTGCCGACTAGAAAATTTCGCGTTTCAGAACCCCTAGAGACCGAAAATAACGGTGGTTCAAATTTGTATATATATATATATGTATATATTTATATATATATATATTTGTCTGTTCGCTCTCTAGATAGAAGACGAATGGCCCGATTTTGATGAAATTTGGTATAAAAATCCTTCGTCTAATTTGAAAGGTCAAGTACGTTAACCAGCAAAATCCGCCTACTGGAAGATGGCGTTTGGGGCGAAATTCGCGCAAAAAAAATCGTAACGCTTACGTTTTTGAGTTCATAAGCTTCTAAGTACTCGTTTTATATGATTCCTGGGCTAGGAAAACGAATGAAACCATTTTTAAGGCGATAGCTTTAACCGTTTTCGAGAAAATTGGAAAAATAGTTTTTGAATACCGTTTTTGGTTTAGGTACTTAGAATCATGGGATTCAGTTGAAACATTTTCTGCATGTTCTACTTTCATCAAAACTAATATGTTGAAATTTTGGTTACGTTTGGAGTTAAGGAACGGTTAGAATAAAATATTTTATTAACAGACATAAAAAGTTTTAGTAACTTTGTTTACTTTCCTTAATATCTCGAAAAAGGTTGAAAATCTTCGGAAACGGAAGAATACCATTAGAAAGCTTATTAAATGCTCTAAAAAAAAGGTTCTAATAAAAGTTTTGATTAGGCGATGTCAATCGGAGAAATAAGAGCTTAAAACTTTAAAGTAATTGATTTCGCTTATTCGAACTGTTCTTTTTGTCTGTTTTTTATTCCTTGTTATTTTTTAATTGCTTATTGTTGGATAATGTATTTGAAAATAAAACAGGTTAAGAAAAATAAGAAAAACAATTTAATGTTAGAGATATGGATTTGCAAGATATATAGCTTTTCAACTGCCTAGCGTCCTTCCTAGGGAGGGTTCTTTGTCTTTGATTTTGGTACTTAAAATTATGGGATACAGTTGAAACATTTTCTGCATGTTCGAATTTCATCAACACTAATATGTTGAAATTTTTCTTACGTTTAGAGTAAAGGAAGGGTTAGAATAAAATATTTTATTAACAGACAAAAAAAGTTTTGTATAATTTCGTTAGTATCTCGAAAACCGTTGACAATCTTGTGAAGCGGAAGATTATGTATCAAATGTATTTGACAATAAAACTTGTTAAGTAAAATAACAAAAACAATTTATTGTTAGAAATATAGATTTCCAAGATTCCAAGACCTTGTCACTAGCGGGTCTGTTTCTAGTGTAGCGGACCCTTCCAGGTAAGATTGTAAATCACGACCTTTCAAGACTTCACTACTCACAGGAATGTCGTTAGTGACCTTAAGGGTTGACACGCCATTATAATAATTAATTTAAAAAAAAAAGACTGGTGGAACCAAAATAATAACTGCTTCTATTTTAATCTTTCCAAATTAGACTAGGGATATGAACGGAACCGCGCTAAGATGATGCAGTTCTGCGAGACGGACTTTTTTTATTCAATGAATAACAGAGTTGGATAATTATTCAATAAATTTTTATTGAATGAGAATTCATTCATTTATTCAGTTATTCATTGACTGATTTTTTTTTTTTTTTTTTTTTTTTTTTTTTTTTTTTAATATATATATATATATATATATATATATATATATATATAAAAATCACGTTTCTCTCTGTATGTTTGTTCCTTATACAAATCCAAACCGTTTGACCGATTTTGACCAAACTTGGTTTACAGATAGGTTCTTGATCCGAGGAGTCTCATAGGGTAGGTCAAAAACGTGTACCAGCTGTCTGTCTGTATGTTTGTTCCTTATGTAATTCCACACCGTTTGACCGATTTTGATCAAACTCGGCACACAGGTAGATCTTCTTGCGGGAAGCCTCGTAAGCTAGGTCAAAAACGTTTACCAGCTGTCTGTCTGTATGTTTGTTCCTTATGCAATTCCACACCGTTGACCGATTTTGACCAAACTCGGCACACAGGTGGATCTTGTTGCGGGAAGCCTCGTAGGCTAGGTCAAAAACGTCTACCAGCTGTCTGTCTGTATGTTTGTTCCTTATGCAATTCCACACCGTTGACCGATTTTGACCAAACTCGCCACACAGGTGGATCTTGTTGCGGGAAGCCTCGTAGGCTAGGTCAAAAACGTCTACCAGCTGTCTGTCTGTATGTTTGTTCCTTATGCAATTCCACACCGTTTGACCGATTTTGACTAAACTTAGCCCGCAGGTAGGTATTGATCTGGGGAATGTCTTAGGCTAGGCCATAATAGTCTACGAATACAGGTCGGAGGTCACGGGTTCGAAACTCGGAACCCCTACCGGCTACAGATTTGAGTCATTAGATTTTAATATAACTTATTTGGTTTCTAATATATTTTCGATTTTCTAGATGCAAAAAGTAGGCGTAGCATGGTACGCCGGGTAACAGCTACTGTAATGAATATTTATTCATTAAAATAATTAATTATAAGAAGAAAAAATTATTAATTATAATTTTTTTTTTCTCCATTCAGTATTTCTATTCATTTAAAATAATATGGTGAGGAACAAAAGTTCAGTTATGGAACACAACCGTAAAGAATTGTCTCAAACTATGCTTCAATGCGGTCAGAATGATTAAAAAAAACAAATAAATCATCATTTCAGGAGAAACATATTAAAAGATAGACAATTTATTTAATTTGATATTTATAATTCAATCCGATTAAAACGCCTTAATGAAGTAGGTATAAGTTCAGAGTGAGATAAGGACAGGAAATAGTAAACAAGTAAGAGCTTCCAATGTTTTTATTTCTTGATATTGAACAGGCCAAAGGTACACTAATCCACTGGTTCTAGTCTAGCTGTTTTTTATGCTGCATTAATCCATTTATATTGTGAAAGTTGAATTGAATTATAGTGTCAGAGGAAAAAAAATCAGTTATTTTTCAGTGATCAGTTTTAGTTACTTTTAGTGAATTCGCTTTTCTTTTATTTCATCTTTTTTATATTTATAAAATTTAACATGATGGATAGTGATAGTGACACTCAGGGAAGTCTTGGTGTTTCAAGTCTTTCAGTTGAACAGTCCGAAGCTTTACCGGGTACTTCAAAGGAGACACCAAAGGTAGTTCAATCTAGATCAACTTTAAGTCACACTCCTATTTTAGACGGAACATTTTTTGAAATATTAGAAATATCAAGTTCGGATGCATCCGTCACTGCAAAGTGCGTAAAATGCAAACCAAATCACGTAACAATAAAAGGAAATAGATTTTCCTCTTCAAATTATATTTCCCATTTAAAAAGGCGACACGGGACAAGTGTGTTTGAGGAGTACGAGGAATACAAGAAAAACAAAACAATCAAAAATCAAAGTGCTTTTTCTGTGAATTCATCACGTAATAAAGAAACAAATTTTATATCCCAAGATGAGTTCGAAAACAATATATTGAAATTTATTATACATTCTATGTGTTCACTGCGCATTTTAGAAGATAAATATTTTGTAAAAATGTTTACTGATTTGGACATTAAAAAAAGAGGACTTCATATGATAAGTCGTCGAACTTTAGTACGACGAATGGATAGCTTATATCTAACCACCTTAGCTAACATTAAGGACCAATTAGGAAAGTGTAAGTATGTGTGTACTACTGCAGATATCTGGTCTGCAAAGCGCAGAAGTTTTTTTGGTGTGACTGCTCACTGGATAGACAACAATTTTAAAAGGCAGTCAGCTGCCCTTGCTTGCCGCCGATTTCGAAATTCCCATTCATTTGATAGAGTATCATTTATGTTGAGTGATATCCATGCGGAATTTAAACTAGACGCTAGCAAAATTGTTGCCACAATTACAGACAACGGGAGTAATTTTTTAAAAGCCTTTAAAATATTTGGAGTTAAGCCAAATAATGTAACTATGGATGTAAACACCAATGAAGGGGAAAATTATTATGACCAGGCCTCTACAGAAAGTGAAAATGAAGATGATGAGTTAGAAACTGATGAGTTATATTCAAAAATTATAGAAAACTTGCCATGTCATTTAAAGTGTGCAGCCCATACACTAAGTCTGTGTGCGTCAGCAGATCTACACAAAACAATTACAAATTTTCATGAACTGTTTTCCATTCATCAAAAGGTTTTCAAAAAATGTAATAAACTTTGGAAAGCTGCGTCAAGACCCAAATCGGCTGAAATATTGGAGGAGATTATTGGTCATACGCTAAGCCGACCTGGTGCTACAAGATGGAACTCCCTTTATGATGCTTTGAAACAAATACACGGGATCAAGGATAAGTGTGCCGATCTAATGAAAGCATTAGCACACAAAGAAATACTCAAAGATAATGAGTTTCTTTACATTTCGGAGCTCCTGGATTGTACAAAAACCATTAGCATTAGCAATAGACATTCTCCAGGGGGAAAAAGATGTTTCTTATGGCATGTTAATCCCTACCTTGCTGGCTTTAAGACGAAAGCTAGAAGTTTTATCTGGAAAAGATATGACTTACTGTAAGCCAATCGCTCGATCTTTATTAGACAGTTTGAATACTCGATTTAGTGAATTTTTCAACTTTACCAGCCCACAGTCAAAAATGGCCGCTATTGCATCATTATCTCATCCTCGATTCAAAAAAAAGTGGCTGCCTTGTGTAAACTCATCAAAGCATGACCAAATTATTGGATTTTTTAAAGAAAAAGTTTTAGAAGAGGTAAATGCACTAACGGAGGTGACACCTACTGCTCGCCTGACTGAAGTTGATGACTTTTTTGATTTTGGAAATGTCGATACTGCAACAAGCGACAATTCTTTTACGAAAGCAGAAATCCAGGTGTTGCAATTTTTTGAAAATCAGGAAGAAGATTTGAGTGTGTTAAATAATTTTAAATATATAAAAAATGTTTTTATCAAATTTAACACGCCCCTGGCGACACCTGCGCCGGTTGAAAGACTGTTTTCATTCGCAAGCATGACAAATACTCCCAAAGCACATAAGCTCAGTGATGAACATTTTGAAAAGAGAGTAATTCTGAAAGCTTATTTGAATAATTAGTTGTTGTAGTCTGATAGGAAAAATAATTAGACAATGTACATTTTTTAAATAATGACTATTATAAGCCTATCATTAACATTAAATTTTCATGGCAGCAGTCATTGGAATAATATTTTTTACAATTAAAAGTAAATGTTCACTTTTATGACTTGAATTTTGTGTTTGTTTATTGTGATATTAGGGTAGATGGGAAAAAAGTAGGTAATTTTTTTTTTACTAGTATTGTACCCAAAACATTTTTTGAAAAGATATCCTTTATGTAAAAATAAAGTCCGACTCGCAGGAACTGCAGCATCTTAGCGCGGTTCCGTTCATGTCCCTAGTGCCATTTGATAAGCTTAGAAAAGAAATAAACTTATTTTTTTTTATATATCTCGTGAAAATTGTCAAAATCCTCTCGAACATCTGGAATAAAAGTGATATTAAGGCGTCAGGGACACCGACAGTAGCTAACTTTTACACAGAAGCGGAAATTACAGAATCTGGCTCTAATTCTAAAGCAAAGGTCTATAAATCAATACAAAATATGCCTAATAAAGCCTTTCTAGTGGATACAGAAGCATGGGCGTATATGAGGGGGGGGGGGGGGGCTGAGGGGGCTGCAGCCCCTCCCGAAATTTTGAATTGATGATAAAAACTTCTCGTAAAACCCTTAAAAATAAATTAAATAAGATCACTTAGTTCATAAAACATATTTTATTTTACGTGTAATAGCGTTTTAGTTGCCTAAAACTATTCCAAGCTCTAAATATTTAGTATTCCATACCCTGGAAATGGTCTCAGCCCCCCCCCCGAAATTGTTTTTATATAAGCCCATGTACAGAAGGATCAAGAAGAAGTACACAAGATTGAGAAAAATACTCTGCCTAATATAGCCTATATAGAATAATATGCCGAATAAAACCTATCTAGTTAATACACAAGGACAAATAAAAGTCTTGACGAATAAAAACTCAAGAAAAAAAACTTTATTTAACAAAATAAAACAAAGTTTAGTTGCCCAACTAAAATAGAATAATATACCTAATTAAGTCTATGGAGTAGACACAAATGGACCAAAAACAAGTCTTGTGGAATATTGTTTTTTTTCTAATTAAATACTTTTTATCAATATTTAGTATATAACATTTGTTGAAAACTATTGATTGCTAATTGATAAATCGGTTTACAACTAAGTAGTCTTTATGAATATTTAGTATATAACCTATGTTTGGATCTGTGTTTTTGGGGTGCTCTCCGCCTAGGCTTTGTATTTGTGTCGGCAGATACCTGGGGTATATTTACAGCTCTTGAGGATTAACTCTTAGCAGGTAAATTTCCTGCGGACCTTCTGCTTCTACGGGCATTGAACCGCCATATCGCTCATAGTATCTAACCGTTGTGAAGTTTATTTTTTGGATTTAGGACTTAACATACATATGTAGACTAAATCATAGCAAGAAGTAATCCTCCGTCGTCGGTTCTTAACTATGTAGACTCGCTAATGTTATCCAATCTTAGATACATTTTATTTAAAATCCACAGCAAAAACACGACATTTCATCAGAATCCCCTGTTGAATAAAACTTATATAGAATAATATGCAAAATAAAGCCTATCTAGTGGATAAAAATAGAGGAAAAAAGCCGTTCGTGGTGGTAGAAAATCTTAAAAGTATTTCGCTCAGAAATCTTCGAAATATTGTCACTAATTTTACGTATCCTGTTTTATAGCCAAATAGATTTATATTCTATAATCAATAAGAAAAACCTACTAACAATAAAAAACTATGGGTAACAGATGAAAATAGGGAATACCAAGAATAATTCTAAAGAACGAAATCAACACCAGTACTGTAATCTAGATATTCATACGGCATCTTCGAATTCTAACAAACAAAATATTGATTCTAATTATACGTATCCTGTTTTATTGACAAATACATTTGACTACTATAAGCAATTAAAAACACTAGGGAATATGCCAAAGAACTCGGAATAGGAGCCTCGACAGTTTCAAGACATTTGAAGGAAATCGACAAATCCAAAACTGACATTTCATACGGTACAGCCTGATATATTTTTAACAATGAATTGCTTTTCTTATTTTAATTAATCTGTTTTATTGTCAAATACATTATCCTACTATAACCAATGAAAAAACAACAAGGAATAAAAACAAACAAGAAGAACCGTTCGAATAAACGAAATCAATTACTTCAAAGTTTAAGCACTTATTTCTCCGATTGACATAGCCTAATCAAAAATTGTTTCAGAATCTTCTTTGTAGAACATTTAGTAAGCTTTCGCATGGTAACCCTCCGTTTACCAATATTCCTAACCGTCTTCGAGATATCAGGGAATGTATACGAAGTTCCCAAAACATTTCATGTCTGTTAATAAAATATTTTATTCTAATCCTTCCTTAGCTCCAAACGTAACCGAAATTTTAACATATTGGTGTTGATGAAATTCAAACATGCAGAAAATGTTTGATCAAAGACAAAAAGAACAGTTCGAATAAGCGAAATCAATTACTTTAAAGTTTTAAGCACTTATTTCTCCGATTGACATCGCCTAGTCAAAACTTTCATTAGAACCTTTTTTGTAGAGCATTTAGTAAGCTTTCCAATGGAATTCTTCCGTTTCCCAAGATTCTTAACCTTTTTCGAGATATTAGGAAATGTATACAAAGTTACCAAAACTTTTTTATGTCTGTTAATAAAATATTTTATTCTAACCCTTCCTTAACTCCAAACGCAACCAAAATTTCAACATATTAGTTTTAATGAAAGTAGAAGATGCAGTAAATGTTTCAACTGAATCCCATGATTCTAAGTACCCAAACCAAAAACGGCATTCAAAAATTATTTTTTCAGTTTTCTCGAAAACCGTTAAAGCTATCGCCTTGAAAATGGTTTCATTCGTTTTCCTAGCCTAAGAAGCCTATAAAACGAGTACTTACAAGCTTATGAACTCAAAAACGTAAGCGTTACGATTTTTTTTACGCGAATTTCGCCCCAAACGCCATCTTTCAGCGGGCGGATTTTGCTGGTTAACGAACTTGACCTTTCAAATTGGACGACAGATTTTTGTACCAAATTTCATCAAAATCGGACCATCAGGGAACCCAGAAATGAGCGAACAGACAAATATATATATATATATATATATATATATATATATATATATATATATATAAATATATACATATATATATATATATATATATATATATATATATATACAAATTTGAACCACCGTTATTTTCGGTCTCTAGGGGTTCTGAAACGCGAAATTTTCTTGTCGCCACTTCCGGATTGTTTCATTGTATCAACCTTATAAGCGGGGTTCCTCCCTATGGGGGAGGGAGGAACCGCGCTAAAAAACAATAAATGTGAAAGTTTCTCCTGTGAGAAAAATAAGAGTTACTTAATTCAATATAACCTCCCACCTCCTGAATTTACTTAATTATTATTAAAAATAATTATCAACCAGGCATCTTTAATTTTGACAATAAAGTAGTTACTTGTTTTTAAAAATTACACCTAATTTCTGTATCTAGAACTGAAAAAAAAATAAAAAAAATAGAAACCATGTAAGTAATATTAAACTCTAATAACATAAAACTGTAAGCGTTCGGGTTCACAGTTTCCAACCTGTGACCTCCGAACTGTTAGTCCTACAAAATGTTGACCTACCCTAAGACACTCAAGTTACAAGACCTACCCGTGTGGCGAGTTTGGTCAAAATTGGCCAAAAGGTGTGGATTGGAATAAGAAACAATCATACAGACAGATAGCTAGTAGACGTTTTTGGCCTAGCCTATGACATAACCCCAGATCAATACCACCCGCGGGCTAAGTTTGGCCAAAATCGCTCAAACGGTGTGGAATTGTATAAGGAACAAACATACAGACAGACAGCTGATAGACGTGTTTGAGCTAGCCTACGAGATTCCCCCCATCAAAATCTACCAGTGTTCCAAGTTTGGCCAAAATCGGTCAAACGGTGTGGAATTGTATAAGGAACAAACATACAGACAGACAACTGGTAGACGTTTTTGAGCTAGCCTACGAGATTCTTCCCATCAAAATCTATCAGTGTTCCAAGTTTGGCCAAAATCGGTCAAACGGTGTGGAATTGTATAAGGAACAAACATACAGACAGACAACTGGTAGACGTGTTTGAGCTACCCTACGAGATTCCCCCCATCAAGATCTGCCAGTGTTCCAAGTTTGGCCAAAATCGGTCAAACGGTGTGGAATTGTATAAGGAACAAACATACAGACAGACAACTGGTAGACGTTTTTGAGCTAGCCTACGAGATTCTTCCCATCAAAATCTACCAGTGTTCCAAGTTTGGCCAAAATCGGTCAAACGGTGTGGAATTGTATAAGGAACAAACATACAGACAGACAACTGGTAGACGTTTTTGAGCTAGCCTACGAGATTCTTCCCATCAAAATCTACCAGTGTTCCAAGTTTGGCCAAAATCGGTCAAACGATGTGGATTTGTAAAAAGGACAAAGAGACACGTGATTCTATACATATAGATATTTAGTAAATAATATCAATATCAGACAAATATATAGTTTTCATTAAAAGAAAGAAAAATTTTAACGAAAAATTTCATATAAAAATCAAATAAATCATTTTTATTCAATAAAAATTTTCATTCAAATAAATAATTTTAATTGAATAAAAATTTTCATACAATAAATCATTTTCATTCAATAAATCATTTTTATTCAATAAATCATTTTCATTCAATAAAAATGTTCATTCAATAAATCATTTTTATTTAATAAAATCATTTTCATTCAATACAAATTTTCATTCAATAAATAATTTTTATTCAATAAAATCATTTTCATTCAATACAAATTTTCATTCAATAAATAATTTTTATTCAATAAAATCATTTCCATTCAATAAAAATTTTCATTCAATAAATCATTGTTATTCAGTAATGAATAAAAATAAAAATTTACGTTATTCATTGATTCAATGAATAATGAATGAAAAATTATTCATTATTCAGAATGAAATATCAAATTTATTCATTATTCATTATTCTGAATGATTTTTGCCCAACACTGGGCAACACAAAAAAAATTTATTTGTGTATAAGTGTAGTACACTTATACACAAATAAATTTTTTTTTAGGTATCTATTTAAAACGAATAAAATAAGGTTATAATGAGCGATCCGCTGTGGCATACACCAAGTACTACCACCGTGTGGAGTGCAACTAGTATAAAACCGGTACGTCAGTACCACTGTGGTATGTAAAGAGCGGCTGTTCTGATACTGTCAAAATTAGAAATCCTACATTCCTAAAGTTGTTTGGAGGCTTATCTTTATGACTCTAGAAAGGGACTTACAGATGACGAGGGTTCACTGGGCGCCGCTACCTGGGGACAGGCTAAATGCCCCCCACCCTAAGCCTCCTAGCTCTCATTGATTTTGTTCAATGAATTTAAACAAAAAAATTAATAAATAGATAAAAACTTCTGAAAATAGGGATTACCAAAAACAATTCTAAAGAACGAAATCAACACCAATACAGTAATCTAGATATTCATAGGGCTTCTTCGAATTCCAAGATGCCGTTGAAACAAAATATTGTTTCTATTTATACGTATCCTGTTTTATTGAATAATACATTTGACTACTATAAGCAATCACAAAAATTAAGAGCAGTGAAAAAAGTCCGACTCGCAGGAACTGCCTCATCTTAGCGCGGTTCCGTTCTTATCCCTAGTCTAATTTCGAAAGATTAAAATAGAAGCAGTTATTATTTTGTTGAGAGGAGATCGTTGACCGTTGATGATGCAAGGTAGGGATTGTCCGGGTTAGGTCACTGCTACTTAATAATACATACCCCATATGTGTAGGTATGTGGGCATATATATGTACATATGTGTGCGTGTATATGTGTATGTGTATATGCATATATATAAATATATATATATTATATATGTATATATATATATATATATATATATATATATATATATATTTACATAGATATGTGCATATATTAGTGTTAAATATGTCCTACTTGTATTTACAGCCCTGATGAAGGCTTGAAGTTCAAGCCGAAACGTCGGCACAATAAAACCATTTTTACGATAAAATGTAGTTTTATTAAGTAGCAGTGACCGAACCCTGACAGTTATATTTTGGTTCCACCAGTCTTGAAAGGTAGGATTTACAATCTGACCTGGAAGGGTCGGCAACACAAGAAACCGTCCCGCTAGTTGCAAGGTCTTGGAATCTTGGAAATCTATATTTCTAACAAATATTTCTGCCACTCACTCCAATCGTCGCCTCAGGAATTTAAACTGATCTTTTGCAATATTAATGGGTTTAAAAGTCTATTTAATTTTACTAGTTATGAATGTGAAGATATTAGAAAAAATTTAGTATTATGTTTTGTAGAGTCATGGCTTATAGAAGATAATTTCGTCCTTCCCCCCTGTCTGTACGACTACACCCCATACAGTAGTAATGGAATAAAATTAAATCAAACTGGCCGAGCTAGTGGAGGTCTGTTAACACTAATCCATAATTCACTTTCTTCAAAAGTTGGAGAGTTGTTCAAAAATCGTTATTGGATATTTAATACTATAAATATAGAAACTACTCTAATAATTCTTGGGAACATGTACTTCCCCCCTTCATGTGACCTTGAGAACTGTCTTGAAGAGTTATGTGACTTGGTGTCTAACATCTTCATCAACTATCCTACCGCGTGTTTAATTTTAAATGGCGACTACAATGGACACGTAGGGAATCTTAATAATTTAGACGAAGAAATACTAATAAACTCTAATCTTTTCGCCACAAGAACAAGTTATCACACTCAAGTCAACAAGCGAGGGAAAGTCCTAGTAGAAACTATGGAGTCGCTAGGCCTTATACTATGTAACGGACGCTCACTCTCTGACAGACCTGGAAAGCATACCTTCATTTCAAGCTTAGGAAGAAGCACAATAGACCTAGTATGGATAAACGTCAAAACCCTGGATATTTTCAACGATATGGAAATAAGAATTATGTCAGACTCCCTTAACCATCTGGCCTGTCTCACTTCACTGCAAATACCTTTTTCACAAAAACACCATCTACACCAAAATATTAAACCGCGACGCAGTGAATCTTCTATCATCAAAACATATGTTAAATGGGATGAAAATAAAGCCAGTGAATTTAAAGCACATTTATCATGCTCTAATAAGATATACCTTAATTCTCAAGACCCAAACTTGTTATACGCCAACTTCACTCAATGCATGCAAGAAAGTATGACCAACAGTGGATTAATGATCACTAGGAAATCATCAAACACCCAACAACTTCAACCCAAGCAACCATGGTTTGATCTAGATTGCAGAAACTCAAAAAAAGTTTTAAGACAAAAATATAGAGCAATGATTAAATTCCACTCTTCGCCTGAGCTCCTGAATGAATACATCGAGGCAAGAAAATCTTACAGGCAATTAATACAGCATAAGAAAATAGAATTTCGTCTTCTTATATTGAAAAACCTGCAAGACGTCAAAAATAGCAAAGAGTTTTGGGCAACAATAAAATCGCTACAACCCTATAGAAGCAATAAAAATGAAATAGATCTGGAAGAATGGTGCAGATTCTATACAAAATTGTATGGCCATAAATATATGCAAGATGTTAAATATTTCTCAGTTACCCATCCATCTCTTGAAGATGAGATTTCTCTAGAAGAACTACAACTGTGCATTCACCTCTCGAAAAATAACAAATCCCCTGGTCCTGATTACATTATCTATGAAACATTTAAGAACCTTACTCCTGAGTGGGAACATTATCTATTAAATTTATTCAACTTAATAATGACACACGAAAGGCCCCCAATCTTCTGGTCAAAATCCAAATTACACCTGTTATTTAAAAAAGGGGACAGGAAAGATACAGATAACTATCGTGGGATATCTTTGATAAATACTATGGCGAAGTTATTTACTAATATCCTAGCACGAAGAATTACAACGTGGGCCGAATCTGAAAATATTATCCCAGAAGAGCAGGCAGGGTTTAGAAGCAAGAGAGGCTGCATTGATCATATTTTCACTCTTAACGCACTGATAGGAATAACTTTTAAAACGAAGGGAAAGTATCTTTATGGAGTTTTCATAGACCTAAAGAAGGCATTTGACTCCATAAATCATAGCCTTCTTTGGGAAAAGCTCTATTCTCTTGGACTTGGAGGGAAAATAATCAGGATATTAAAGAATCTCTATGATATTGCTACCACTCAAGTTTCAATAAATGGCTTACTGAGTGAAGAAATAGCTATAACCTTAGGGTTACTACAAGGCGAAAGTCTCAGTCCAACACTCTTTACCTTATTTTTGTTTGATATTGTCCAATTCTTCCAACAAAATGGAGCCTCGGGTATTAGCATTGACAACGCTCAGGAGATATTAATGTTACTACTTGCAGATGACATTATATTACTCAGTAATAACTGGCATAGCGCACAAAGAAACCTAAGGATCCTACAGCAGTACTGTGTCAATAATTCCCTCACCTTGAATGTTAGTAAGTCGAAAGTCCTTGTATTCCATAAATCACCAAGGTTGAAGAAGCTCAAGCCCCTTTACTGGCACAACGAAAAGTTGGAATATACAAAGACTTACACCTACTTAGGAGTTCCTTTTTCATCTTCAGGAAAATTTCACAAAGCTTCTGCGCATTTCATACAAAGATCTTCCGTTGCCACATCTAAAGTTCTGGATATTCTGAGAAGAGGTAGAAGTGACTCTTGGGATACCAAGATGGCGTTATTTGACTCAATGGTTTCCTCAACTCTCCTATATGCATCTGAAGTATGGAGCCTTAGGTATCTCGACGCCATCGAAGCAGCTCAGATGAAGTTCATGAAATACTTGTACGGTTGGCCAAAGAACACTCCCAACTATATAGTTCGACTTGAGACAGGAAGAAGCTCTCTGAATGTAAAGGCAATCAAGAGAATAATGAATTACTGGACTAAGTTGTCATTGATGTCGGAGGAGAGGCTGCCTAAGCAATGTTTTAATAAACTAAGGTTGCTTGATGCAGAGAGTCCTGACTTAGGGTATAACTGGGTCTCACAAGTCCATACGATAGCTCAACAATATGGATGCTCTGAGGAGTTCAATGCTTTACACCCTAATGGAATGTTGCAGCATATGGATGATATCCTTGAAAAGATCCTCAACCACAATTTCTCAATGGACATCAATGGAACTTTAAATTCAAGTAGGAATCCCATTTACAGAGTGCTATGTAGCTTTAATCCTTTTCAGCCAGAAACCTACTTGACATTCAAAATACATCTTAGAAAACTAAGATGCATTAGCCGCCTAAGGGTTGGAAACCCTGAAAGTGTACAGCTATACCAAGGAAGTCAACATTTTTCCCTTAAAGCTAATGATCTCTGCCCGTTTTGCAAACAGTACATAAATAACAATAGTCTATACCACCTCCTCCTACACTGTTCAGCACATGAAGAAAACAGAGAAGATATTTTAAATCCATCCACTTCTGCATCCTCTGATCTTCAGGCTATTCAAAATATGTTAAATATAACCACCATAGAGGAATTGAATCGGCTTTATAAATTCATTGAGACTGTCTGTAACAAGTTTCACTCTCTTAATGTGAATGAGTAGGTCCACAATATGAACAAGTTTCCATCTTTTAGTTTCAGTTTCAATTTTTTGTTGTTTTTTTTTTTGTTTTGTTTTTTTGTTCTAATTTGATGCGCACATTAATTGGCACATTTTGGCAATACTGTTAAATGTAAGGTAATATTAACAATTGTAAAAAAATTATAAAAATAATCTTAGTAAGCTTTAGTATAAATGTATGATTGAATGTATAAATGTATAAATGTATGATTGAATGTATAAATGTATGATTGAATGTATAAATGTATGATTGAATGTAATATGTATGTATTATGTATGATTGAATATGTATGATGAAATATAAATAACATATGTAATAAAATAAATATATGAATGATGCAAATTATTAATGTAAATTATATTTGAATGATGTAAATTATTATAATATATTAAGTTTAGAGCTATACATAATTTATATTGTCGTTTGATGTTAAATAGTTATAGTATTATAGGATTTACCAGACTCAAAATGGAAAGAAACAAAGCGTGTAATATTGATATTATTTGTACAAGATATATCTTACACAAATAAATAAATATCTATCTATCTATATTTCTAACAATAAATTGTTTTTGTTATTTTACTTAACCTGTTTTATTTTCGAATACATTATCCAACTATAAGCAATTAAAAAATAACAAGGAATAAAATACAGGCGAAAAGAACACTTTGAATAAGCGAAATCAATTACTTTAAAGCTTTAAGCTCTTATTTCTCCGATTGACATCGCCTAATCAAAACTTTTATTAGAACCTTTTATGTAGAGCATTTAATAAGCTTTCTAATGGTATTCTTCCGTTTACCAAAATTCTCAACAGTTTTCGAGATATTAAAGAAAGTTCCCAAAATTTATATTATTTCTAGCAACAGAAAATTGGCCTCATTTTTCATATCCTGTTTTACACACAAAATTTTCGCAACATAAGAAATTACAAAACTAAAAAGCAATAAAAAACGAAGGGAAAGAGACAAAAATTACAACAAGAACGACAAAAACCCGTTCATAAGAACAAAACAGACGTATTTGAAGGTTTAAGCACTTATTTCTCCGATTGACATAACCTAATCAAAAATAGTTTTAGAATCTTTTTTGTAGAGAATTTAGTAAGCTTTCAAATAGTTTCTATCCACTTACCACGATTTCCCAACCGTGTTCGAGATATTAATGAAAGTATACGAACTTCCCAAAACTTTTCATGTCTGTTCATAAAATATTTTATTCTAACCCTTCCTTAACTCCAAACGTAACAAAACTTTCAACATATTAGTTTTAATGAAAGTAGAACATGCAGATAAAGTTTCAACTGAATCCCATGATTCTAAGTACCCAAACCAAAAACGGTATTCAAAAAATATTTTTCCAATTTTCTCAAAAACGGTTAAAGCTATCGCCTTGAAAATGGTTTCATTCGTTTTCCTAGCCCAGGAATCATATAAAACGAGTACTTAGAAGCTTATGAACTCAAAAACGTAAGCGTTACGATTTTTTTTGCGCGAATTTCGCCCCAAACGCCATCTTCCGGTAGGCGGATTTCGCTGGTTAACGAACTTGACCTTTCAAATTGGACGACGGATTTTTGTACCAAATTTCATCAAAATCGGACCATTCGTCTTCGAGCTAGAGAGCGAACAGACAAATATATATATATATATATATATATATATAAATATATACATATATATATATATATACAAATTTGAACCACCATCATTTTCGGTCTCTAGGGGTTCTGAAACGCAAAATTTTCTAGTCGGCACTTCCGGATTGTTTCATTGTATCAACCTTATAAGCGGGGTTCCTCCCTATGGGGGAGGGAGGAACCGCGCTAAAAACTGTAGGAAACACACAAAAAGATTCGTTCAAATGAACGAAATTACCTATGTTTTAAGCACTTATTTCTCCAAATATGACCATCCCATCGCAAATGTCTTCAAAACATTTTTTGTAGAGAATTTAGTAACCTTTCGAAGGGTAATCTTTTGCTTGCCAAGAATCCGAAGCGTTTACGTGATATTAATGAAAATATACGAAGTTCCCAAAACTTTTCATGACTAAAAATGAAATATTTTATTTTAATCCTTCCTTTACTCCAAACGTATCCAAATTTTCAACATATTAGTTATAATAAAATTCAAACATGCAGAAAATGTTTCACCTGAATCCCATGATTCTAAGTACCAAAATCAAAGACAAAAAGAACAGTTCGAATAAACGAAATCAATTACTTTAAAGTTTTAAGCACTTATTTCTTCGATTGACATCGCCTAATCAAAACATTCATCAGAACCTTTTTTGTAGAGCACTTAGTACTCTTTCTAATGGTATTCTTTCGTTTACCAAGATTCTCAACCTTTTTCGAGATATTAAGGAAAGTATACAAAGTTACCAAAACGTTTTATGTCTGTTAATAAAATATTTTATTCTAACCCTTCCTTAACTCCAAACGTAACCAAAAGTTTAACATGTTAGTTTTGATGAAATTCAAACATGCAAAAAATGTTTCGACTGAATCCCATGGTTCTAAGTACCCAAACCAAAAACGGTATTCAAAAACTATTTTTCCAATTTTCTCGAAAACGGTTAAAGCTATCGCCTTGAAAATGGTTTCATTCGTTTTCCTAGCCCAAGAAGCCTATAAAACGAGTACTTACAAGCTTATGAACTCAAAAACTTAAGCGTTACGATTTTGTTTGCGAGAATTTCGCCCTAAACGCCGTCTTCCAGTGGGCGGATTCTGCTGGTTAACGAACTTGACCTTTCAAATTGGACGAAGGATTTTTGTACCAAATTTCATCAAAATTGGACCATTCGTCTTCTATCTAGAGAGTGAACAGACAAATATATATATATATATATATATATATATATATATATATATATATATATAAATAAATATACATATATATATATATATATATATGTATGTATGTATATATATATATACACAAATTTGAACCACCGTTATTTTCGGTCTCTAGGGGTTCTGAAACGCGAAATTTTCTAGTCGGCACTTCCGGATTGTTTCATTGTATCAACCCTATAAGCGGGGTTCCTCCCTATGGGGGAGGGAGGAACCGCGCTAAAACTGTATTTAGTATTTTAAAATACGTTTTGATTTGTTAATGGATAACTTAAGAGGACAGTGCTATGATGGTTCTTCGAATATGAGAGGTAAGTCAAATTACTAAAAAAGTTAGTTTTGGATTTCGCTTATAACCTTATAAGCGCGATTCCTCCGTATAGCGAGAGGAACGAAACGCACTAACAGATGCGCCTTGGTCTTTTTGTAGTTCCATAAAAAGCAGATTATCTTGCCTCGCCTCAAGGCATGACTTGGTTTGTTACAGATTCTTTTCTGTATATTATATTGTCCTAAAAAAATGTCCAATCCTATGGAAGACTCTGGTTTGTAATATTTGTATTACATCATCTATTTCTTAAATGCTCTGCTTCTGTTTTTCATATAATTCTATAAGTTTCTTTCCTAACAAATCAAAAGGTTCATTAGTTATTTCCTCCTTAACTGTGGATGAGACATCATTTAGACTTCTTGGGACCTTTTAATGGGAAAACATCAGATAATGACCCCCAATTACATCAAAAGCGTTTCAGAATTTCTTAGCAAATACAGGAATTACTATGTTCTTCATGCTGAGACATAATTAAAGAATCTTTGAAAACTATTACACTTGTAATTTCCTTCGTTAATTAATATTTTTGAGCGACTAATTGAATAGTTTGTGTTTATTTTAGTTTTTACGAACAATCAGTTATAGCATCAAATTGAAGTTAATTCCTAACAACCAATAACAATAACTTTCATGATTTATGTGAACTGTTATTTTTGTTCAGGCATTATTTTAAGTTTATGCCATGTAATTATATATGAGAATAGCTCAAAAAGTATTCCAATTTTTTGAAAATTGTATGGTTCTGGTTGTCGTAAAACTTTTGTTATAAACTGTATGAATCCTAAAGTCCTAAGGAGCATTTCCTGCAAGGGACTCTAATAAATTCCTGTGCTTTATCAAACATAGTATGGAGCCTATGATAGCCTGCTTGAAATCAAAATAAAAAATTCCAACTCGCAGGAACTGAGTCATCTTAGCGCAGTTCAGTTCCTATCCCTAGTGTCATTTGGGAAGATTGAAATAGAAACCGTTATTATTTTTATTCAACCTTTACCCCGTAAACAAAGGGCCCGTTACCAAGGGGCAGCGTACCCTTATACCTGGAATCTCACCAACCACTGGTTGGCCAACCCAACTACTACAAATAGTTATTTCATATATCAAAATGTTTCTAATTTTCTTGATTTCTTCTACAATAATACTAATTCTATAAATAAATACAATTAAAAAACAACAACAACCCATTAAAATGTGAGCTAAACAACTACGAAAACCCGGTCAAAAGAACAAACCAAACACATTTGAAGATTTAATCACTTATTTCTCCGATTGGCAATGCCTTATCAAAAATTTCTTTAGAATCTTTTTTGTAGATAATTTAGTAAGCTTTCTCATGGTAACCTTCCGCATACCAATATTCACAACCGTTTTCGAGATATTAAGGAAAGTATACAAAGTTACCAAAACTTTTCATGTCTGTTAATCAAATATTTTATTCTAACTCTTCCTTTACTCCAAACGTAACCAAAATTTCAACATATTAGTTTTGATCAAAGTTGAACATGCAGAAAATGTTTCAACTGAATCCCGATCGTTTTTGAATGAACGTTTTTGGTTTTGGTACTTAAAATCATGGGATTCAGTTGAAACATTTTCTGCATGTTCGGATTTCATCAAAACTAATATGTTAAACTTTTGGAGTAACTTAAGAACTTTTGGTGTAGGGTTAGAATAAAATATTTTATTAACAGACATAAAAAGTGTTGGTAACTTTGTATGCTTTCATTAATATCTGGAACACGGTTGGGAATCTTGGTAAACGGAAGATTACCATTAGAAAGCTTACTAAATGCTCTACAAAAAAGGTTCTGAAGAAAGTTTTGATTAGGCGAAGTCAATCGGAGAAATAAGTGCTTAAAACTTTAAAGTAATTGATTTTGCTTATTCGAACTGTTCTTTTTGTCTGTTTTTATTCCTTGTTTTTTCATTGCTTATGGTTGGATAATGTATTTGACAATAAAACAGGTTAAGGAAAATAAGAAAAACAATTTATTGTTAGAAATATAGCTTTCAAGAAAGATTCGAAGACCTTGACTATATTCAACTGCCTAGCGGAGGCCTTTCTGGGGTTGGCCGGCCCGTTACAGGTAGGATCATAAATCCAAGACCTTTAGAAAATTGGAACCAAAATAATAACTGTTTCTATTTTAATCTTTCCAAATCAGACTAGGGATAAGTACGGAACCGCGCTATGATGATGCAGTTTCTGCGAGTCGGACTTTTTTTTAGTGCATTGAAACGTATGAAATATGTATCTCTAGAAGAGGATTCTGGGGTCTGGAGGACCCAACCAGGTAAAGTCATAAACCCCTTTGAACAAAGGCCGAACCAAATATTATCTGTTTCTATTCTAAGCTTTTCAAATGACAAAAGGGATATGAACGGAACCGCGCTAAGATGATGCAGTTCCTGCGAGTCGGACTTATTTTTATTGTTGTAATTTTTTATGTTAGGAAAATGTATTTGTTTGTAAAACAGGATAGGTAAAATGAGACCAATTTTCTGGTGCTAGAAATAATGAAAGGTTTTGGGAACTTCGTATACTTTCATTAATTTTTTTTTTTTTTTTTTACGGCGCATCTACATCAAGGTCATTAGCGCCGACATCCAGGGTGCAGCGAGGAATTTTCCCAGCGAGCCCTGAGATGAGAAAATTCCTGCCGGAGGTGGGAATCGAACCCACCATCTCCCGCTTACGAATCCAAGGCGCTAGCCACTAAACCACGGGAGACCCCCAACTTTCATTAATATCTCAAAAACGGTTGAAAATCATGGGAAGCGAAAGGTTACCATTCGAAAGCTTACTAAATGGTCTACAAAAAAGTTTCTGAAGAAAGTTTTGAATAAGTGATGTCAATCGGAGAAATAAGTGCTTAAACTTTGAAGTAATTGATTTCGTTTATTCGAACGGTTCTTTTTGTCTGTTTTTATTCCTTGTTATTTTTTTTTAATTGCATATAGTTGGATAATATCTTTGACAATAAACAGATTAAGTAAAATAAGAAAAACAATTCATTGTTAGAAATATAGCTTGCCAAGAGTAAGAGATTCCATGATGTCTTTTGAATATTTTCAATTGCCTTTATTTTTTTTTTTAAGGTGTTGTCAACCACCAAGCGGTCATTAAAAAAATTGCCTTTATGCTGTTGGTTTTTTATTTTTTTTTTTTTTAATTGATTTTCTTTGTAGAATTATTACTATAGTAGAGGAACACAAGAAAATGTAAAAATTTTTTATATTTTTCAATGCATTGAAACGTATGAAATAGGTATCTCTAGAAGAGGATTCTGGGGTCTGGCGGACCCGACCAGGTAAAGTCATAAACCCCTTTGAACAAAGGCCGAATCAAATATTATCTGTTTCTATTCTAAGCTTTTCAAATGACAAAAGGGATATGAACAGAACCGCGCTTAAGATGATGCAGTTCCTGCGAGTCGAAATATGTGCCAATACAAAACGAGATATGTGCCAAATGACCTTTTTACTTTATCTTTTCATCCTGCATCGATTCCCGAAGTTTGGCCGTCTTCTGGGGGGGGGGGGACACCCTGTATATATTAGATGGATTTCATTTCATTTTGTAAAGAATTTTAATTTTTTGAAGTACCTACATAAAGTTACTGATTAAAATAAACAAGATCCCAACATGAAATTTACACAAAACTGAGATAAAATATCGAAAAAAAATTATTTTTATTTTTAAATTCATTTTAAAAGAAATTGAAATTTTTAAAAATTACCTTAAAATGCCAATATTTATAACTAAGTCATGATATACATTACTTTAAACAGCATATAATTACTAACAAATGCTTTTTACCAAACCTTTCTAGCTCATTTGGTTTGGGAGTTATGGTCTATTGTATGATCAAGTGTCTGTAAAAAAATGTGTTTTTTTAAAAACATAAATTTTCATAACTCGAAAACTAACTATAAATTTCTAAAAATATGGATTTTTAATTGATGTATGGGGTACTATTGATGAGCCAAATTTAAAAAAAAATCAAAAAACGTGAGAGATGAAACTTTGATATAATTACCCGTATTACATAATTTTTTTAACAGATGCCTCTCAAAAGAGAAGGCTGGGCGCTTTTAGTCGAAAACAAGGAAACTTGAGCCACTATAATGGCTCAATGCCCCATGGGAGTTGGGCTCAAACCACTGTAGTGACAACGCACTTAAAAGGGTTAATATTCCTACTTCTCTAAATGTCTCTGGATGCAGTAAAGACAGTAGTTCTTACCAGGCTACTGACGAAGAGACAACCAAGTGAGTATTCTACTCTTCACCATTTGTCTTCTTAGTAACAGACTCACATACATACATACATATATTGTAATGATCTAAAAGGGGGTGCTCTAGAAAGAGTCAGTTTCTGGCATAGCAAAGAGTAGCATTCCTTTTCAAAATAAAGGCTAAGTTATATTCCATAAGTCCATCACAAATATTATCTTTTGTCAACCAATTAAATAAATAAAAGAGTAATAAAAGGGATAGCAATTGGCAGTGCTTAGCTTGGCAGTATTTATTTTTTTTAAAGGCAGTGTGAAATAAAAGAAGAGTCCAAATGTCTCGGCTAGGAGCGATAAGGCATAGAGAGATACAAGTTTCCCAGGAAGATAAGAATAGAGGTGCTTCCAAAAAATGCCCTTTGAACATCCAAGTGGCGATCGCTGAAGCCAAACACCCTTGGCATGGTGGGAGTAACGCCTATAAAAAGGGCCTCCCCCCACCACTCGATCTCATTCCAGCGCCAGCGAAGGGCCAGAGCACACTCATTCGTGCACCAGAGACAGAGCACACTCATTGCAGAACCAGCTGGTCATCCGACATCAAGCTCTCACTTCATCTTCACATGATGGCCAGACACCACTCCATGATCTAGCAGCCGACCATCATTCTCCTCAACATGCCGACATAACTACGACCAGTCTGCCTCTTCACTTCCAGAACATCATCCGTATCATAAGCTGAGTATACCTCAATAACTGCCAATCTTTTCTTTTTTATATTTAATTTTATATCACAGCCATACCAAATCATAAGTTATATTTTTTATTTCAATATAAGTCATTTGTTTCCAACTCTATTTTATTTACTATGAACCTTTCTCCTGGTATTTAATATGGTCTCAACACATAAAAGGACAGATGGTAAGAAGTGGTTCTAATTTAATATTTCTCGTGCTTTTCTTTCGGGAAATTTATTAAATTAATTTAATTAATCAAATAGTTTTATTCATAAATCCGTATGTGGTGAGTGTGGTAATTTTAAATGAACCCTGAGATATAATGAAAATATGATAAAAACATTTCAAATCAACTTTTTCTATAATAATTTTTAAATATAATTAATTTTCTGTTTCTTGCCCAAGCCAAAACACTACAATATATATATATATATATATATATATATATATATATATATATATGCATATAAAAATTTTCACTGCATCAGCCAGCTAAGCCATACTGAATTGAGCAGAACAAATGGTTACCAGAAGAAACTGCCTATGGAATATGGTGGATGCAGTTTTACTTCCCATTCGAGCTGCAGCAAAACCTTCCCATGAGCATTCCGCTTTGGTGTCGATGTAGATAGCTCTCCTGGATTAACCCTTGACTTTTAGCGCTTAGGATGAGCATTAGTGGTAGGTTTTTTGGTAGGAAACCAACAAAGCAATGCATGTCAAAATTGCAACTTTTACCATGTTTGGGGTCTTGGCCACAGAATAACACAATAATACTAAATAAAAAAGTTTCAAAAAGTAAACAGTAAAGCAATAGTAAAGAGATTAAACCCAAAACAATTACCATTTTAGCACGTTTCTTCCCTCCTTCCGTAGGAAGGAACTGCACTTATGAGGTTGTAAAACCAACTTATGAGGTTGTAAAACCAACATTATAATTACCGACTCGGAAAGCACACTAAAGAGTTTAAGGAAAATGTACCCCAGACACTTCTACTCGTACAAAATACAAAAATATTGCAAAGAGCTTGGCGACATGGGGAAAACAGTCACCTTCATTTGGGTTCCGGCACACGTAGGAGTCAGGGGAAATGAAGCAGCCGACAAGGCAGCAAAAAATGCCCACAAACTAAGCGAAACAACGCCGACAATGCTTACCCACAAAGAGCTGTCCAAACCACTGTTAAGTAAAATTAAAGAAGACTGGCATGATATGTGGATGGAGTTGCCTGAAATTAAGCTCAAAATGATTAAAAGAAACACCAAAGAATGGAGTTCATCGACCCTAGACTGTCGACGAGAAGAGGTAATCATTGCCAGGCTAAGACACGGACACACAAGACTCACCCATGCCTTCCTTCTGAATAGACAAGAACCACCAAACTGTGAAGTATGTAATGAACGGTTAACAGTTTGACATATTTTTGAGAACTGTATGAAATATACCAACATACTTCAAAAGAACAATGTTCCTCAAAATCTAATGGAAGCACTAGGGGATGACTCAAAAATAATAAAAAACGTTGTCATACCTGTCGGTGGAGACCGTCGTCACTGGCATCTGTGCGAGTACCACCGACAGGTATGACAACAGTATATTTACTGGCGGACCTAACCCCTTAGATTATTTACCTAATAAAAAACGTCATCAAGTTCATTAAAGATGCTAACTTGTTTGCAGAAATATAAGATAAGTTTATGTTCATGTAGGTATAAGTTAATATATATATATATATATAAATTAGTTGTATTTTGAACTGTTAGATTTAATGTAAGGAATACTTGTAAATAAATATATTTAGGTGTAAGTGTAAGAATGTATGTATGTGTATGAGTATGTATATGGGTGTATATATACATACATATGAGTGTGTGTGTGTGTGTGTGTATGAGTGTACGTGTTTATAAATGTGTATATGTGCATATATACATACGTGTGTGTGTGTGTGTATGTGTGTATATATATGTGGATGCGTATGTGTGTGTATGTATTTGTATATGTATATGTAGAAGTAGCTATAAGTGAAAAAGAAAGGAATATACCATCTAGTGTTTAAGTGCTTTAATTTAATGAGAAAAAAAATAAATAACTTGTGTACATTTATATGTAATTCTATTGAAAAAAAAAAAAAAAATAATAATAATAATAATAAAAAAATAAATAAAAAATATATATATATATATATATATATATATATATATATAATAAATAAAAAAAAATAAAAAAATAAAAAAATTAGATATATTTTGTACGGTTAGATTTAATATAAGGAATACTTGTAAATAAATATATTTAGGCGTAAGAGTATAAGTATACATACATACATATATATATATATATATATATATATATGCTTATATGTGTGTGTGTGTGTGTGTGTGTGTGTATGTGTATGAGTGTGCATGTTTATAAATATGTATATATGTATGTATGGATGTGTGTGTATATGTATGTGTGTGTGTGTGTGTATATGCATGTGTGTATGTGTATGTATAAATATGTATATATATATATATATATGTATATGTATGTGTATATATATATATATATATATATATTGTAATGATATAAAAGGGGGGTGCTCTAGAAAGAGTCAGTTTCTGGCATAGCAAAGAGTAGCATTCCTATTCAAAATAAAGGCTAGCTTATATATTATAAGTCCATCACAAATATTATCATTTGTCAATCAATAAATTAAATAAAAGAGTAATAAAAGAGATAGCATTTGGCAGTGTTTAGTTTGGCAGTATTTATTTTTTCAAAAAGGCAGTGTTAAGTAGATAGCAGAGTCCAAATATCTCGGCTAGGAGCGATAAGGTATACAAGTTCCCAGGAAGATAACGAAAGAGGTTTTCCAAGTATGGACAAGAAAATCGAGGGAAGGACGCAGAAGTCAGACACCCTTAGTGTGGTGGGGGTACGCCTCTATAAGTAGGGCCTTCCCCCACCACTCATTCTCACTTCAACGCCAGCCAAGGGCGAGAGAGCACCCTTTGCGCCACCACAGCCTGACACCGAGCACTTCAACTGGACATGATGGGAAGACAGAACTCCAAGATCTAGCAGCCGACCATCCATCTCCTCAACACGACTACCAGCAGCCTGCCTCTTCACTTCAAGAACATCATCCGTAAAACAAGCTGAGTATAACTCACTCACTGCCAATCTTTAATTAAACTCTTAAAGCTATCTAAAAGTTCACAATGGCCAATAGTTATATTTTAATATATAAGTTAATATTTTAAATATGTTCTAAACATTTCTTAATAACCCAACATTGATACAAATATGTGAGTCACGCAATTTTCTTTTTTATATTCTTTTTATATCACAGCCATGCAAAATCTTAAATTATATCTTTTATTCAATATAAGTCAATTATTTCCAACTCTATTTTATTTATAATGAACCTTTCTCCTGGTATTTAATATGGTCTCAACACATAAAAAGACAAATGGTAAAAAGTGGTACTAATAATATATTTCTCATGCTTTTCTTTCAGAAAATTTAATAAATTACATTAATTATTCAAATGGTTATTCATAAGTCCGTATGTGGTGAGTTTGGTAATATTTTAAAAGAACCCTGAGATTTAATGAAAATATAATATAAACTTTTCTAAATAAACTTTTCCTATAATTAACTTAATAATATATCCAATTTTCTTTTTCTTCCCCAACAAAAACACCACAATATATATATATATATATACATAGAAGTAGCTATAAGTGAAACGGAAAGGAATATACAATCTATTGTTAGCTTTAAATTAATGAGAATAAATAAATAAGTTGTGTACAGTTATTTGTTAATCTAATAAAAAAAAAAAGGAACAGAATGTGCTTACATATTTCGTGAGATAAAATCCTAAGTTTAATTTAAAAAAAAAAGTTGGTTCATAGGACGATTAAAACAGCATGTTGTTCGTCCCTTAATTCATTCCATTCCATTATGAGGTTGGCTTCATGACACAACCCAGAAATGCCGAATAGAAATTATTTCTATATAATCAGTTGTGTAATTAATTATATATCCAATAATACAATTAAATTTGTAAAAAACAAACAGATAAAAATAAAATACAGAGGAAACCAAACAAATGAAATAGGAGGATTATTAAGAAAATAAAAAAAAAGTCTCAGTATGACACATATAATTATTATTTATGTGTGCTCTGCTTCAGTCAAAAATTGTTTTAAACCACAGTTCATGGGTTTGCTGTATAAGTGATGCTAATTTACAAAAATGTCACTAATTTTTAGAAATAATGCTAACAGATCAGCCCACACTGCATATTTACAGCAGACCTGCATGGCCTATCCAAGGTACTATAATACAGTGCACAGATTTCTTAAGTTGTTGACTTTCATTATATAACAGCAACCCGATCATCATAAAAAATGTACAAGAAATAATAAGACTAAATGACCAACACGCAATGATAAGGCTCGGCAAACATGGGCCTGCCAGTCGATATTTATGTAAGCACACATAATCCGGCAAACAGCCAGCCGGTTGCTCCCCACTCCAAGCATTGCTTCCTCTTGGATAGCTTTTACTACCAGTAGTGGTCTAGATATGGAACTACCATATCTATTTATACTTAATTTAAGAATAAATTAATTTATTCACCAATATTTTTATATTTGAAGAAAAATTAAACATTCCAAGATGAATTAATGCAATATTAAAAACGTCTGACTCGCAGGAACTGCATCATCTTAGCGCGGTTCCGTTCTTATGACTAGTATCATTTGGAAAGATTTAAATAGAAACAGTTATTATTTTGTTTCCACCTTTCTAGAAAGGTCTTGATTTATGATCTTACCTGGATGGGTCAGCCAACCCCAGAAAGGCCCACCCATCCAGGCAGTTGAAAAAGTCCGAAGGTCTTCGAATCTCTCTCTATATTTCTAACAATAAATTGTTTTTCTATTTTACTTAACCTGTTTTATTGTCAAATACATTATCCAACTATAAGCAATTAAAAAATAACAAGGAATAAAAACAGACAAAAAGAATAAACGAAATCAATTACTTTGAGTTTAAGCACTTATTTCTTCGATTGACATCGCCTAATCAAAACTTTCTTCAGGACCTTTTTTGTAGAGGATTTAGTAAGCTTTTGAATGGTAACCTTCCCTTTTCCAAGATTCTCAACCGTTTCCGAGATATTACAGAAAGTATACAGAGTTCTCAATGCTTTTCATGTCCGTTAATAAAATATTTTATTCTAACCCTTCCTTAACTCCAAACGTAACCAAAATTACAACATAATAGTTTTGATGAAATTCAAACATACAGAAAATGTTTCAACTGAATCCCATGATTCAAAGTATCCAAACGAAAAACGTCATTCAACTATTTTTACAATTTCCTCGAAAACGGTTAAAGTTATCGGCTTAAAAATGGTTCCATTCGTTTTACTAGTCCAAGAAGCCTATAAAACGAGAACTTACAAGCATACGATGTAAGCGTACAAATTTTTTTTGCACGAATTTCACTGCAAAAACCATGTTCTAGTGGACGGATTCTGCTTGTTAACGAACTTGACCTTTCAAATTAGACGAAAAATTTGTGTACCAAATTTCATCAAAATCAGACAATTATTCAATATATATGTATATACATATAAATATATGTATATATTTTTTTACGGCGCATCTACATCTAGGTCATTAGCGCCGACATCCAGGGTGCAGCGAGGAATTTTCCCAGTGTCCCAGCGAGCCGTGGGATGAGAAAATTCCTGCCAGAGGTTGGGAATCAAACCCACCATCTCCAGCTTATGTATCCAAGGCGCCAGCCATTAGACCACGGGAGACCCCTATAAATATATATATACACAAATTTGAACCACCATCATTTTCGGGCTCTAGGGGTTCTGAAACGCAAAATTTTCTAGTCAGCACTTCCGGATTGCGTCATGAGATTAACCTTATAAGCCGGTTCCTCCCTATGGAGGGAGGGAGGAACTGCGCTAAAATGGCACCTATTACTATAACCTCAAATCATATGGGACGATTTCTCTTAACTAACTGTACCCCAGTCCCAATGACGTCGGATTAGGTGGAGTCTACTGCACTTTCAAAATAGATTAGGTGTCATTTCAAGACCACTATCGGGAGTAAAAGTTATCTACAAGGGAACCACTGCTAGGATTGGGCAGCGTCTGGCTGGCTATTTCACTAAACCATAAGGCCTTCTTCATCAATGGTTCTCTACTGGCCTGCCGGCAAGTAGAGAAAACAGCCGAGGGTTTTTCACCCCTGGTCATTGGATATTTGCCGGATGGTGATTTTGCTAGCTCCTGTTGCCTTATCAGTGTGTTTAGACATGATATGGCTCTTAAGATGTGATCGCCTAACTGTTTTATAGTCACAATGCGCACACAAGAGAGGGTTATTATTGGTATGTTTAGACATTATATGGCTCTTAAGACTTGAATGCCTGACTGTTTTAAAGTCACAATGACAAGAGTGAGGGTTACTATCAGTATGTTTGGACATGATATGGCTCTTAAGATGTGCAGCCCTAACAGTTTTATAGTCACATTGTTGACAAGAGTGAGGTCTATTATCAGTATGTTTGTACATGATATGGCTCTTAAGATCTGCAGTCCTAACTGTTTTATAGTCACAATGCGGACAAGAGTGAGGTTTATTTTTAGTATGTTTGTACATGATATGGTTCTTAAGATCTCCAGCCTTAACAGTTTTATAGTCACAATGTGGACAAGAGTGAGGTTTATTATCAGTATGTTTGTACTTGATATGGCTCTTAAGATTTGCAGCCCTAAATGTTTTATAGTCACAATGCGGACACAAGTAGGGTTTCTTATCAGTATGTTTAGACATGGTATGGCTCTTAAGACGTGAAAGCATAACTGTTTTATAGTCACAATGTGGACAAGAGTGAGGTTTCTTATCAGTATGTTTGGACATATGCCTCTTAAGATTTGATGAAATAACTGCTTTATAGTCACAATGCGGACACAAGTGAGGTTTATTATCAGTATGTTTGCACATGATATGCCTCTTAAGACATGAACGCCTAACTGTTTTAAAGTCACAATGAGGACAAGAGTGAGGATTATTATCAGTATGCTTGGACATGATATGGCTCGTAAGATCTGCAGTCCTAACTGTTTTATAGTCACAATGCGGACAAGAGTGAGGCTTAATATCAGTATGTTTGCACATGATATGCCTCTTAAGACATGAACGCCTAACTGTTTTAAAGTCACAATGAGGACAAGAGTGAGGATTATTATCAGTATGCTTGGACATGATATGGCTCGTAAGATCTGCAGTCCTAACTGTTCTATAGTCACAATGCGGACAAGAGTGAGGCTTAATATCAGTATGCTTGGACATGATATGGCTCTTAAGATGTGCAGCCCTAACAGTTTTATAGTCACATTGAAGACAAGAGTGAGGTTTATAATCAGTATGGTTGTGCATGATATGGCTCTTAATAGTTGATAGCGTAACTGCTTTATAGTCACAATGGGGACACAAGTGAGGTTTCTCTTTAGTATGTTTGGACATGATATGGCTCTTAACAGTTGATAGCTTAACTGCTTTGTAGTCACAATGGGGACACAAGTGAGGTTTGTTATCAGTATGTTTCAACATAATATGGCTCTTAAGATCCCGAGCCCTAACAGTTTTATAGTCACAATGCGGACACAAGTAGGGTTTCTTATCAGTATGTTTAGACATGGTATGTCTCTTAAGATGTGAAAGCATAACTGTTTTATAGTCACAATGTGGACAAGAGTGAGGTTTATTATCAGTATGTTTGAACATGATATGCCTCGTAAGATCTGCAGTCCTAACTGTTTTATAGTCACAATGCGGACAAGAGTGAGGCTTAATATCAGTATGCTTGGACATGATATGGCTCTTAAGATGTGCAGCACTAACAGTTTTATAGTCACATTGAAGACAAGAGTGAGGTTTATAATCAGTATGGTTGTGCATGATATGGCTCTTAATAGTTGATAGCGTAACTGCTTTATAGTCACAATGGGGACACAAGTGAGGTTTATTATCAGTATGTTTGTACATGATATGGCTCTTAAGATATGCAGCCCTAAATGTTTTATAGTCACAACAAGGACACAAGTAGGGTTTCTTATCAGTATGTTTAGACATGGTATGTCTCTTAAGACGTGAAAGCATAACTGTTTTATAGTCACAATGTGGACAAGAGTGAGGTTTATTATCAGTATGTTTGTACATGATATGGCTCTTAAGATCTGCAGCCCTAACAGTTTTATAGTCACATTGTTGACAAGAGTGAGGTCTATTATCAGTATGTTTGGACATGATATGGCTCTTAAGATCCCGAGCCCTAACAGTTTTATAGTCACAATGCGGACACAAGTAGGGTTTCTTATCAGTATGTTTAGACATGGTATGTCTCTTAAGACGTGAAAGCATATCTGTATTAAAGTCACAATGTGGACAAGAGTGAGGTTTATTATCAGTATGTTTAGACATTATATGTTGTTTTATATATTTAAAGCGAACTGCTCTATAGTTGCAATAAGGACAGGAGTGAGGTGTGTCTTGGCTATTGTTATTGTTTGTTTGTTTATTCATTTGGTGAGCCTCTCCTGGCTTATTTTCAGCAATTACAGCAGTGGAGAAAACTCGAATTGATTTTCTACTTTTTTCAGTAAATTGTGAAGAATTGTGTATGTAATGTCTCTTCTCTGCTTCTGAAGGAAAGCCTGAAACAGAAAGAGATAAGAATGAAAATAAATGTGAAGATATAAAAAAGCTCATCTATTCTTAGAGTAAAGAATATTACAGGAATAAAGCCTTTTCATTGGTACTAAATGTGTATTGAGTTCTATGTGTTTTTATAAATCATAGTCATATGTTTTTTGTTTAAATATTCTTCCCAATTTATATTATTGGATTTATCAATTTACAACTGAAAATTAAAAATCAAAATCAGATCCAAACAAAAAATGTATCTGGTTTTTTAAAAAACATCATTTTTTATGAATTTGATCAAGGACAAATTTTCCTTTTTGATAAGCAGCTGGAAAAAATTAGCACTTAATAATACATTTTTGGGAAACTGTTATTGGCAAATAATATTGACCATTAAGATGAAATATTTATTAACATCAGAAATAGAAATTTTTAATGACGAATATTGGAGAATCAGTAAGTTTTGTTGAATATTACGTATTGAGAATAGCAAAAAGTGAGAGATATAAATAAAAACAAAATAACATTATAAGTGATTATTTATCTATTTCATTTCTGCATTACAACTTCGCTTATTAATTTAATGCCAGTGCATAAAATGTTAGATGCTAGAAGACATAATACATTTTATTACAAAGAAAATGAGTACATAGAAAATCAAAAATAAAATCAATAAAAAAGTGAAAAATGGCTCCTGGTATATTTTTCTTCTCTTCTTATTAATGCAAATTAATACCCCCATTATTTATGATTATGTTAATAACATAGCAAATCCTGGGAAACTAATCTATCACATTTTAATTCAACCTAATTTTTACTTTTTGAGTGAAATTAGAATTAAGGCAATTTCACATGGAGTCAATGAGCAGGCATGACTACTAACTACAAGCCAATCATGAACACTAGCATGTGTGAACCAACAGTAGAGTGAGTGGGGGTAGTGACCACCCTTCTCCATCTAGTTGGAATTACCAGGACCACTTCAGTTGTGGAAGAATTCTACCAAAGAAGAATCTTAAAGTGACATGAAGTTTAAATTCTGGTGGAACCAGTCTTCCCATTGGTTTATGATTTTGAGTGATTGGTTTCAATTCCTTTTTTGATAGAGAAAAAAACAAAAAAGGTTTGGCCCAATTCTTCCTAAAAGGTGGTACTGATTGAAATTTGCCTTTTTAGCCACTCTCAAATCCACAATTTTCTCTTCTTTTTTTTTAATTTTTTTTCCCAAAGATTCCTCAGCTTATGAATTAAAATTTGCAAACTACTTTTGCAGCTTCCTCTTCTGCCATGATTAAACATGGGGCAAGAAATCAATAAACAATCAGGGTACTCATTTCGTGAGAAATGGACAAGTGAGTCTAATAAGCAAGTACGAATAGTGTTATCGCCTACGCCACGACGCCATGTGATTTGTGATATATATATATATATATATATATATATATATATATTTATATATATATTTATATATATATATATATATATATATATATTGTAATGATATTACATTCACAAAAACCTTTTTGAATTCAAAATAGCCATTAAGAGCTTGGAAAGCCCGGGCAAACTCTAAATCCTAATTTACAATAACATCACATTATATACGATATAAATTTAAAATATTTCTGGACCATACTGACATACAATAAGTGTAAATTAAATGTACATTCAAACAAACAATAAATTAATAAATGGAAATTACAGGATTATAACTATTATCTAAATAAAATGTAAACCGACAAAATGCAGAATGTGGTGGGAGAAAGCGTCGGCTTCTTCCTGCTAGAAAACCCTCATTTTAGTCCACAGCAGCTTACTAAGTACATCGAACTCTCTCTCATACGGCGTCTTCCCGAATACTTCGGACAGTGACTAATGGCGTGTTTTGTATATGTGAGTTTATAGTCTGGTTTAAACAAGAGTATTGATTGTGAAGACGTGTCCTGCCAAAGAAGCAATTATTGGAGAAGTTACTGAAGTGAAGAATAATTTTAATCTTTTTTGAAGACTCTACTCAATAAAATGTAGGAGTAGTGTCTTGTAGATTTGTATTTATTTATTTATTATTTGTTTGATGAGACATTTGGATTGATACATGTATTTCGGTATTGTTTGGGAATACGTAATTGTTTTCTTTTCATTCACTTGGAACAGTTAATACCCTGAGATTAAGTTCTCATCATAATGTAATTATCATAACATTAAACGGCGACCCAATGTGGCGCGTTTTTTAAATAAAATATATTTTTAATTATTTTTTCTCACAATACATAAAATATCTTAACATTAAATGGCGCCCAACGTAGTCGGCTGCTTGAACTGAAGGAAAAACAGTAAATAAATATTAAAAATAAAAATAATAAATCAATTTTTGGGTCTTTTTGCGAAGACCACATCCAGTTACTTTTGAAATAGCAGTAGTGATTTATAAAAGTTACTCGTACTCGCTGATAAGCTTACTGATTAGCTTGCAGGTTCTTTGCTGATTATCTATTACTAATGAATCGTTATCTAGGTTATAATTCATATTAGATAATAGCAAGCAATATTTATTAATAAAAAGGATAATATGATCAAAATCAATTCTCTCAACAACGAAACAAGTTATTAAGCATTAATGTTAACTGTTTAGCAGGTTATGAAGATAACATAAACAATGATATTTGTAAACACACATATTTTATTCCTTTTTTTTCTCTCTCTCTTTTTGGATAGTTTACATTTATTTAGCATTTTTGACATAAGTGCTATGCATTTCCGCTCGCTCAAGAAGGTATCAAAACTCTAGTCAATCCAACTCGCTAAAATTGATAGAATTCTATTAATTCTAGCGACTCTAATCTATCCAACTCGCTAAAATTAATAGAATTCTATTAATTTTTCCGAGTAAGAAACCAATCGCTTTTTCTTTCTCAGGAACATATCGCACTAATTTAAAAAGACCCATTTATCTCACTAACATAAACAGAGCTTTTCATAAACAAAAGCTAATTCACTGTTGAAGGTTAGTTTACTCCCAGCAAGAAACAATACAATTTCTCATCGGAATCCTCCAATAGGAAGGCAAAGGAGTTATGCGCATGCACTTAATCACTGATACAATCACTACTGCTACTTCAAAAGTAACTAAATGTGGTCTTCGCAAAAAGACCCTTTTTGTGAATAGGCAAAGAAATTTGACCTACCCAAATCAACAGTCCGAACGGTTATAAAAAATTACGGAAGCTGTGAAAGGGTCTTAATCTCTGAATTCAAGCATTATTCATAAATGTCACGGTATTATCTCTTAGATGGAAACAATGTTACAATTATGGTGCGATAATCAAGCAAGACTTAACATTTAGCCTGTTGACCAAAATACAGTGTGCATTCAAGCCAAGCAGATAGTTGAGAGACTAAAAGAAGAAGCTGGGGAGGCGGCTAAAAATGAAGAGTTTAAAGCTATTAATGGCTTGTTCTGTCGATTTAAAAGTTTTTGTAATTGGCATAGGATCCCAGAAAGTGGAGAGGCGGCAAGTGCTGACAAAGAAGCTGCGACTCAGGGAGCCATTAAAACATTTAAAGCTTACAACACAAGGTGATCATTTGCACATCTAAATGAAGCTGTGAGACAAAATAACGAGCTTTCTGCCAAAGACTTCTGTAAGCAATTCAATGTTTTAGATGCTGTAAAAATTATTGGCCCGTCTTTGACTGAGATTTCACAAAAAATTTGGATGGCGTCTGGAAAAAGCTGTGTCCATTTTTGCCACCACAGTAACCCAAGGAGAATCAGCCTCACATCCTGAACAAATCGATGGTGTAATTGAAGAAGTGGTCGATATTGCCAAACAATTAAATTTAGAGGTGGATGATTACATCCAAGAATTGCTGGACTCACACAATCAAGTGCTAACAATTGATGAGCTTATAGAAATGCGTGAGCATGATCAAGACATTGAAAAAACTGATTTGTTAGACCAAGTTAAATCAGAAAATCAAATGACAATTTCAAACTTAACAGAAGGCCTCAGTACAATTGAAAAGGGGTTACAAATTTTAGGATAAATAGATTCCAACAAAGAGCGTTATCCTATTACAAAACGGCAAATAAAAAAGTTACTGGCACGCTACGAGGAAATTTTTACATTAGAAGAATAAAAACTTAACTCATCAGGTGACATTGTTAGAATATATGAAGCCTTCGACATGAAAATAATTTTGTTTTACGTTGCTTTATTCATAGTAATGTAAATTGTTTTTATAATCTAACATTTGATTAAACATGTTTCTTCTAAATTATTGTTTTCTTTAGACTCTGGTCCCAATTATACAAACTTTACACCTTTTTATATGTGAAGTTGAACCCCGACTTACACGTATTCGACTTACACGGTTATCACTTGGTCCCATCTATCGTGTATGTCCAGGGGTATTACTGTATATACATACATACATATATATACAGGGTGTCTCAGTATATGTGTCCACCCCCTTTTCCTCCTAGAGTTGTTGGAATTTCGAAATGAAACTTGGTAGGTCATAGTTATGTTGCATGAAGTTACTTTTGAAGGTTTAGTTGACTTTGTAACATTCTCCAGTTTTTCTCCAGCGCATCTAACTCTTGATTTTCCAATGGCGGCAGGTATTTTTTATGACGAATTTTGATAGAAAATTTAATTTTAAGACTAATTTATTCCAAGACATCTTTTGATCCGACGCACCGCTTGCGCATAAAACGCAAAAAACTGAAAAATATCGCCCTTTTCTAGACAAATTCATATTTATCACTGAAACCAAGCCTTGTACGTAAAAACACGTCAATGTAAACGTTGTAGCCTATTAATTTTCCATTCAGATGATACCAAGATCAAAGTTGTAGATTAAATATTTAACGGGATATTATGAATGAAAACAAAGGCAAATTTTTTTTTTTTTTAGTTTTATGATATAATAATTTCATATGGAAAAATAAATTTATTCTGTTCTGTTTTATAATAATTTTTATATACTTTTTTTCATAAAGTAAATAAGTACTTTTTTTTATATTGTTTATGACAGCTACTTTTTTTTCTATTCATATCGATTTTCTGAATTGTTACATTTTAAAACTTTTAAGATATATTTTTCATTCATAATATCCCGTTAAATATTAAACCTACAACTTTGATCTTGGTATCACCTGAAAGGAAAATTAATAGGCTACAATGTTTCTATCGAGGTGTTTTAACATAAAAGGCTTGGTTTCAGTGATAAATAGGAATTTGTCTACAAAAGGGCGATATTTTTCAGTTTTTTGCGTTTTACGCGCAAATGGTGCGTCGAATCAAAAGATGTCTCGGAATAAATTAGTCTTAAAATTAAATTTTCTATCAGAATTCGTCATAAAAAATACCTGCCGCCATTGGAAAATCAAGAGTTAGATGCGCTGGAGAAAATCTGGAGAATGTTACAAAGTCAACTAAACCTTCAAAAGAAACCTCATGCAACATAACTATGACCTACCAAGTTTCATTTCGAAATTCCAACAACTCTAGGAGGAAAAGGGGGTGGACACATATACTGGGACACCCTGTATATATAGAGAGAGACTTTATTTGAAGATATAAAATACAACATAAGCAATATACAAAAACATTATTGTACAAATTGGCCAATGATACAGAGATACAAAATGAGCGTCTCCTTCCCTCAAGATTTGCAGACAAGCCTTGCTTATATTATTCTCTCCTAATTATAATGTCTGAACAAACTAATATTTGAATTCACTATAAATAAAGCAACAAAAGACAATAAGAATTACTTATACTACAATTACAAAGAGCCGATTAATCTATAAACCTTAGATATTTAGAGGAGTATCAGGTAAAAAATAAAATAAGCCGGTTAAAAAAATAAATGTCTATATAATAAAAAAATAAAACACTTGGCAATTGAAAAATAATAATAATTAACTTCTGACAATAAATTAAATAATAAATAACGGTCCACTGCCAGATAATTTAAAGAAAGTCCAAAAAAGTCACACAGAAAATCAGCACCACGTTGTCGCACTTTTTATACACACAAAACTTAAATTTGGCTACGTAATTTTCGGGTTACCTCAAAGCCGCGGTAAGAAATTTAAATATTCATAAATTATTGTGGCACCGGCAACACTGACTAACCCTACGTAACCTTCCCATTGTTGACAGTCAGGTTACGGTGTTGTCAGTCAGTTTACTTTCGTGGTGCTACATCACTTCCCCCCAATGGCAGCGTCACAGAAGCGGACAGGAAGTCTGATGAGGCGTCCACGTCGTGATATCTTCACTGATGAAGGCTTGTCAGCTTCTGTGGCGGTGGTATTGTCACAAGGTTCTGCTTGAAGTGTTGGTATAGGTGGGTGGGTTGGTGTTGTGGTGGTAGTGCTGGTGAGGTCTTCCAGGATGTGGGCTGGTTTCAGTCGGTCTATTGTGACAGTCTTCTGCCCTGTGCCAAGACCGATGACAAAAGTCTTATCTCCTCTCTGGAGAACAGGATGCGGTCCAGTGTATGGCGGTGTGAGGGGCTTCCTGATGGCGTCGTCCCGCAGGAAGACATGTGAGCAGGTCTTTAAGTCCTTGGGAACAAAGGCTTGTGCTTGACTCGCCCTGTGTGGGGAGGGCTGCAGGCGCTTGAAGTTCTCACGAAGTTTGAAAAGGAAGCCCTGCGGCTCTTCGGGATGAGGGGTTGACTCTAATAGCTCTCCGGGTAGTCGTAAGGGCTGCCCATACGTCAACTCGGCAGCACTTGTGGATTTGTCCTCCCTTAGTGCTGCTCTCAAGCCTAGGAGGACTGTGGGTAGCAGTTCTGTCCAAGAGTTTGAGTCAATAAGGTGTGCGGTGAGGGCAGTCTTCAGGGTCCTGTGCCATCTCTCCACAACACCGTTGGACTGTGGGTGGTATGCTGTAGTTCTACAGCGACGCGAACCAAGTAAATTTAGGAGCCTGTTGAATAGTTCGCTTTCAAACTGGCGCCCTTGGTCAGTTGTGATCCGTGCAGGGACCCCGAATCTACAGATCCATGTCCTGTAGAAAGCTGAAGCAACTGTTGTTGCGGAGATGTCCTCGAGGGGCTCTGCTTCGGGCCAGCGTGAATACCTATCCGCCATGGTAAGGCAATAGCGCTTTCCATCCGATGGCGGCAAGGGTCCGACTATATCCACGTGGACATGCTCGAATCTGCCGGCTGGAGCGAAGGTACCTGGAGGTGTTACGGTGTGCCGGTGTATCTTTGAGCGCTGGCAGGCGATGCAGCTCCTAGTCCAGATCGCAAGGTCCGCTTGCATACTTGGCCAGAAATACCTTTGCGACACCAGTCCAAGTTTCACCTTTACGCCGACGATACCCAAATCTACCTATCCTTTAAGCCCTCTTTGCTACGAGATGCTGTAGACAAGCTGCAAGTAGATCTTAATAACATCAATGCTTGGGCCGCAGCTAATAAGCTTTCCCTGAATCCAGACAAATCAAAAGCCATTGTTATAGGCTCCCAATCCCTCATAAGTTCTACTTCCCCTTTTCCAGCCCTTTACCTTAACAGCATCCCTATAAAATATTGTAAATCAGTTAAAAATCTTGGGATCATATTTGATCAGAACCTTTCCTGGAAAAATCATATTTCCCAAATTTCCCGTCGGTCCATATTTATCCTTAGACAGCTCAACCTCTCCCGCCATCTCCTGCCAACAAAGACCCGTCAACTCCTCGTAACTTCCCTATTATTCCCCCAGTTTGACTATGGTTGTTTGGTGTACGGTGGACTTTCTGGCGATCTCGAGGCAAAACTCAAACGCCTCATGAACTGTTTCATTCGTTTTATCCTCGGGATCCCCAGAGACTCCCACATATCACATTTCTACCAGGAGCTAAATTGGCTATTCCCTCTTTATCGTCGTCAGTACTTCCTCGGCTCAGTCCTTTACCAAGTAATTCAATCCCGTAGACCTTCTTATATTTTTCAACTTCTTAAATTTAAATCCTCGGTTCACTCCCGTAACACCCGATCTCGTCCTTCCGATCTCTATATTCCTTCCCACCGAACAGCAATATTCGAAAAATCATTCGTCACCCGTGCCACCTCGCTATGGAATTCCTTGCCTTCGTTTGTCCGCCATTCTACCAACCTAGAAACCTTTAAATCCCGACTCTTCCACCACCTTCTATCCCTCCAAGTTTTACCCAACATATTGAAGCTGTACACTATATACTGATACTGATAGCATTTATAAGTTTTTAAGTTTATATATAAAATTCAAAATTATTTTGTAACTTCAAAATTGTTCCTATGGGACTTCTGTCCCGGAATAAGAATAAAACTTTTCATTTCATTTCATTTCATTTCAGTCGGCGAGTCCCACGAACGCCAGGGTGGCTGAGGCTATGAAGCTTTTTAAAAACTTCCTGACGGAGTGTTGGTGGTACATACGGTCGGGCTTTAGCTGTAGATACGTCACATAAAAGTGGCTTGTCGAAATGCGGGTGCTCGATCAGCTTCAACTGCAGATTCGGGTTCAGAAGAAGCTCTGGAATCGACGGGTCTTCCTGCTGAGCCTGGATGATGCTCCCCATATCGTCAGGACTGTCTATTGCCTCCAACCGTGAAAGTGTATCCGCTACCTTGTTTTCAGCCCCAGAGACATGACGAATGTCGCTAGTGAGCTGGCTAATGAAGTTCGTGTAGCGAATTCTCATGGGTGTTGCAGTCTCGGGCTTCTGGTATAGGGCATACACGAGCGGCTTGTGGTCCGTCAGTATGCTGAACATGCGACCTTCGATGCATGGCCTGAAGTGCTTGACGGCGCTGTAGATGGCAGTGAGCTCGCGGTCGTAGGACGAGTATCGCTGCTGTGCTGATGTTAGGGCCCTCGAGAAGAAACCAAGAGGTCGCCAGTGGTCTCCCTCAAGCTGTTGGAGGACAGCCCCAACCGCGGAGTTAGATGCATCGCAAGCTAGGGTTAATTCGGCGTCTGAAGAGGGGTGTGCTAACGTTACAGCATCCTTAATGTCTCATTGGCATCGGGCGAAGGCTTCCTCTGCTTCCGGGGTCCATGGGACGGGGCACCACGAAAGTAAACTGACTGACAACACCGTAACCTGACTGTCAACAATGGGAAGGTTATGTAGGGTTAGTCAGTGTTGCCGGTGCCACAATAATTTATGAATATTTAAATTTCTTACCGCGGCTTTGAGGTAACCCGAAAATTACGTAGCCAAATTTAAGTTTTGTGTGTATAAAAAGTGCGACAACGTGGTGCTGATTTTCTGTGTGACTTTTTTGGACTTTCTTCGAAACGATGTGGAGAGAGCTTGCCCAAGGACTGCTGGATGGTCTGCAGATACCCTCCTCGACCATCTTCAGGAAATCTTCCCTTGCAGCGTTGTAACGGTCAGGTGGAAGACGTCTAGCTTTCGATGTTACCGGTGGTCCCTTTGTCTCAATGAAGTGCTTGATAGGATGCTTCGGCTCCTGCGGTACAGCAGATGGGCGTGTGATGGACGGGTATTTCCGTAAGAGCTCGTAATACCACTCACCGCAAGGTACTGCGAATATGGAAGGTGTGGTGTTATGTTTGAGGCTGCCTCTGGAAGTTGACCGGTCTGCGAGTCCACTAGCTGTCGTCCCTTAAGGTCGACTAAGATGTGATGGTGGAAGAGGAAGTCCGCTCCGATGATCGGGTTGCTGACGTCGGCCAAGATGAAGGACCAACGAAGTAGGCGTCGAAGTCCGACGTTGAGGGTCTTCTTGACTTCCCCGTAAGTCTTTATTGTGGTGCCGTTGGCTGCAAAAAGGGTGAAGTTGGCGGGGTGGTTTCGCTCTCGTCGCCGTGCTGGGAAGACGGATACGGCTGCACCGGTGTCAACCAAATATCTTTCCCCAGAATCCTTGTCTGTGACGAATAATCGGCGGAGATTGATATCAGCGACGGAGTCCGCCTTCTCAGTCGCTGAGATTAGTTTCCCTTCTGCGACGTACTCTTCCAGCTGCACGGTTGTCGGCATTTACGGGCGTTTTCTTTGAAGCGGTGGTGGTAGTAGCACAAAGTTCTACCTTTGCTTCTCGAGCGGCTGCGCTCCCGGCCTCGTGATCTGCTTCCTCGATCGCGAGCTATTTGGTTTTTGAGCTCGCTGATCTCCAGGGTCAACTTCTGCATCCTCTCCTCGAGCTGGGAACGGAGGTAGAGGAACGTGTGTGTGGTTGTGTGGACTGAGAGGTCACCTGGCTAACACTGGGCTCGTAGATCTCGGCGATTCGGTCGGCGATCTCGGCTAGCTTGTCTACGGACTGCTCTGTTGTCACCGCTAGTGTAGCCTGCATTCGTTCTGGCAGGGCCTTAAGCCACATGGTACGCAGCAATTCTGTGGAAACTGAAGCTCCTGCGAGCCTTTTCAATTCGTTCAAAAACTGGGAAGGGCGCTCTCCCTCTGCGAGACGCTTATCTTCTAAAAGCCGTCTTATGCGGAGGTTTTCCGACTCGGCGTACGTCGAAATTAGTCGACACTTGAGTGCTTCGTAAGGATCTGCGGGAGGATTTTTAACCAAGTCCGAAACCTGTCTCAACACTTCGAACTCCAAGTTGGCCACCACCATTTGAAATTTTATTCGCGAACTCAAAATTTTGGAGGTCGCAAATACGGCGTCGGCCTGGCAAAACCATAATTCTGGGTCTGCTCTCCAGAATGGGGGAATTCTGATATTAGCCCCAGGCCCAGTTGCACTAACCTGAGTTTCCTCTGTCTGCATTTCTTCTTTCTTTTCGTCTTCACTCATCACGTCGGGGTCACCACTTTAGAGGAGTATCAGGTAAAAAATAAAATAAGCCGGTTAAAAAAATAAATGTCTATATAATAAAAAAATAAAACACTTGGCAATTGAAAAATAATAATAATTAACTTCTGATAATAAATTAAATAATAAATAACGGTCCACTGCCAGATAATTTAAAGAAAGTCCAAAAAAGTCACACAGAAAATCAGCACCACGTTGTCGCACTTTTTATACACACAAAACTTAAATTTGGCTACGTAATTTTCGGGTTACCTCAAAGCCGCGGTAAGAAATTTAAATATTCATAAATTATTGTGGCACCGGCAACACTGACTAACCCTACGTAACCTTCCCATTGTTGACAGTCAGGTTACGGTGTTGTCAGTCAGTTTACTTTCGTGGTGCTACAGATAAATAGAAACAAAATATGAGTAAAATACATGTATGATTAAGGTCAGATATATAAAAAAAAAAAAAAAAACTAAGAAAATAACCACTGGATTCAACCACAATTCCTTAGTACAAAGATTAGATGGCTTAGTACTGCACTTAAAAATAATTAAATAACTATAGGATAAAAATAAGGTAATTATAAAAAATCAACCTAAACAGATAACCATAGAGTAAAATAGAACAATACAAACTTGTAGTCAAATAGAATAAAAATAAATAAAAAGACAATACATAATTAAAAGGGTCAGTCAATTAACACACTATATATAATATGCTAGCTGTGGTGGCTACATGCTAATAAACAGAATACTCAATTATCAGTTTATGGTCGAAAATATTAAATTTATCACCATAAATGCAAAATAATGCCTCAAAATCAGCGACCCTGCACTGATAACAGAGCCCTCCATCTGCCGAAGATGACACTAGACCCTTTCAAAACACCTAAGGCATGTTGCAGCAACACCAAGATCTTTAAGACTCCTTGCAGAGGCTCCGCACCAGACTAAAAAGTCCCATCTATCGTGTATGTCCAGGGGTATTACTGTATATACCAGGTCATTCAAAAAGTCCTGTTGTTTTTTGGGGGGAAATTATAAATAAATAAATATTTTCAAATAATCACCTTTATTCATCAAAATATCCACCGTTACAGTCGGTAACCTTCTCCCAACGAGATGGTAAAGCCCAAATTCCTTCCTTAAAAAACTGTTGATTTTTACTGCAAAAATAAGTGGTCAGTTCGTGAATTAGGTTGTCACGGTCTTGAAAACATTTCTGTCTCAGATTGTTGTCGAGATCTCTGAATAGGTGATAATCAGTGGGTGACAGGTCAGGGGAATATGGTGGGTGAGGCAAAACTTCCCAGCCTATTTCTGTCAATTTTTCAAATTTCTGTCAATTTTTCAAATTTCTGTCAAAAATTGACAGAAATAGGCTGGGAAGTTTTGCCTCACCCACCATATTCCCCTGACCTGTCACCCACTGATTATCACCTATTCAGAGATCTCGACAACAATCTGAGACAGAAATGTTTTCAAGACCGTGATAACCTAATTCACGAACTGACCACTTATTTTTGCAGTAAAAATCAACAGTTTTTTAAGGAAGGAATTTGGGCTTTACCATCTCGTTGGGAGAAGGTTACCGACTGTAACGGTGGATATTTTGATGAATAAAGGTGATTATTTGAAAATATTTATTTATTTATAATTTCCCCCAAACAAACGACAGGACTTTTTGAATGACCTGGTACATACATACATACATATATATATATATATATATATATATATATATATATATATATATATATATATATGTGAGTGTGTGACCAAACACATAGGACATTGGCCTGTTGTTAAAAAAATATTGTTTCTTAACCCTTTCGATGTGACGCCCGAGAATACTCTTATATTAATAAGTAACATGCATCTGTGAGACGTGTGCACGGTAAACATGTTTTTAAGGCATTTTTTTTTTTAGTGAAACTGTAAATAATAAAGGAGTAGCTTATTACAATAATTAAAACAAAAAAATATCATTGCTACATTTGAAAATCACATCTAAAAACAAGCAGTTGTTTTGGAATGAAACAGAAAGAGAATTATAGGAAAGAAAAGTGAGTAAATTTGGTTTCAAATGGTTATTGTAGGTTTGCTGCATACCTAAATTGTTGTAAATAAATCGTTTCAAGTAATACACATTGTCGTTCACGTAAGATAAACATGAAAATGATGATTAGTAACGAGCGCCTAAGTAAAAAAGAAAAAGGGAGTAGGCAGCTAGCTCACGTTGCATCAAAAAGGTTATGTATGAAAGGGCATTACTAAAATATGCTGAACATATTTATACAAAAATGGGATACTGGAAAAACCATTGTAGTTGAAAAAAATTCCTTTGATTTCTTTCATATAGGAGATAGAGGTTTTTTTTTAGTTTTTTTTCTAATTTTGTTTAATTGTTTTCCTTTATGTTCTACATTTAGAATGTAATCATAAAGAATCGAAAAATATTAAGATGTTATCAATTACATTCTATAAACATTTGTCATGTACGGCACATGTAGAAAATAAAATAAACCCTTCCTTAAGGGTTACTTAGGGAAGGAAATAAATATATATATATATATATATATATATATATATATATATATATATATATATATATATATATATAAGTTATGAGTTTACTCACGTAAGTGACGTTTTTAAAAAGGATAGTAGGTAATAACACCACGAGCTCTGATAAGCAACTGCCTTTATTCCTCATAATACTTCCTTTTATACTAGGCTTAATCCTATTTACAAAGTGGGAGCTATTATCCTCCTAACAGCTCCCCCCCCCCCAGTTCCTGGGACACCAGGAACTCACAACAAAACAAAACAAGTAAAAAACAAAAAAAATATAAAAGATCATACTTGAAATAATTCTAGAGGAAAAGGAAGGAAGTCTACAAAGAGAAAGAGAGAAAGGAGCAAAAAAAAACAAAAAAAATAAAAGAAATACAACTCTCACCAAATAGGAAGTTACAAACAGTAAGGAAAACTGGGCTCTATGTGGTACACTAACCCGAAATTGAAATTAGACTGAACACAAGGTGTTATCTTTGTACATCTGCTTCAGCGGGACAAAGTGGTCTTCTGAGCTGCTCGACGTGACAAGGGCGCCTTCGATGAGGATCTTCTACGTTTTCTAGGGTGACAACGTTATGTTCTCGAATGGTTACTATTTTATAGGGTCCATCGTATAAGAAGGGAGCTTTTTTCCGATTTGAGGAAATGCGCCTGTATACTATGTCTCCTATGCGAGGTGGGGTAGCAAGGTCCTTCAACTGATAGTTTATACGCGCTACCCTTTTTCGTTTTTCTTCGTCCAACCGACGTCTTGCTTCGTCCCTCGTACGTTTCTGGGTTTTGTGGAGCTCGTTGATGATGTTGTTAACCCCTTCGTCCTCTCCGGTTTGCGGGCCTGTTCGACGGAGGCATCCAACGCCAAACAGAATTTCTAGTGGTGTAAACCCCGTTGTGGCGTGTACTGAGTGGTTATATGCTAGAATGGCTCGAGCCATAATCTCTTGACCACTGCAGTTAGTATTAGCTTCTAACAATCTTAAGTGTTCCGTAAGAGTGCCATGCAGTCTCTCGACTATTCCTCTTCCCTGGGGGCGTCCCGGAGTGGTATGGTGCAGCTCAGTGTCCCATCATGATAGCAAGTCCCTCATAACTCTATTATTGAATTCGCAGCCACAGTCTGTGATAATCTTCGTCGGGGCTCCGTACACCTGTGCCCACTGGAGTAGTGCTGCGCGAATCGCCTCAGCAGACTTCTGTTCTATTGCTATCGCCATGGCCACTTTACTGAAGGTATCAATGACGGTCACCCATTTTTGTCCGCCCCACGTGAAGGTGTCCATTTGGATCTGTAGGAGGGGCTTGTCAGCTGTAGGTGTCACTTCCTGTCGTGTGTGTTGCGGACGCCGTTCGTATTTTACCTGTTGACATACACGGCATTGGCCGATTATTTGCCGCACAGTTTTTCGCATAGAGTCCCACACATAAGAACGTTGAAGTGCGGCTAATGTTTCTGACTCTCCCCGATGATTGGTCTTGCCTTGGTGGTATGCCAAGGTTAGTTCATCCTGACGGTTTTTATCACTTATTCGTTCTCCTAACCGTGTACATCGGATGAACCCGCGATCGAGGCCTATACCCTCTTCTCTCCACAGCGTAGCAATTCGGTTCCAGAGTACCGTGTTGCCCACGTATAGGTATGTGGTTTGTCCAGCCGTAGAGGCATCATTTAAGACTCGAACTATGGTGTCCTCGTTCGCTGTGGCCTCTGTTCTAACTGTACACTCCTTCGTGCCTCGCCGCTGTCTTCCAAACAGTATCTGAGGCGTTCCAGACGTGACTGTTTTCCAGATGATATGTCTCCTATGCCGTACCACTATGTCATCTGACTCTGGCATTTCTACAGATCGTTCTGCTGCAGATTCCGTGGACTCGCTGCGATGCTCACCCGCCTCCTCCTCACCCGGGGTCAAGTCTTGAAAAAAACGTCGCAATGAGGATACTGGTCGCTCTTCATCTGCAGACAGTGCATTTACCGGGAGTTCGCGTGAGAGCCAGTCCGCAACGACGTTTTCGTGACCTGGTGTATGCACCACTTTGAACGAATATTGGGCTAGATGATGTTTCCACCTAGCTACTCGTGCTGACGATTCTTTGAGGGACGCTACCCATTGTAATGGTTTGTGGTCGGATTTCACTGTAAACCTCCTACCGAACACATACGGCCGAAAATGGTCCACTGCCCACACAATTGCCAGAAGTTCCCTTTCCAAGGCGCTATACTGGTTTCCGCCGGTGTAAGCCTTCTGCTGCTAAACGCGATGGGTTGTTCACCGTCAGTCCCTGCCTGTGACAACACCGCTCCTAGGGCGTACTCGCTCGCGTCTGTTGTGATGATGAACGGTCGCTGAAAATCTGGGAAATGCAGAAGTGGCGCTGAGCGTAGGTGGTTGATGCACTTCTGAATATCTGTCCTCATGGCATCCGTAATATGAAAGGTTTGTCCTTTACGAAGAAGTAAGTTTAATTGTGCAACCCTGTGAGCCATTGCTGGTATGAAACGCCTATAGTAATTCAGGACACCCAATGTCCTTCTGACTCCCCGGATGTCCTTTGGCACTGTCATTTGCCTAATAGCTTCTACCTTCGCCGGATCCGGTCGTACTCCTTCTTGGGAGATCACATGTCCTAAAAATTTTATAGAGGCTTCTCAGAGACGCGTTTTGTGAGGGGAAAGTTTGAGTCCAAACTCTCGTAATCGTTCAAAAACCTTCCGTAAGTGCTGATCGTGTTCCTCCGGGGAAGTGCTAAAAACCAGGAGGTCATCCATGTACACTTGCACGAATTCTTCGCTCAGTCCTCGTAGGAATTCATCCATTAGCCGTTGGAAGGACGTTGGTGCATTTTTCAAGCCAAACGGCATCCTTGTGAAGTGGAAGTGGCCTCGTTCGAAGGAGAATGCGGTTTTTTCTGCATCCTTGGGATGTAGTTTAATCTGATGGTACCCTGCTTTTAGGTCCAAAGTGCTGAAAATGTTTGCTCCTTTTAAGCGATCTAAAATATCATCTAGTCGTGGTAAGGGGTACTTCTCGTCGACTGTGAGTGAATTGAGCTTGCGATAGTCGACCACTACTCGGTACTTTCCGCTCTCGCCTGCTTTTGGGACGGCCCAAAGTGGGCTATTATAGGCCGATTTACTAGGGACGATGATTCCTTGCTCCAATAGATTGTCCAGTTCCTGACGAATTGGGGCCTTTAACACGTGTGGATATCGGCGTTCCTTGACATATACGACCCTTTCTTCTTTGAGGGGAATTTCATGTACTGTCATGCCCGTTACTCCCAAAGGTTGTCCTTCTTGCCAAAAGATGTCTGAAAAAAATTTTCTCAGCTGGTCCCACCTGTTTCTAGTTTTCATGACTGCCCCTAATTGACACTGAGGTGGTTGAGTTTCACAATCCGTTCGGTAAGTGCGCATGCCTATCTTCACCCTCCATGACGTCCCATCATGCTTAATTTTGGATCCAACTCGTGTAATAAGGTCACATCCTATGATACCATCGTAGCTTGCTGGCAGGTCTTTCACCACATGAACCATTATGTTTTTATCGGGGCGCCCCCATGGCTGTAGGTTCCACTTAAGTTCTCCCTCGACTTCGCATCGGCCACCTAGTGTGGTTAATGTACATTTACACCTTTCGATGTCTCCATCTACTGATCCCAGTGCTCGGCTACAGATGATAGTACACGAACTCCCTGTGTCGACCAGCCAACGTTTTCCCCTCTCCTCAATTATCGGCAACCGTCCTCCTTTTCTACGTCCTCCTATGTTGTTCACACTATGTTGGTTGCCGCGCGTCTCGCACTTTCCTCATTGCGGTGTAAGTTTCGCTTGTCGACCCTTGTGTCTTTGGTTCGACCGTCCCACCCAAGTAGTCTCGGAAGTTCCGCTACTTTCGCTTCCGGAGTCCGATGAACTGCTGTTTCCTCTAACGAAACAGTTCTGTAAAGGATCTTCTTATCCTTTGAGCGTTGACCTCCATCGGTTCCCCTTTATCTACTGTTCTCTTGAAGATATGCGGGCAATTTCTAGCGACGTGGCCCCCTGTTCCGCATTCGAAACATCTCGTCTTCTCGCACTGTGCCGCCAAATGTTTGCTACTTCCACATTCGTAGCATCGTTTTGCTTCAGTTCGTCTTGGTTTCCTGTCTCCTCTTTTTTCGGGACGTTCTCGTCTGTTCTCCATCTTTTCGCCCCCTTTCCAGTCTCGACTCCTCATTCCTGTTCGTCGGGGTCGACGTGGTTTGAAGAGTGTCCAGTTATCCTCTCCTTCGTTTAAATCTTCTTCAGCAATTTTCTCGTCTTCTTCGATCATTAGTTGCGCGCAGTCGACGAATGTTGTGGTCGCATCATGGCTTTTGCCCGTTTCTTACTTCAGCTGGACTTTTAAAACAGGTTCTAAAAACTCCATCCTCAGTTTTACTTCAGCGGCTGTATACTGCTCGCTCAATTTATCCGAAATTTTTGCGTACCACTCGAGTAGTCGTGAAGCGAAACTTCCTGCTGACTGTTTTGGGCTTTTTGTCTCTCGGAACATCCGCAGAATATCCTCTTCAGGCACCCACCGACCACCTCCGTATGCCTTTTTCAATCTCTTCTTTACCGTGTCCCACGGTGTATCTTCGTCGCTTTGGATGAGATTTAAGACTCTTCGGCTGATGCGGTTCACCAATGCTGCTCGTAGCGCAGGTACTTCTTTAGCGTCTAGCCAGCCAAGACCTTCCTTCTCTGTAATGGCTTTATTTATTCGTTCCCCTGCTTTGATGAAATGCGCTAGGTCGCCTATTTCTCCTGTGAATCGCTCTACCTCTGAGATTGCTGTTCGCATATCGTGTGCGTTGGATGTCTGGATCTTTATCCAGGTGAGAGCTGTGCTAGGATCCATAATGACTACTTCTTGTTCTTCTGCCAGTCTTCTGCTATTAAGGCGATCTTGCAGCGAGAGACGTGAAGAACACTGACCCGTTTCCATGCACTAAGTTCCGTCGCACGGTACGCACACCGTAGCGTCAGCGATCCCGAACACCTCGAATAAACCGGGTTTCGGCACCAGTTATGAGTTTACTCACGTAAGTGACGTTTTTAAAAAGGATAGTAGGTAATAACACCACGAGCTCTGATAAGCAACTGCCTTTATTCCTCATAATACTTCCTTTTATACTAGGCTTAATCCTATTTACAAAGTGGGAGCTATTATCCTCCTAACATATATATATATATATATATATATATATATATATATATATATATATATATATATATATATATATATAGCAAAAATGGAAGGCAATACATGTTCCAACAAGTAAAACTGTAATTATCAAGTTTTTTAGCGCGGTTCCCCCATAGGGACGAAAAAAAAAATATATTAAGATGTTATCAATTACATTCTATATACATTTGTCATGTACGGCACATGTAGAAAATAAAATAAACCCTTCTTTAAGGGTTACTTAGGGAAGGAAATAAATAATATATATATATATATATATATATATATATATATATATATATATATATATATATATATAGCAAAAATGGAAGGCAATATATGTTCCAACAAGTAAAACTGTAATTATCAAGTTTTTTAGCGCGGTTCCCCCATAGGGACGAAACCCGCTTTTGAGGTTGACCTCATGAAACCGGAAATGCCGACATGAAAATTTCATGTTTCAGATCATGGTTCAAATATATATATATATATATATATATATATATATATATATATATATATATATATATATAGGGGAAGGTGTTGTACCTTTGACCACTTTGCAAAATTTTTTAGCATTATGAATATTAAGGCTAAATTCATTTTTATTATTTCATTGTAATTAGTATTCTATTGCTTATCATATTTAATTTTTTCAAGGTTCTAGCTTTACATTTAATATTTTTTATTAATTTTTTAAAAAAATAATCGTACAGTGGTCAAAGGTGCAACATGCAGTTTTACCTTTGACCATGGGGTGTTGTACCTCTGACCACCTAAACACAACACTGCAGTGCAGAAAAAAAAAATGTTATTCAGTAATATTTTAATTAATTGTAAGTTTAATAAATACAGGACATGCATGTAAGCATAATAAAAAAGCTATTATTGATATTATCTTATGCCTAATATGCTGAAAAATCCAGTCCAATTGATAAACCTTTTAACTGTCTAACAGATCCGCTAGCAAAGGTAGGGTATGGAAGTTTAGCCACAATGTCACCATCAATATACAGATTTTCATCTTCTCTCGTAAACTTGAAACTTAAAGTTTGTTTTTTCAAATATTGGATCTTAAACATTGGACATTTAATACCACAGATCTGTGCGACTAAATATGTAATAGTCTTTTTACTTTTATTTTTAACAAGTATAAAACTTCCATTTTCCAAATCATATTTTTTAAATTGTTGCTGGTCATCAACTTAACTCACGACATTTATCAGACAGATCAACGTCACTTTCTCTTGAAGAAATTTCGGTGTCAGTATCAGAATCTGAACTGTCATTAGCATAATGTTCTTTTTATTTAACAATTTTTTAGGAAGCGGTTTATTTCTATATGTGGTGTCTTAAATTTAGGGTGGTGCTTTCGTTTCTGTTTTTTTTTTTTTTTTTCATTTTCAATAATTAATTTTTTAGGAATATCAGTCAGGATACGAGGTTTCCCTTTAAGCTGGGCCCTATTTGACATTTTCCTTGCCTCTGCTTTTCGATGAGGTCTTACAACTTCAAGTGGAACAATAAGGGGCGATAGTTTTGAACTGTTACACTGAGGATTGATAAAGTTGGTTTGAACTTTTTTATTTATTATTTTTTAAATTCTTTGAACAATTGAAGCAACCAATATTATTTTTTTTTTTAATTTGTAGCAGAAGAACATAAAAGTTGAATTATGAAAAAATTACTCAGGTGTGTTGTATCTTTGACCTGGTTAAAGAAACAACTAGTCATGGTCAGAGGTACAACACCCTGGTAGTGCAAATTAAACACATGCTAAAAACTTTAGGGTTAACACATTGGTGCTGGAATGGTATTGGACTGGTATATCCCAGGGGCCGGACAGTTTATCTATATTCCGGGAGAAGGGACGTTCCCAGAACGTGTCCAGGCCCATGGAATATCTTGCATATACTAACCCGCATTACAAATGATATTTTGTCAATTGGCGTGTTTTTACTGAAATTCATTGTTCATGTCTGTCTTATTATTGATAATGAGAGGTCTAGATTTTTTAAAATAAAATTTAATTATTCGTAAGTGCATTAGCAATGGTTCAGAGCAATATTGGCAAGTAGAATGTATATATGTATATCTACAGTTCAGAAAACAACTGAACCTCTTGTTCCGAGAAAATCGGAACAATAGTTGTTAAATCAAGTTTTTAGTTTGGTTACTTAGAATCATGGGATTCAGTTGAAACATTTTTTGCATGTTTGAATTTCATCAAAACTAACATGTTAAACTTTTGGTTACGTTTGGAGTTAAGAAAGGGTTAGAATAAAATATTTTATGAACAGACATGGAAAGTTTTGGGAACTTCGTATAATTTCATTAATATCTCGAACATGGTTGGGAAATCATGATAAGTGGATAGAAATTATTTGAAAGCTTTATAAATTCTCTACAAAAAAGATTCTGAAACCATTTTTGATTAGGTAATGTCATTCGGAGAAATAAGTGCTTAAACTTTGAAGTAATTGATTTAGTTTATTCGAACGGTTATTTTTGTCTATTTTTATTCCTTGTTATTTTTTAATTAGTTATAGTTGGATAATGTATTTGACAATAAAACAGATTAGGCAAAATAAGAAAAACAATTCAGTGTTATAAATATAGCTTGCCAAGAGAAAGAGATTCGATGACGTCTTTTGAATATTTTCAATTGCCTTCATGCTGTTGGGTTTTTTTTATTTTATTTTTTAATTAGTTTTATTTGTAGAATTATTACTATAGTAAAAGAACACAGGAATATGTGAAAATTTTTGATATTTTCCAATTCATTGAAACGTATGAAATGAAGTATCGGTAGAAGAGGATTCTAGGGTCTGGCGGACCCGACCAGGTAAAGTCATAAAGCCCTTTGAACAAAGGCCGAGGAAAATATTAACTGTTTCAATTCTAAGCTTTTCAAATGACAATAGAGATATGAACAGGAACCACGCTAAGATGATGCAGTTCCTGCGAGTCGGACTTTTTTATATTATGATTAAGCTCTACGAGTTGAGTTTCCATTTTAAAATATTCACTTTTATTCATTTCCTCCATTTTGTTATTTAATTCTGATATACACTTATATTTTCCTATACACGCGGATGTATCTAATTATCCATTTCCTGAGTTCAATTCCTGTTATCTAATACGATATCCTAGTGACGCCATAGCGGATATCCTGGAACGAGCTGCCACCATTTCTATACAATCAATTTTCAATTGCATCATCCATTATTTACTTTTTATTATTTTATTTAAAATTTATTGTTATTAAGATATTTATTTAACGTTTTTTCCTTCAGTTCACTCAGCCGTCTACGTTGGGCGTCATTAAATGTAAAGATTAAATTTATATAAGGGATGCGCCACGTTGGGTCGCCATTAAATGTAATGATAATTTTATATATATGAGGAAATAAATTATTTACATAAAATTTATAATTGGGGAAATTAATTATTAGGATAATTATATTATGAAAACTTAATCTCAGGGATAAAAAGTTCCGAGTGAATGAATATGAAACAATTACGTATTTCCAAACAATACTGAAATACAATTACCAATACAAATGTATTATCAAAGAAGTAATAAAAAAAAATCAATAAGATTATTTAATTCTTACCTTTGAATAAATAGAGTCTTTAAACTAGAGTCCAAATGTTCTGCACTTCAATAAATTTTCTAAATTTCTAAATAAATTCTCATGGGTGTTGCAGTCTCGGGCTTCTGGTATAGGGCATACACGAGCGGCTTGTGGTCCGTCAGTATGCTGAACATGCGACCTTCGATGCATGGCCTGAAGTGCTTGACGGCGCTGTAGATGGCAGTGAGCTCGCGGTCGTAGGACGAGTATCGCTGCTGTGCTGATGTTAGGGCCCTCGAGAAGAAACCAAGAGGTCGCCAGTGGTCTCCCTCAAGCTGTTGGAGGACAGCCCCAACCGCGGAGTTAGATGCATCGCAAGCTAGGGTTAATTCGGCGTCTGAAGAGGGGTGTGCTAACGTTACAGCATCCTTAATGTCTCATTGGCATCGGGCGAAGGCTTCCTCTGCTTCCGGGGTCCATGGGACGGGGCACCACGAAAGTAAACTGACTGACAACACCGTAACCTGACTGTCAACAATGGGAAGGTTATGTAGGGTTAGTCAGTGTTGCCGGTGCCACAATAATTTATGAATATTTAAATTTCTTACCGCGGCTTTGAGGTAACCCGAAAATTACGTAGCCAAATTTAAGTTTTGTGTGTATAAAAAGTGCGACAACGTGGTGCTGATTTTCTGTGTGACTTTTTTGGACTTTCTTCGAAACGATGTGGAGAGAGCTTGCCCAAGGACTGCTGGATGGTCTGCAGATACCCTCCTCGACCATCTTCAGGAAATCTTCCCTTGCAGCGTTGTAACGGTCAGGTGGAAGACGTCTAGCTTTCGATGTTACCGGTGGTCCCTTTGTCTCAATGAAGTGCTTGATAGGATGCTTCGGCTCCTGCGGTACAGCAGATGGGCGTGTGATGGACGGGTATTTCCGTAAGAGCTCGTAATACCACTCACCGCAAGGTACTGCGAATATGGAAGGTGTGGTGTTATGTTTGAGGCTGCCTCTGGAAGTTGACCGGTCTGCGAGTCCACTAGCTGTCGTCCCTTAAGGTCGACTAAGATGTGATGGTGGAAGAGGAAGTCCGCTCCGATGATCGGGTTGCTGACGTCGGCCAAGATGAAGGACCAACGAAGTAGGCGTCGAAGTCCGACGTTGAGGGTCTTCTTGACTTCCCCGTAAGTCTTTATTGTGGTGCCGTTGGCTGCAAAAAGGGTGAAGTTGGCGGGGTGGTTTCGCTCTCGTCGCCGTGCTGGGAAGACGGATACGGCTGCACCGGTGTCAACCAAATATCTTTCCCCAGAATCCTTGTCTGTGACGAATAATCGGCGGAGATTGATATCAGCGACGGAGTCCGCCTTCTCAGTCGCTGAGATTAGTTTCCCTTCTGCGACGTACTCTTCCAGCTGCACGGTTGTCGGCATTTACGGGCGTTTTCTTTGAAGCGGTGGTGGTAGTAGCACAAAGTTCTACCTTTGCTTCTCGAGCGGCTGCGCTCCCGGCCTCGTGATCTGCTTCCTCGATCGCGAGCTATTTGGTTTTTGAGCTCGCTGATCTCCAGGGTCAACTTCTGCATCCTCTCCTCGAGCTGGGAACGGAGGTAGAGGAACGTGTGTGTGGTTGTGTGGACTGAGAGGTCACCTGGCTAACACTGGGCTCGTAGATCTCGGCGATTCGGTCGGCGATCTCGGCTAGCTTGTCTACGGACTGCTCTGTTGTCACCGCTAGTGTAGCCTGCATTCGTTCTGGCAGGGCCTTAAGCCACATGGTACGCAGCAATTCTGTGGAAACTGAAGCTCCTGCGAGCCTTTTCAATTCGTTCAAAAACTGGGAAGGGCGCTCTCCCTCTGCGAGACGCTTATCTTCTAAAAGCCGTCTTATGCGGAGGTTTTCCGACTCGGCGTACGTCGAAATTAGTCGACACTTGAGTGCTTCGTAAGGATCTGCGGGAGGATTTTTAACCAAGTCCGAAACCTGTCTCAACACTTCGAACTCCAAGTTGGCCACCACCATTTGAAATTTTATTCGCGAACTCAAAATTTTGGAGGTCGCAAATACGGCGTCGGCCTGGCAAAACCATAATTCTGGGTCTGCTCTCCAGAATGGGGGAATTCTGATATTAGCCCCAGGCCCAGTTGCACTAACCTGAGTTTCCTCTGTCTGCATTTCTTCTTTCTTTTCGTCTTCACTCATCACGTCGGGGTCACCACTTTAGAGGAGTATCAGGTAAAAAATAAAATAAGCCGGTTAAAAAAATAAATGTCTATATAATAAAAAAATAAAACACTTGGCAATTGAAAAATAATAATAATTAACTTCTGATAATAAATTAAATAATAAATAACGGTCCACTGCCAGATAATTTAAAGAAAGTCCAAAAAAGTCACACAGAAAATCAGCACCACGTTGTCGCACTTTTTATACACACAAAACTTAAATTTGGCTACGTAATTTTCGGGTTACCTCAAAGCCGCGGTAAGAAATTTAAATATTCATAAATTATTGTGGCACCGGCAACACTGACTAACCCTACGTAACCTTCCCATTGTTGACAGTCAGGTTACGGTGTTGTCAGTCAGTTTACTTTCGTGGTGCTACAGATAAATAGAAACAAAATATGAGTAAAATACATGTATGATTAAGGTCAGATATATAAAAAAAAAAAAAAAAACTAAGAAAATAACCACTGGATTCAACCACAATTCCTTAGTACAAAGATTAGATGGCTTAGTACTGCACTTAAAAATAATTAAATAACTATAGGATAAAAATAAGGTAATTATAAAAAATCAACCTAAACAGATAACCATAGAGTAAAATAGAACAATACAAACTTGTAGTCAAATAGAATAAAAATAAATAAAAAGACAATACATAATTAAAAGGGTCAGTCAATTAACACACTATATATAATATGCTAGCTGTGGTGGCTACATGCTAATAAACAGAATACTCAATTATCAGTTTATGGTCGAAAATATTAAATTTATCACCATAAATGCAAAATAATGCCTCAAAATCAGCGACCCTGCACTGATAACAGAGCCCTCCATCTGCCGAAGATGACACTAGACCCTTTCAAAACACCTAAGGCATGTTGCAGCAACACCAAGATCTTTAAGACTCCTTGCAGAGGCTCCGCACCAGACTAAAAAGTCCCATCTATCGTGTATGTCCAGGGGTATTACTGTATATACCAGGTCATTCAAAAAGTCCTGTTGTTTTTTGGGGGGAAATTATAAATAAATAAATATTTTCAAATAATCACCTTTATTCATCAAAATATCCACCGTTACAGTCGGTAACCTTCTCCCAACGAGATGGTAAAGCCCAAATTCCTTCCTTAAAAAACTGTTGATTTTTACTGCAAAAATAAGTGGTCAGTTCGTGAATTAGGTTGTCACGGTCTTGAAAACATTTCTGTCTCAGATTGTTGTCGAGATCTCTGAATAGGTGATAATCAGTGGGTGACAGGTCAGGGGAATATGGTGGGTGAGGCAAAACTTCCCAGCCTATTTCTGTCAATTTTTCAAATTTCTGTCAATTTTTCAAATTTCTGTCAAAAATTGACAGAAATAGGCTGGGAAGTTTTGCCTCACCCACCATATTCCCCTGACCTGTCACCCACTGATTATCACCTATTCAGAGATCTCGACAACAATCTGAGACAGAAATGTTTTCAAGACCGTGATAACCTAATTCACGAACTGACCACTTATTTTTGCAGTAAAAATCAACAGTTTTTTAAGGAAGGAATTTGGGCTTTACCATCTCGTTGGGAGAAGGTTACCGACTGTAACGGTGGATATTTTGATGAATAAAGGTGATTATTTGAAAATATTTATTTATTTATAATTTCCCCCAAACAAACGACAGGACTTTTTGAATGACCTGGTACATACATACATACATATATATATATATATATATATATATATATATATATATATATATATATATATATGTGAGTGTGTGACCAAACACATAGGACATTGGCCTGTTGTTAAAAAAATATTGTTTCTTAACCCTTTCGATGTGACGCCCGAGAATACTCTTATATTAATAAGTAACATGCATCTGTGAGACGTGTGCACGGTAAACATGTTTTTAAGGCATTTTTTTTTTTAGTGAAACTGTAAATAATAAAGGAGTAGCTTATTACAATAATTAAAACAAAAAAATATCATTGCTACATTTGAAAATCACATCTAAAAACAAGCAGTTGTTTTGGAATGAAACAGAAAGAGAATTATAGGAAAGAAAAGTGAGTAAATTTGGTTTCAAATGGTTATTGTAGGTTTGCTGCATACCTAAATTGTTGTAAATAAATCGTTTCAAGTAATACACATTGTCGTTCACGTAAGATAAACATGAAAATGATGATTAGTAACGAGCGCCTAAGTAAAAAAGAAAAAGGGAGTAGGCAGCTAGCTCACGTTGCATCAAAAAGGTTATGTATGAAAGGGCATTACTAAAATATGCTGAACATATTTATACAAAAATGGGATACTGGAAAAACCATTGTAGTTGAAAAAAATTCCTTTGATTTCTTTCATATAGGAGATAGAGGTTTTTTTTTAGTTTTTTTTCTAATTTTGTTTAATTGTTTTCCTTTATGTTCTACATTTAGAATGTAATCATAAAGAATCGAAAAATATTAAGATGTTATCAATTACATTCTATAAACATTTGTCATGTACGGCACATGTAGAAAATAAAATAAACCCTTCCTTAAGGGTTACTTAGGGAAGGAAATAAATAATATATATATATATATATATATATATATATATATATATATATATATATATATATATATATATAAGTTATGAGTTTACTCACGTAAGTGACGTTTTTAAAAAGGATAGTAGGTAATAACACCACGAGCTCTGATAAGCAACTGCCTTTATTCCTCATAATACTTCCTTTTATACTAGGCTTAATCCTATTTACAAAGTGGGAGCTATTATCCTCCTAACAGCTCCCCCCCCCCCAGTTCCTGGGACACCAGGAACTCACAACAAAACAAAACAAGTAAAAAACAAAAAAAATATAAAAGATCATACTTGAAATAATTCTAGAGGAAAAGGAAGGAAGTCTACAAAGAGAAAGAGAGAAAGGAGCAAAAAAAAACAAAAAAAATAAAAGAAATACAACTCTCACCAAATAGGAAGTTACAAACAGTAAGGAAAACTGGGCTCTATGTGGTACACTAACCCGAAATTGAAATTAGACTGAACACAAGGTGTTATCTTTGTACATCTGCTTCAGCGGGACAAAGTGGTCTTCTGAGCTGCTCGACGTGACAAGGGCGCCTTCGATGAGGATCTTCTACGTTTTCTAGGGTGACAACGTTATGTTCTCGAATGGTTACTATTTTATAGGGTCCATCGTATAAGAAGGGAGCTTTTTTCCGATTTGAGGAAATGCGCCTGTATACTATGTCTCCTATGCGAGGTGGGGTAGCAAGGTCCTTCAACTGATAGTTTATACGCGCTACCCTTTTTCGTTTTTCTTCGTCCAACCGACGTCTTGCTTCGTCCCTCGTACGTTTCTGGGTTTTGTGGAGCTCGTTGATGATGTTGTTAACCCCTTCGTCCTCTCCGGTTTGCGGGCCTGTTCGACGGAGGCATCCAACGCCAAACAGAATTTCTAGTGGTGTAAACCCCGTTGTGGCGTGTACTGAGTGGTTATATGCTAGAATGGCTCGAGCCATAATCTCTTGACCACTGCAGTTAGTATTAGCTTCTAACAATCTTAAGTGTTCCGTAAGAGTGCCATGCAGTCTCTCGACTATTCCTCTTCCCTGGGGGCGTCCCGGAGTGGTATGGTGCAGCTCAGTGTCCCATCATGATAGCAAGTCCCTCATAACTCTATTATTGAATTCGCAGCCACAGTCTGTGATAATCTTCGTCGGGGCTCCGTACACCTGTGCCCACTGGAGTAGTGCTGCGCGAATCGCCTCAGCAGACTTCTGTTCTATTGCTATCGCCATGGCCACTTTACTGAAGGTATCAATGACGGTCACCCATTTTTGTCCGCCCCACGTGAAGGTGTCCATTTGGATCTGTAGGAGGGGCTTGTCAGCTGTAGGTGTCACTTCCTGTCGTGTGTGTTGCGGACGCCGTTCGTATTTTACCTGTTGACATACACGGCATTGGCCGATTATTTGCCGCACAGTTTTTCGCATAGAGTCCCACACATAAGAACGTTGAAGTGCGGCTAATGTTTCTGACTCTCCCCGATGATTGGTCTTGCCTTGGTGGTATGCCAAGGTTAGTTCATCCTGACGGTTTTTATCACTTATTCGTTCTCCTAACCGTGTACATCGGATGAACCCGCGATCGAGGCCTATACCCTCTTCTCTCCACAGCGTAGCAATTCGGTTCCAGAGTACCGTGTTGCCCACGTATAGGTATGTGGTTTGTCCAGCCGTAGAGGCATCATTTAAGACTCGAACTATGGTGTCCTCGTTCGCTGTGGCCTCTGTTCTAACTGTACACTCCTTCGTGCCTCGCCGCTGTCTTCCAAACAGTATCTGAGGCGTTCCAGACGTGACTGTTTTCCAGATGATATGTCTCCTATGCCGTACCACTATGTCATCTGACTCTGGCATTTCTACAGATCGTTCTGCTGCAGATTCCGTGGACTCGCTGCGATGCTCACCCGCCTCCTCCTCACCCGGGGTCAAGTCTTGAAAAAAACGTCGCAATGAGGATACTGGTCGCTCTTCATCTGCAGACAGTGCATTTACCGGGAGTTCGCGTGAGAGCCAGTCCGCAACGACGTTTTCGTGACCTGGTGTATGCACCACTTTGAACGAATATTGGGCTAGATGATGTTTCCACCTAGCTACTCGTGCTGACGATTCTTTGAGGGACGCTACCCATTGTAATGGTTTGTGGTCGGATTTCACTGTAAACCTCCTACCGAACACATACGGCCGAAAATGGTCCACTGCCCACACAATTGCCAGAAGTTCCCTTTCCAAGGCGCTATACTGGTTTCCGCCGGTGTAAGCCTTCTGCTGCTAAACGCGATGGGTTGTTCACCGTCAGTCCCTGCCTGTGACAACACCGCTCCTAGGGCGTACTCGCTCGCGTCTGTTGTGATGATGAACGGTCGCTGAAAATCTGGGAAATGCAGAAGTGGCGCTGAGCGTAGGTGGTTGATGCACTTCTGAATATCTGTCCTCATGGCATCCGTAATATGAAAGGTTTGTCCTTTACGAAGAAGTAAGTTTAATTGTGCAACCCTGTGAGCCATTGCTGGTATGAAACGCCTATAGTAATTCAGGACACCCAATGTCCTTCTGACTCCCCGGATGTCCTTTGGCACTGTCATTTGCCTAATAGCTTCTACCTTCGCCGGATCCGGTCGTACTCCTTCTTGGGAGATCACATGTCCTAAAAATTTTATAGAGGCTTCTCAGAGACGCGTTTTGTGAGGGGAAAGTTTGAGTCCAAACTCTCGTAATCGTTCAAAAACCTTCCGTAAGTGCTGATCGTGTTCCTCCGGGGAAGTGCTAAAAACCAGGAGGTCATCCATGTACACTTGCACGAATTCTTCGCTCAGTCCTCGTAGGAATTCATCCATTAGCCGTTGGAAGGACGTTGGTGCATTTTTCAAGCCAAACGGCATCCTTGTGAAGTGGAAGTGGCCTCGTTCGAAGGAGAATGCGGTTTTTTCTGCATCCTTGGGATGTAGTTTAATCTGATGGTACCCTGCTTTTAGGTCCAAAGTGCTGAAAATGTTTGCTCCTTTTAAGCGATCTAAAATATCATCTAGTCGTGGTAAGGGGTACTTCTCGTCGACTGTGAGTGAATTGAGCTTGCGATAGTCGACCACTACTCGGTACTTTCCGCTCTCGCCTGCTTTTGGGACGGCCCAAAGTGGGCTATTATAGGCCGATTTACTAGGGACGATGATTCCTTGCTCCAATAGATTGTCCAGTTCCTGACGAATTGGGGCCTTTAACACGTGTGGATATCGGCGTTCCTTGACATATACGACCCTTTCTTCTTTGAGGGGAATTTCATGTACTGTCATGCCCGTTACTCCCAAAGGTTGTCCTTCTTGCCAAAAGATGTCTGAAAAAAATTTTCTCAGCTGGTCCCACCTGTTTCTAGTTTTCATGACTGCCCCTAATTGACACTGAGGTGGTTGAGTTTCACAATCCGTTCGGTAAGTGCGCATGCCTATCTTCACCCTCCATGACGTCCCATCATGCTTAATTTTGGATCCAACTCGTGTAATAAGGTCACATCCTATGATACCATCGTAGCTTGCTGGCAGGTCTTTCACCACATGAACCATTATGTTTTTATCGGGGCGCCCCCATGGCTGTAGGTTCCACTTAAGTTCTCCCTCGACTTCGCATCGGCCACCTAGTGTGGTTAATGTACATTTACACCTTTCGATGTCTCCATCTACTGATCCCAGTGCTCGGCTACAGATGATAGTACACGAACTCCCTGTGTCGACCAGCCAACGTTTTCCCCTCTCCTCAATTATCGGCAACCGTCCTCCTTTTCTACGTCCTCCTATGTTGTTCACACTATGTTGGTTGCCGCGCGTCTCGCACTTTCCTCATTGCGGTGTAAGTTTCGCTTGTCGACCCTTGTGTCTTTGGTTCGACCGTCCCACCCAAGTAGTCTCGGAAGTTCCGCTACTTTCGCTTCCGGAGTCCGATGAACTGCTGTTTCCTCTAACGAAACAGTTCTGTAAAGGATCTTCTTATCCTTTGAGCGTTGACCTCCATCGGTTCCCCTTTATCTACTGTTCTCTTGAAGATATGCGGGCAATTTCTAGCGACGTGGCCCCCTGTTCCGCATTCGAAACATCTCGTCTTCTCGCACTGTGCCGCCAAATGTTTGCTACTTCCACATTCGTAGCATCGTTTTGCTTCAGTTCGTCTTGGTTTCCTGTCTCCTCTTTTTTCGGGACGTTCTCGTCTGTTCTCCATCTTTTCGCCCCCTTTCCAGTCTCGACTCCTCATTCCTGTTCGTCGGGGTCGACGTGGTTTGAAGAGTGTCCAGTTATCCTCTCCTTCGTTTAAATCTTCTTCAGCAATTTTCTCGTCTTCTTCGATCATTAGTTGCGCGCAGTCGACGAATGTTGTGGTCGCATCATGGCTTTTGCCCGTTTCTTACTTCAGCTGGACTTTTAAAACAGGTTCTAAAAACTCCATCCTCAGTTTTACTTCAGCGGCTGTATACTGCTCGCTCAATTTATCCGAAATTTTTGCGTACCACTCGAGTAGTCGTGAAGCGAAACTTCCTGCTGACTGTTTTGGGCTTTTTGTCTCTCGGAACATCCGCAGAATATCCTCTTCAGGCACCCACCGACCACCTCCGTATGCCTTTTTCAATCTCTTCTTTACCGTGTCCCACGGTGTATCTTCGTCGCTTTGGATGAGATTTAAGACTCTTCGGCTGATGCGGTTCACCAATGCTGCTCGTAGCGCAGGTACTTCTTTAGCGTCTAGCCAGCCAAGACCTTCCTTCTCTGTAATGGCTTTATTTATTCGTTCCCCTGCTTTGATGAAATGCGCTAGGTCGCCTATTTCTCCTGTGAATCGCTCTACCTCTGAGATTGCTGTTCGCATATCGTGTGCGTTGGATGTCTGGATCTTTATCCAGGTGAGAGCTGTGCTAGGATCCATAATGACTACTTCTTGTTCTTCTGCCAGTCTTCTGCTATTAAGGCGATCTTGCAGCGAGAGACGTGAAGAACACTGACCCGTTTCCATGCACTAAGTTCCGTCGCACGGTACGCACACCGTAGCGTCAGCGATCCCGAACACCTCGAATAAACCGGGTTTCGGCACCAGTTATGAGTTTACTCACGTAAGTGACGTTTTTAAAAAGGATAGTAGGTAATAACACCACGAGCTCTGATAAGCAACTGCCTTTATTCCTCATAATACTTCCTTTTATACTAGGCTTAATCCTATTTACAAAGTGGGAGCTATTATCCTCCTAACATATATATATATATATATATATATATATATATATATATATATATATATATATATATATATATATATAGCAAAAATGGAAGGCAATACATGTTCCAACAAGTAAAACTGTAATTATCAAGTTTTTTAGCGCGGTTCCCCCATAGGGACGAAAAAAAAAATATATTAAGATGTTATCAATTACATTCTATATACATTTGTCATGTACGGCACATGTAGAAAATAAAATAAACCCTTCTTTAAGGGTTACTTAGGGAAGGAAATAAATAATATATATATATATATATATATATATATATATATATATATATATATATATATATATATAGCAAAAATGGAAGGCAATATATGTTCCAACAAGTAAAACTGTAATTATCAAGTTTTTTAGCGCGGTTCCCCCATAGGGACGAAACCCGCTTTTGAGGTTGACCTCATGAAACCGGAAATGCCGACATGAAAATTTCATGTTTCAGATCATGGTTCAAATATATATATATATATATATATATATATATATATATATATATATATATATATATATAGGGGAAGGTGTTGTACCTTTGACCACTTTGCAAAATTTTTTAGCATTATGAATATTAAGGCTAAATTCATTTTTATTATTTCATTGTAATTAGTATTCTATTGCTTATCATATTTAATTTTTTCAAGGTTCTAGCTTTACATTTAATATTTTTTATTAATTTTTTAAAAAAATAATCGTACAGTGGTCAAAGGTGCAACATGCAGTTTTACCTTTGACCATGGGGTGTTGTACCTCTGACCACCTAAACACAACACTGCAGTGCAGAAAAAAAAAATGTTATTCAGTAATATTTTAATTAATTGTAAGTTTAATAAATACAGGACATGCATGTAAGCATAATAAAAAAGCTATTATTGATATTATCTTATGCCTAATATGCTGAAAAATCCAGTCCAATTGATAAACCTTTTAACTGTCTAACAGATCCGCTAGCAAAGGTAGGGTATGGAAGTTTAGCCACAATGTCACCATCAATATACAGATTTTCATCTTCTCTCGTAAACTTGAAACTTAAAGTTTGTTTTTTCAAATATTGGATCTTAAACATTGGACATTTAATACCACAGATCTGTGCGACTAAATATGTAATAGTCTTTTTACTTTTATTTTTAACAAGTATAAAACTTCCATTTTCCAAATCATATTTTTTAAATTGTTGCTGGTCATCAACTTAACTCACGACATTTATCAGACAGATCAACGTCACTTTCTCTTGAAGAAATTTCGGTGTCAGTATCAGAATCTGAACTGTCATTAGCATAATGTTCTTTTTATTTAACAATTTTTTAGGAAGCGGTTTATTTCTATATGTGGTGTCTTAAATTTAGGGTGGTGCTTTCGTTTCTGTTTTTTTTTTTTTTTTTCATTTTCAATAATTAATTTTTTAGGAATATCAGTCAGGATACGAGGTTTCCCTTTAAGCTGGGCCCTATTTGACATTTTCCTTGCCTCTGCTTTTCGATGAGGTCTTACAACTTCAAGTGGAACAATAAGGGGCGATAGTTTTGAACTGTTACACTGAGGATTGATAAAGTTGGTTTGAACTTTTTTATTTATTATTTTTTAAATTCTTTGAACAATTGAAGCAACCAATATTATTTTTTTTTTTAATTTGTAGCAGAAGAACATAAAAGTTGAATTATGAAAAAATTACTCAGGTGTGTTGTATCTTTGACCTGGTTAAAGAAACAACTAGTCATGGTCAGAGGTACAACACCCTGGTAGTGCAAATTAAACACATGCTAAAAACTTTAGGGTTAACACATTGGTGCTGGAATGGTATTGGACTGGTATATCCCAGGGGCCGGACAGTTTATCTATATTCCGGGAGAAGGGACGTTCCCAGAACGTGTCCAGGCCCATGGAATATCTTGCATATACTAACCCGCATTACAAATGATATTTTGTCAATTGGCGTGTTTTTACTGAAATTCATTGTTCATGTCTGTCTTATTATTGATAATGAGAGGTCTAGATTTTTTAAAATAAAATTTAATTATTCGTAAGTGCATTAGCAATGGTTCAGAGCAATATTGGCAAGTAGAATGTATATATGTATATCTACAGTTCAGAAAACAACTGAACCTCTTGTTCCGAGAAAATCGGAACAATAGTTGTTAAATCAAGTTTTTAGTTTGGTTACTTAGAATCATGGGATTCAGTTGAAACATTTTTTGCATGTTTGAATTTCATCAAAACTAACATGTTAAACTTTTGGTTACGTTTGGAGTTAAGAAAGGGTTAGAATAAAATATTTTATGAACAGACATGGAAAGTTTTGGGAACTTCGTATAATTTCATTAATATCTCGAACATGGTTGGGAAATCATGATAAGTGGATAGAAATTATTTGAAAGCTTTATAAATTCTCTACAAAAAAGATTCTGAAACCATTTTTGATTAGGTAATGTCATTCGGAGAAATAAGTGCTTAAACTTTGAAGTAATTGATTTAGTTTATTCGAACGGTTATTTTTGTCTATTTTTATTCCTTGTTATTTTTTAATTAGTTATAGTTGGATAATGTATTTGACAATAAAACAGATTAGGCAAAATAAGAAAAACAATTCAGTGTTATAAATATAGCTTGCCAAGAGAAAGAGATTCGATGACGTCTTTTGAATATTTTCAATTGCCTTCATGCTGTTGGGTTTTTTTTATTTTATTTTTTAATTAGTTTTATTTGTAGAATTATTACTATAGTAAAAGAACACAGGAATATGTGAAAATTTTTGATATTTTCCAATTCATTGAAACGTATGAAATGAAGTATCGGTAGAAGAGGATTCTAGGGTCTGGCGGACCCGACCAGGTAAAGTCATAAAGCCCTTTGAACAAAGGCCGAGGAAAATATTAACTGTTTCAATTCTAAGCTTTTCAAATGACAATAGAGATATGAACAGGAACCACGCTAAGATGATGCAGTTCCTGCGAGTCGGACTTTTTTATATTATGATTAAGCTCTACGAGTTGAGTTTCCATTTTAAAATATTCACTTTTATTCATTTCCTCCATTTTGTTATTTAATTCTGATATACACTTATATTTTCCTATACACGCGGATGTATCTAATTATCCATTTCCTGAGTTCAATTCCTGTTATCTAATACGATATCCTAGTGACGCCATAGCGGATATCCTGGAACGAGCTGCCACCATTTCTATACAATCAATTTTCAATTGCATCATCCATTATTTACTTTTTATTATTTTATTTAAAATTTATTGTTATTAAGATATTTATTTAACGTTTTTTCCTTCAGTTCACTCAGCCGTCTACGTTGGGCGTCATTAAATGTAAAGATTAAATTTATATAAGGGATGCGCCACGTTGGGTCGCCATTAAATGTAATGATAATTTTATATATATGAGGAAATAAATTATTTACATAAAATTTATAATTGGGGAAATTAATTATTAGGATAATTATATTATGAAAACTTAATCTCAGGGATAAAAAGTTCCGAGTGAATGAATATGAAACAATTACGTATTTCCAAACAATACTGAAATACAATTACCAATACAAATGTATTATCAAAGAAGTAATAAAAAAAAATCAATAAGATTATTTAATTCTTACCTTTGAATAAATAGAGTCTTTAAACTAGAGTCCAAATGTTCTGCACTTCAATAAATTTTCATATATTCCTTCTTCAGCAGGACACATATTCACCATTAGTATTCTTGCTTAGGCCAGTAAATAAATTCACACATATATAAAAACACCATATGGTTCGCAATCTATACACTGTAAGACTCCTTACTCTATTGAGGATGGACATAGACAGAGAGCTTAAAGCTGGAAAGAAGCTCACGCATTCATCCACCAAATTCTGCATTTTGTCGGTTGACTATTTAGATAATAATTATTATTTTGTAATTCCAAAATGATTAATTTATTATTGTTTGACTGTACATTTAATCTAAACCTATTGTACATCAGTAGGGTCCAAAAATATTATAAATTTAGATCGTATATAATACGATGTTATTAGTAAATTAGGATTTGTGGTTTGCGCGGGCCTTTCAAGCTCTCAATGGCTATTTGAATTCAAAAAGGTTTTCGTGAATGTAATATATCATAACAATATATATGTGTGTGTGTGTGTGTGTGCGTGTGTGTGTGTGTGTGTGTGTGTGTGTGTGTGTATTTGTCTTCCCTCTCTAGGCGCCAGACAAATGGTCCGATTTTGATGAAATTTGGTACAATAATCTTTTGTCTAATTTGAAAGGTCAAATTCGTTAACCAGCAGAATCCGTCCACTGGAAGATGCTTTTTGGAGCGAAATTCGTGCGAAAAAAATCGTGACACTTACTCGTTATATAGGTTTCTTAACGTATAAAAACAAATAAAACCATTTTTAAAGTGATGACTGTAACATTTTTCGAGAAACATTGAAACACTTACTTTTCTAAACTGAATTTCTGTTTGGGTATTCAGAAACAATTAATTCAGTTGGAACTTCTTCCAGACCTTTGATATTCATCTAATTTATGATAGGTAAACTTTCGTTCCGTTTGGAGTTAAGGAAGTACCAGAAATAAAATATTTCATTAACAGGCATGAAAAGTTTTGGGAGTTTTGTATACTTTCTAAAATACCTTGAAAATGGTAGGGAAATCGTGGTAAGTGGAAGGTGACCATTCAAAAGCTTACTAAATTCCCTACAACAAAGATTCTGATGTAATTTTCGATTGGAGACATAAGAACTTGACAATTTACAATTGTTAGTTATGCTCTTTTTAACAGGATTTTGTATCTGATTACCTATAGTTTTAACTGGTGGTTCCTTATTTTCATTGAATTTAACAGTAAAACGAGTATTTGACTAAAACAAGGTAAGAAAATGTGAAACATTGTTATAGTGTTTCCAAGAGCAAACGTTGAGAAGTTGAGGGAAGTCGCCATGATACTGTCAGTTTCCCGTTGTGGCGCGTTAAATCTATTTTATCTTCGAGATATGATTTTATATTTTTCATGGAAAATCAAATCCCACCAATAACTGCTACAATTCCTTTACTAATAGCATTAGAGATATGAACAGAACCGTGCAAAGATGACGCAGTTCCTACGAGTCTGACTTTTTATTGTCCAATTTTGACAAAGAAACTAATTTTTGCTATCAAGCATTAAATTATATTTGAAAATGGCTACTTACGTAATTGGAGAAGGGAACAATGCTTGACATGGTTTTTCAAACGCTTGAATGAGAGAAAGCTGCGCTGGCAGTGGTAGCATACATAGCAAAGAGTCCCTTTATCTAAAACACATTACACAGAGAATAATAATGAGATGAAGATCGTTAGTCATTGTAGAGATAAAAAGTTGAGGAATTGTTGGGATTCAGCTACGAGAAAATTTTAGATTTTCAGAAAAATATACAGGGTGTATCGCAAGTTAAAGACAATACTCCAGTGGATAAAACTAGACAAAAAATGTAGTTCAACACCACCAAACGCACATTTCTATCTCACTTCATTCCAGACAAATACCGTTCGTTCTAAAGGCTCAGTAGAAAAAAAAAAAAAAAAGTGTTTTTTATAGTGTAGTCTCTGCTTGTACACATTTTTTTTAACAAGTCATTACATTTTTTAAATCACCATTACATTTGCTTTAAGGCTAATGGACATTCAATTTTTGCAATTATCTCATTCAAACCATAATATATCAATTGAAAAAGTGGAAATTAATAAAATCTTCTGGTTAGCAACAACTTTTTGAAAATCACTGCTCTTCCACAAAAAATTCACCACATTGCCGAATCTTAAAAATGTTGCAAAATTTAATCAGCTTTGTAACGGTATACTTGGAATTGAGATTATCTCTCAATTTCATAATGTAATTGGTATTATAGAGTGAAAAAACAAAAAACATCAAAAAATACCGAAAATGATAGATGTTCTTACAACTGGCCTCCTTGCAGAACACACTGACGACAACTGGTTAAACCGTTAGTGTAGTCCTTTCAATCTCATAACAGTTAGCTCTCATTTCCACAAATGATTCACAGATCCTTGTGATCAGGCGGTTTATGCCCTAAATGGTTCCTTTGTACACTTGCGACTTAAGCCAACCCCACGTGTAAAAATGTCAGACCAGGGTATTTGGTCGGCCAATGCTCAGGTACAAATTTTCAAAAATTTTCAAAGGACAAAAAGTTTAGCTCCGTAATTCCAACAGAAAAAGTTGTTTTCAGATCGCTTTTTTTTTTGGTGTAGTTGTCATAAATACATTCATGGCAAGCTTACAAATAGGAAGAATAGAAGAGGAAATGAAAACTAATCAGGTTGGAAAGTAAATTAATAAAAATAAAAAAAAAAAATCGAGGTTCCATTATAGTGGGGGCTGAAAAACTGCGGAAACCCAATTAATTTAGTACGGTCACAACAGTAAGCTCAGTGCCCAAGCTGTACATTCTATTGTTTTTGTTTTTTTATTATATACATAAGTCGATTAACTGTACAGCTAAAAAGAAAGTTTTACTGTTGTTGTCCCTTACATAACAACAACGATTGTTTGATATGGAGTGATAGGATGTAAATATTTTAGAAACTTACATGGAACCTTAAAGATGTAAGATTATATCCTTGTAAAGCATAACCTATTTATTATTAATTATGCATTTAAAAAGAATATAACAAATACTCATACAAAAACACATTTACTGTACTCGTGAGATGAGCAATGTTACTACTAGAGCTTCAAAGAATGCCGTACCCCAAAATACGTCTATTTACGATTGTGGTCACTCTACCATTTTTTATATGGTTTAGAGTGGACCACTGACGGTGAAGGACTGCAGAGATTTGTACATAGGTTGAATTGAAAATCAGGATTTATTCCAGAAATTATAATTAAATGGATGTGGGGGGTGTAGGCCAAAACAGGAACATATTTATTGTTATTGAGTTAGTTAAATTTTGAACATGGGAATGATGAGCTGCTGCTGATGGTTGAACTGTTGAACGGTTTTGCTGGATCTTCATAAATGATAAATTAAGAGAGGTACCTGGTGTCTTGACGATTATGTGTTTAAGCATAATGTATAAGCCCTGTAATGTGCTGCATTTTCTTGTTGCTCTCCAAATCATGGTGGGCTGGCTAACACCATTTTCTGCTCCCTTCGCTCGGCCTGGGTGGCTTAGATGTTTACTCCTCCATAATTGGTGTATAAAACTTGGGGAGAGAAAAACTTAGATGTTCCACACTTTGTCTGCTTGGTGACTATATCTTCCGGACTTGTCTTTGCGTGCAGTTCGTACTGCCGCGGGCAAGTAGTTCCCGGGCACACCGCTAGGTGGCAGCACCTCACGGGGCACACTTCTTACATATAATGAGCGGAGTTAAGCGAACAAACCGCCCACCTAAATTAGTATAAGCTAATTTACAATACAAAAATAAAAATAGAAAATATTACAAGGGTACGTACAAGTTTGTTCAACCTACAAACAACACAGAAATGAAAAAGAGTACATAAACAAAAATTCAATAATGAGGGTAAAAAACTTCTAATGTATGTGGCGTTAAATAGGTGTACCAAATACAAATTGAAACTACTTCCAAAAAAAAAATGTTTAAAATAAGGACAAAGTAAACAAATTCCATAATGAAGAAGAATAACGAAAACAAAAGATCCAAACTTGGATATTCAACTAGCTGAACGATCTTCCGTTTCAGCGTGAAATAAAGGAACAAGGGACGTAACTGCCCTAGTTAAAGTCTTGCCGGAGGGGGTTAAGACATCCACAACGCGAATGATTCCGTCGCGACCAGGGTAGGTGAATGTGACTCTTCCTACGGGCCATTGTCCTAGAAGTGGTCTTCTTTCCACAAGGATCACTAGGTCTCCTGCTTTAATGCTGGGTTGATTCTTTCTCCACTTGGTTCGAGAATGAAGATGATGGAGATATTCCTTTCGCCATCTTGTCCATATGGAGGTAATTTGAGCTTTTATCGCCTTCCTTCGGGGAGGATGAACGTGAGTCGGCTTATCCTCTGTTGAACAGTCTGGTAGGGAACCAAGAGGAGCGCCAATCAAAAAATGTCCGGGGGTTAGGAACTCGAAATTCTGCGCGTCCTCAGTTAGAGCGCATAATGGACGGGAGTTGAGCAAAAATTCTACTTTAGCGAGGGCGGTCGTCAATTCCTCGAATGTAAGCTGCTGTTTTCCAATTGAGCTCGCAAGGAGACCCTTAACACTCTTTACACCGGCCTCCCAGAGGCCACCAAAGTGGGGTGCACGTGGCGGGATAAATTTCCAATTGATGCCGCGGGGAGAAATGGTTTTGGTGACTTCAGGCGCGATGGTCTGCTGGAACGCATAAATATCCTTCAAAAATCTTGACGCCCCTATGAAGTTTGTCCCGTGATCCGACCAGATCGTATTTGGGACGCCTCTTCTCGAGATAAAGCGCTCTAGTGCATCAAGAAAAGCTGAGGTAGAGAGAGAGGAAACAAGTTCTAGGTGGAGAGCTTTAGAAGCAAAACACACAAAGAGGCATAGATACGCCTTGCCTAACGATGCTTTCCTCCTTTGGGACTCTTTGATGAGAAACGGACCAGCGTAGTCTACACCGACCTCGATAAAGGATCTGAACTGAGAGAACCTCTCTTTGGGAAGGGAAGCCATCAGAGGCGCTAAGGGTTTTGCCCTCAACAACCGGCAATGTACGCAGTTGAGGATGAGGCCTCTAATCAGCTTCATTGCTTTTGGGATCCAGAATTTTCCTCTCAAAAGCGCTAACGTCAAGGAGGTTCCAGCATGGTAGTGTGTCCGGTGAATATGATCAACAAGGAGACGTGTGAAGTGCGATGTCTTAGGCAGAAGGATCGGGTGCTTACTTGAAAACTCCAGGGGTGAGTTTTTCAACCTTCCGCCCACCCTGAGGATCCCCTGTTCGTCAAAGAAAGGACAGATTTGGGCATAGTCTTTCGGGACTATCGGGCTGTTTCTGAAGAACTTTGGTGGGAGTCGGGAGCGTTGTACGACTCGTGCACATCTTAACTCTGCTTCTCTGTATTCTTCAGCAGATATGACGTCTGAACGAGGTTTGGAAACAGATTTTCTCGAAGTGAGTCGGAGTATTCTGGCTGTGGTCCTTATCAACTTGTCGTATGAGGAGAATCGTGAGAGCCAGTCATCATCATGATTCTCGTCCGTGCGAGCGGCAGAAAGCAAGTTGACAGTTTTCTGCTCTTCATTTGACTCCAACCAGTCTGAGTGTGCACGAAGCCAAGGAGGTCCATCCCACCACAAATTTGACTCCTTGAGGGTGCGAGGAGAGCAGCCACGTGATGCCAGATCCGCAGGGTTGTCTTGTGAGGAAACGTGATGCCAACGATGAGCAGGAACCACGTTCGTGATCTGTGAGACTCTGTTGGCTTCGAAAACCTTGAGCTCGTGAACCGGAGTTTGGAGCCAACCGAGGACTACTTGAGAGTCGGAGAAGCACGTCACACTGGTGGCAATAGACTGCGGGACTGAGGATACAAGACGAGACAAAAGAACAGCTCCGCAGAGTTCAAGACGAGGGATAGAGGTAAACTTTAAAGGAGCCTTTGACAAGCGAGACCTTGACTTCGCCATCTGAGCTCATGGAGTGCAAGTACAAGGCAGCGCTGTACCCTTTTGATGATGCATCACAGAAGCCAACCAAGCGGCGAACAGCTAGGGGTTCAGTGATGTGTCGTGGAATCGAGATAGAAGACAGGACTAGCCAATCGGTTGTAAGTTCCATCCAGGCAGCTTGGAGATCGTGTGGGAGTTCTTCGTCCCAGTCGGTCTTCGCTTTCCAGACCTCTTGGAGCAATGACTTGGCGATGAAGACTACAGGAGCAAGCAGTCCAAGTGGGTCAAAGATACGCGATATTGACGACAACAGGTGCCGTTTAGTGACCGGACAAGGATGAGGGGGTTTGACCGAATAGGAAAAGGAATCATTTGATGAACGCCAAAGTAGACCTAATATTTTGGTGGAGTCGTCGATTCTGATGGCTACAGATTCGCTATGTTGTTCTTTGGCAGGAAGAAGCATCGGTTCGGTCGAAGCCCACTTGCTTAGGGTAAATCCGCCTTTTGCGAATAAACCGCATAACTGGTTTTGAAGTAGAAGAGCTTCTTCTAGGGTGTCAGCTCCGCTGCACAGGTCGTCAACGTAGCAGTTCTCTAAAACGCGACTTGCGGCTAAGGGGAATTCTGACCCATGGACTTCTACAAGTCGCCTCACGGTTCGAAGAGCTTGATATGCGCTTGACTTAAGCCCATACGTTACGGTATTGAGCTCCATTGTCTGAATTGCCTTGTTGGGTGAATCGCGCCACAGGATGTGCTGGAATTTTCTGTCTTTTTCGTGAACGACAACTTGGCGATACATCTTAACCATGTCCGCACATAGAGGAATGGCATAGAGGCGAAAACGGATCAGAATGTTGCACAAATCTTCTTGTAACTTGGGTCCCGAATGGAGTGCGTCATTGAGACTGTAACCAGATGACGAAGGGCATGACGCATCGAAAACTACCCTCAGCTTCATGTCGCCGTGGGGGCCCTCCTGCCAAACGCCATGGTGAGGGATGAGATACGAGGACTTAGTTGTTGCAGGAGACATGTGTCCGAGGTCCCTGTATTCCTGCATGAATTCGGAATATTTATGAAAAAACTCGGGGTCCTTTCGGAATCTAGTTTCCAGAGCGTAGAAACGGCGGTATGCAATATCTCTGTTGTCGCCGATCGGAACGCCTTCCTTGAAGGGCAGTCTCACTATAAATCGTCCCTCGTCATCTCGAGAAAGTGTCTTCGAGTAAAATTCCTCGCAATAGGCATCTTCGGGGTCGGTTCGGTCAACAGGTTTGGGCTCTTCGATCTCCCAAAACAACTTCATGTCATCCTCAATTGAATGATGCCTTTCGATAAAGAATGAGTGATGAGAAGTAGAGGGGTGATCATTCAGTGTGCCGGTGACAACGAGTCCGAATGTGGTGGGCAACAATGACAAACCATCGATGTCAGAGGGTTTAGATGCGCCGGAAATAATTTGATGGAAGACATCTCCTCCTAACAGTATGTCGATGGGTTTAGACTCTCCAAATTGGTGATCGGCCAAGGGTAAATCCATAAGCTTGCTGGAAAGTGATGTTGGTAGGCTGATACTGGGCAAATCAGATGTAATGTGGTCAATTACCAACGGTGTTACCTTTAACTCTTTGTCTCCAACGAGTGGGCGTAAAACGCAGTGTGTGGATCCTTTCACTAGGTGCGCTGGTAGGGTTGATCCTGCGAGGCTTGTGATGGACACCTTGGAAGGGCAAATCTTAGCACCTATCTTCTTTGCGAGAGAGGAAGTCATGAAGATATTCTGACTGCCCGAGTCGAGGAGAGCATGTGCGGTGTGGAAATCACCTCTTGAACCTCTAATCAAAGTGCGCACGGTTCCGAGGAGTACGGTGCTCCTTGAGCATGATTTCTGGGCCGAGCCAAAACCGATGAAGGACTTGTCTTGAGTGTCTGCAACTGGAGATTGTCTTTTGTCACGAGCCGGTTCTTCATCCTTGGTGACTCCACGATCATCTCGATGGATCAGCGAATGATGTTTATTCCTGCAGTAGATGCAGCGAAATTTAGAACGGCAGTTTCCTACTCTGTGCCCTTTTCTTAAACAATTGAAGCACACCTTCCAAGAACGAATTATCGAAGCCCGTTGTTCTACAGGAAGTTTTTTAAACCGTTCGCACTTCGCACAGGTGTGGGGGCCTTGGCAGAAAAGGCACTGCACGCACAGACGTGGGACTGGTTACTCGGGAGTTGGAACTTTGAGAGTCCGAGGAATCGCTCCTGGTTTGAAATGAAACCGCCTTATACCGCGAGGAGTTTCCGTTGGGGCAGCTAACGCGAGAGTTCGAGGAGGACCTACTGCTTGAGCCTGTTCCTGATACATCCTGCGACATCTTGAGGGCGAGTTTCCTTTGGCGAATGAATGTTATTACGTCCTCAGTTTTCGGAAGGTCCTTGCTGGACTCTCGAGATAATTCGAATTGTTTCCTCGTTTCAGCGTCAAGAGCGCGCAGGGCTAATGTGGATAATATGAATTCGCAAGGATTCCCGAGTTTGAGAGAGTTAAAGGCCTCGATACTATCAGCAACGCCTGTAAGAAACCTATCATATTTCTGCTGTTCCGATTTGGCAGAGGTAACTTCACAATCCACGATGCGATGAACTAGAAGACGAGCTAATACTCGAGGGTTGTCATAGGTCTTTGTTACCTTCTCCCAAGCTTGATCGTAGGACTCATCCGCGATGGTGAAATTGGAAACTAATGACGCGGATTCTCCTTTGAGAGCTGCTATCAGATAATGAAATTTCTCAATTTTGCTGAGAGATTTGTGATCGTGTATCATGGAGCGGAACGTGTCTCTGAAGTGGGTCCATTGTAGGAGGTCGCCTGAGAATGTGGGAATTGGGATCTTATCGAGCTCGGGACCGCGGGAGGTCATTATGGGCAGTTCGGTTTTTTCAGCTTTCCTTAAAGAGTCGCGGTCCTTGAGGGAGAGTAGAATGGCTTTAGCAGCGATAATTTCAGACCGTAGCTTGCTGTATACCGCATCCCAATCTTTATTAGGGAAAATATTGCTTTCTCCCAAAAGCAGATGTAGTGAGTCGCGTTTGTCCCATGTGCAGCAGAATTCCTCCCACTCTTCCTTCGCGACGAGATATCTTGCCTCGAAGTGGCGTATGTCGTCATCTGCGATATCGTTCAATGTAATGTCGCCGATTCCAATGATGTTGCGCTTTAAAAGGCGCATTTTGCGTTCAAGTGCATTGGCTTGATTAAGATAATCAGAGGATTTCGTCGTTTGACGCCTTTGAGCGTCTTGATCTTCAGGCATATTCAAAACAAAAACAAAGCAGCCAACCAGATCGAGCAGGAGCGGAGCAAGGAGTTAGCCAAACAAATAAAAGAATGAGAACAATAGAGCTAAAGGAAGAAGCAAGGATATAAATAGAGATAGAAAATGTTCAGGTACCAATAAGAACAACAAAATAAATAAAACTTGAGAAGAGAACGGACTGAGCAGACGAAACCTTAAAATAGAGTAAGATAATTGGATTACATTAGTACAACAGGCTAAGCTTAAGTCAATAAAACCATTAAAATAATCAAAAGCATTTAAAACACATCATACATAAGGTGACTGTCACGAAAAGAAATCAAGGAGAGTGTGACGTCACGAGAGCGGGGCCACTGTAACTTTACTTGGCAACCACTACCTCTATGGACTGAGTCTAGGTGGAGAAACAGCTAGCTGAGCGAAGCCTCCCTAGTTTGAGAATGAGGATCAGTCACAGTGGAAGAAGAATTGTGTTTTAAATAGGTGTTTATGTGTGGAGTAACAAATGAATTGACTTTATGTGAAATAATAATAATACCTGTGTGATACATATCTAGAAAATAAAGATATAAATGATATTTATGAGAATCTTATTGTCTACCCAGATCATTAATAAATGATTGAAGAACATATTGTGATTCAATTAAAAATATAAAGAACAAAATCTATAAGGTAATTGAGAGATGAACATGAGACAATAATATGAATAATTTAATAATATAATTGAATGTAAGTTCTCATGTTAGGCTAATGTCAATTACTTGAGTTAAATATGTCTTCAAACATTTATAGAAATTATTTAAACATTAAAATAGTCTAAGCAACACATCTGAAAAATGATCAAGTCTGATTTGGATCATGAAGTGAATTTTTAAACTGATTAGTTCATGATAATTAATACAAAATGGTATAGACTTGATGTGATTTGAAAATAATAATATTTGATAGCAATTAATTCACAAATCCATATCAATATATTTTTTATTGCCTGAATATGAGACTATTTTTACCAAAATTATGTAACTGATACAGATCTCTGCCCGGAGGACCATATTTACGATTGTGGTCACTCTACCATTTTTTATATGGTTTAGAGTGGACCACTGACGGTGAAGGACTGCAGAGATTTGTACATAGGTTGAATTGAAAATCAGGATTTATTCCAGAAATTATAATTAAATGGATGTGGGGGGTGTAGGCCAAAACAGGAACATATTTATTGTTATTGAGTTAGTTAAATTTTGAACATGGGAATGATGAGCTGCTGCTGATGGTTGAACTGTTGAACGGTTTTGCTGGATCTTCATAAATGATAAATTAAGAGAGGTACCTGGTGTCTTGACGATTATGTGTTTAAGCATAATGTATAAGCCCTGTAATGTGCTGCATTTTCTTGTTGCTCTCCAAATCATGGTGGGCTGGCTAACACCATTTTCTGTTCCCTTCGCTCGGCCTGGGTGGCTTAGATGTTTACTCCTCCATAATTGGTGTATAAAACTTGGGGAGAGAAAAACTTAGATGTTCCACACTTTGTCTGCTTGGTGACTATATCTTCCGGACTTGTCTTTGCGTGCAGTTCGTACTGCCGCGGGCAAGTAGTTCCCGGGCACACCGCTAGGTGGCAGCACCTCACGGGGCACACTTCTTACATATAATGAGCGGAGTTAAGCGAACAACGTCAATTTTGTCAGAGAATATCGAAACTGAAGTTTCTTCCAAAACTCTTTGTGCAACATGTGGGCAAACCTTTCGGGAAATTAGAGGACTTCGGACTCACATAGTGAAAAAACACCACAAAGAGGCCAATGAAGCAAAACTTCAGTCCATGTTTAAGGTATCTAAATCTTCCAAAGAAGATAAGAAAGATAAATTATTAGATACGAATATGAAAATTAAACTAGAAGAATGGTCTACTGGGTTCAAAAAAATCAAAAAAGACCCAGTAGGCTATGACAATATAATTAAAAATTTCTTGAAATTCAATTAGGAGACGAATGACACTTTACCAGGACCAAAGCACCCTGCAATAAGATGCTTCAAGATGAGAAAAGAGAATAGATCCGAAAAAAAAAGGTAAGGGTGCAAGTGAATCGTCCAACCCCCAGAGAGCGAACAAAGCAGCAAGGGCAAAACGTGCTGAGCAGTATAATTATGAACTAGCTCAGTACAACTATTACAATCGAAGAAAGAAGGTTGTCAAATTATCAAAATCAAATTATGAATGCGGATTCTCCGAAAAATTGTCAGATTCAGGAAAAGATAATCCTAGAGCATTTTAAATCGACATTTGAGCATGAGAATCCTTGCATTAGAGAAAGCTATACGAAGAGTCCTACAAGTCCGAACTTGATGAACATAGATCTGAAGATTGTCCACAATGCCATCAAAAGGACTTCAATGGACACCTCTCCAGGACCTGATGGGGTGCTAATTAGGACCATAAAGTGCTTGGGTGTAGCTCATATTCTCAAGGATATTACAGAGGTATTGCTGAAGACTGCTTACGTCCCAGAAGCACTTAGACAAGGCCAAATGATTTTGATTTATAAAGGTAAAGGCCCTATAGAAGAGATTTCTTCATGGAGACCTGTGACGATCTATTCCATAGTCCGGGGAATCATCGAAAAGGTGCTAGATCACGAGTTAAGGCAACAGGTTACCTTTCACTCTAGCCAAAGAGGATTCATTAAAGGGGTATCTGGTTGCCATGTCAACACCCGTATCATCCAAGCAATATTGATTGAATCTGCCAAGAGAATGGTGCCATTTCCGGAAGAAAATGTCAATATTTCAAGGTCGGCGGTCACCTCGGAGTTGTTCGATTTAGCTAAAATTTTGCACAGATCGTTATTTTGTTATTGGAACAGGATAGGGGTGGGGGGAGGTTAACTTTTAGAAAGTTGAAAAATAAGGGCCACCCTAATATATATATATATATATATATATATATATATATATATATATTTAATTTTACCCTTAATCCAATATTTAATAATTTTAATTTCAAATTAACAATATAATATAATTAAAAATATTCACTATGACTAAAAAAATAAGTATAGCTCAAGGCTGAGCTTCCTGGGCTCATTTAATGTTAAGTTTTATTTATTCTTTAATTATATTTTATGTACAGCAGGAAATTAAATTAAAATTTCCAGATTCATATAAAGAATCATTTCAAAAAACAAGGAATACTTTTTACATTCAATGTTTACTGTGTTCATCTTCAGTATGAAAAATATCTTCAAAGTTTTCTTTTATTTTTGTCCTTATTCAATTATTTCACCCAATGCATATGACCTGACTCTAACGATTGTCCAAGAAAGTCTGTTCCCTCACTAGCCCATTTTAAAAAATTGAAATTTTAATGTAATAAAATAATTTGTCAAAAGTCTATCAGTCCTTGTCGGTGTCGACTTGTTTGTCAGTCACTCCTTCTTACTACATTTCATTTAAAAAATTCTCCTTCCTTCTCATTATGAAATATTAAACTCCTTCCATTTCTCATTAATTATTAAACTCCTTCCACTTCAATAATATTATTCAATTCCATACTCTTGAATAATATTACTCAACAAATTATTATTAATAAGTTTCCCCCCTTTATTATAATATAATATAATATTTCCCAATACGTAGATAAGGTACTCTGGCCTCATGGGTCCGTGAGCCTTTAATTCAAAAATATTTAAATCAAATAATAGGTACTCCGGCCTCTTCATGGGTCCGTGAGCCCTCAATATAAAATAAATATTTATTCAAATATATCAAACAATATATTTCATAAATAAATTCAATTAGATTTATTTATTTCTCCTTCCCCTTACTTCAATTATTATTATTATTTACTCCTACTTCTTCATTTAATTATTATTAACTTTTGAAAAGGTTGTTTCCCTTTAAATATTTATTAACTGTCCTTGTCAAAGTCTGTCTTTATATTTATTTAAAAAATTACTAAGTTTTATTAATTTTATTCTTTATTTAAAACGTAGTTTAACCATTAGTTATTTTATTCATTAATTCGTTATAGCCTTATTGGCTTCAAAGATATATTTCTCATTTAAAACATCTTATAGTTAGCGGGTTCTAGTTATATTGAATAGAGAGTGAGGCGAGCGCTGCTCGGGGCTGTGGCAATTATAGGAACTTCTTGACAATGTAGACTACTAGCGCGGTGCGCGTGTTCAAAATTTGAACTAGCATGAGCCTGCACTATTTACGTTAGGGATTATCAAAGCTTTCTTCTCTCGAGGTAGATAAGAGATAGAGACTGGATATTCCTGCTTTATCTTTTAGATATTATCTGGCGCCTAGAGGATTTGAGTTATAGGTTTAATAATCCTATTATCTACATTCCTGAGATGTTTTAGGGATCTTCACAGGGACTGGAGATTTCCTGACTTTTATTGTTAGGTTATCTGGCGCCTAGAGTATTAGTAATTTTGGTAGTTAATTATCCTATTATCTGCATTCCCGAGATGGGAATAGGATTTTCACAGAAAGTGGAGATTTCCTGATTTTTATCGATTCTCTTTGACTTATTCTCTAATCCTTTACACTCGCCTGTCTAAAATTGTATCACGACTGATAATGAAACAATATTTTCTTCTTGATATCCTTAATAATAATGGCATTAGAATTTTATATGATTGGTGCAAAATTTTCATTTTATTAATAATGTTACTGCTTCTAACAGGTAAACCGGTAATCATTTTACTGAATCTACGACTAAAAAAGGATAATATAATGACTTTTTTGGTAACATTTTTTGTTTTTAGTGTACGGTTGTGCACACAACTTTAAAAATAAAATAAAAATGAAAGAAAATATGGATTTTGGCCTCTCGTTAAAATGGTGTTAAAAAATTTATAAACCTTGATTTTTATCAATAAACCATAGAATTTTGATAGGTAACTTAATTTAAATATTAATAAATTTATTATTTATTTGTCCCTATCCACTCAAATCCGGTACCCAACGCCGGAGGAGCTCCAAAACAGAGAGGTTTTATTGTTATACTTTACTGGTTGAATATTTAATTTCATTATCTTTGGTCGGTTCATGATAATATTTTAGGAGAATCGAATGGAACATTCCCCGAATGATTCCATTTTCGGTTTTATTTTTATATCCAAGGTTGATTTTAATATGGGGACACTTAATATACAATTTTATGTTTTCTTTTGATGTTTCTTCTATTAAGATACTTTTTTTAAATAAATGGTTTAAAATAAAATTCTCATCGTTTGTTAAATAGTCTATGTTTAAAATTTTTGTTTGATTTTTCTTAAATAATTTGTTTAAAATATAATTTTTGGCGGAAGTGAATATGTTATTGTTTAATTTTGTTGTCGTTTTATTTATTTTGAATAAATTATTTAAAATATAAGATTCATCGGAAGTTAATATATCGTTGGACAGAGTAGTTAATCTGGGTCTACTTTGATCATTTATTATTAAAGGAACAGGTTTGATTTTATGGATTATAAGAGGAGTAGGTTTTATTTCACGAAGCGTCATTATGGTCCCGAGTGATTGAAGTTTTCCCCCCAATTCGGCCCTGATACTTTGTGATTCCGATTTTTGGTTTTCCATTAATTTTTCGAAACCGGCCTGCACTTGTTTCAAAAATTCTTGCATATTTATGACCCCCGAATTTTGTTTTTCCCTGCTCTGGGCGAATCCTCTATTACCTTCGTTATGTTCCATTTTGCTAAAATAAGTAATTTTAATATAAAAAATTTATAAATATGATCCAAAAATTAATAATAAAAAAAATTTTTACTTGCAAAACACACATTTGTTTTTGAAGTTTTCAGAAACGTTTATGATCAACGTCGTCTACGCTTCCGTAAAACTTAATAAACATTTCCTAAACTTTTTGCTCCACCTAAAAATCAAATTCAATTACTTTATAAAGGCATTAAAAATAATAAATTTAAAGCGATAGAACTCACCTAATCATTAGAATTTCGTAGTAATTATTTTTGTGTTGGACGATTTTTTTTTTATTATTATTTTGTTTTTTACGGCGTCTTGACATCTAAGCAATTAGTGCCGACATCTAGGGTGCAGCGAGGAATTTTCCCAAAGAGCAACTTACTTCCCAACTTGGATTTTTTATCCAAGTCTAATCAGGGTTTGAATGTTCAATTTCAACGATATCAGTGCTGATATTAAGTTATATGAAAAATAAAATAACTAAAAAAAATAAAAAAATTCGTCTAACACAAAAATAATTACTACAAAATTCTAATGATTAGGTGAGTTATATTGCTTTAAATTTATTATTTGAATGCCCTTATAAAGTAATTGAATTTGATTTTTAGGTGGACCAAAAAGTTTAGGAAATGTTTATTAAGTTTTACGGAAGCGTAGACCACGTTGATCATAAACTTTTCTGTAAACTACAAAAACAAAAGTGTGTTTTGCTCCATTCCTATTAACATTTTAGGCTTTTAAAGGTACTTTTTGGAAAGAAGATTTAATCCTCTACAACGTTTATATCAACTACTTTTTTCATTAAGGGCATACTTTCTACGTTATTGGCAGAAAAGCGACAAAAAACAAGGGTTTTATCGGTTTTTGGCTACTTGTTACTACTCTTTGGTGCGCTTTAGCTAAAACATGACCGATATAAAATCGACCTAAAATTCAATTCTCCACAATAATCCGTCATAAAAATAACCCCTTTCCATTGGAGATTCCAGAGTTAGGGTCGCTGGAGAAGAACTGGGGAAAGTTGAGGGGTCGTGCATTAGGTCCAATGAAAGTTCATTCGACCACGTTAAGACCCACCAAGTTTCGTTTTTAAATTTCAAAAATTGTGGAAAAAAAGGGGGGGTTTCAATCGAGTTTTGAACACCCTGTATATATATATATATATATATATATATATATATATATATATATATATATATATGTATATATATGTGTGTATATATATGTATATATATATGTATATATATATATATATATGTATATATATATATATATATATATATATATATATATACATATGAGGTAAGGTCCATAAGTTTCCGGCCTGTCCTGCTTCCTCTCCTTCAAACGTGCCGGGACCTGCACGCTATGTAGGTCCATGCCTGCTCACTCCATACCCATCGCCCGCACTTCCTCATTCTTGTCAGTCAGTGTCCAACCTTGAAGGAAACTCCCCATTTTTACAATGTTCAAACTCGAGTACCGTGCGGTAATTAAATTCTTTTGTAAAGAGGGTCTTACTCCTGCGCAAATTAAAGAGCGCTTGGATTGTGTATACGGACAGTCCTCCTCCTCGTATTCCACAATGAAAGAATGGGCAAAATTATTTAAGTTAGGGAGAGAAAGTCTAGAAGATGACCCACGTCCCGGTCACCCATTGGAAGCTGTCACTTCTAAAACAATCCAACTTGTGGAATCTGAATTGCTGTCTGACCAGCGACTAAAAACCAAGGAAATAGCAACGAGGTTAGGGCTTTCAAAACCAAGTTTTTTGAGGATCATCAAAGAACATTTGCATATGAACAAGGTTAGTGCAAGATGGGTTCCAAAAATTCTCTCAGCTCCTCAAAAACAGGAACGAGTTCACTGCTGCAATAAATTTTTACGCGAGTATAATGCCGACCTAAGGAATTTTTTGGAGTCAATTTTAACTGGGGATGAGACAATGGTTCTATATTATGACCCACTCAGCAAAAGAGAGACCATGGAATGGAGAAGACCAGGAGAAGTGCCTCCTTTAAAGGCAAAAGTCACGCAGTCAACAAAAAAGGTAATGGCCACAATTTTTTGGGACTTTAAAGGAATACTACTGATAGATTTTAAAGAAAGGAATACCACAATAAATGGTGAGTATTATGCAGCCCTACTTCACCGGTTACGAGACGCCATTAAAGAGAAGAGGCGAGGGAAGTTAAGCAGAGGTGTCTGCCTCCTTCACGACAATGCCTCTGTCCACACAGCATTGATTTCCAAGGCCGCTGTGGATTCAAAGAAATCCCCCATCCACTGTACAGCCTAGACTTGGCCCCTAGCGATTTCTACCTTTTCTAAAGGTTAAAATCTGACCTTCGTGGAAGGCGATTTAACACAGATGAAGAGCTCCAAGCAGCAGTGGAAGAACATTTTTTTAACAAAGAAGAAAATTATTTTTTTCATGGTATAGAAATGTTGCCAAAGCGTTGTATTAAGTGTGTCGAACTTAGAGGAGAATATATTGAAAAACAGTAAAAACAGTTTTTTTTCTTTCACCTTTCCTTCTATCCCAGGCCGGAAACTTATGGACCTTACTACGTATATAACAGAGGTAATTTTTGGTGTCTAGTGGAGTATCTAGAAATAAATATTAAATGGCTTACCTCCGAACTGATGACCCTCCAACGGAATATCCAGTGATTCCTCCTCCTTGATCTGGACGTAATGCTCAATTCCTGTTAAACATATTTATACGATACAATAAGAAACATTCAGCCCAATAAAAAAGGGAAACTTCCTATTCACATAAAAACACAGAAGAAAAAATGTATGTTCAAGAATATAAGTACATTTAGTGTCATGTACCTGAAGTGGAAGGATGAACATCTTCATCTTTAATATATGCCTCTACAGTATTGAGATTGTAAGCATCTGTTAAACCAAATGAACATTATTATATTTGGACAAGATAGGGGTAACCAATACATGCTCAATAAATAATGGTACTCAGAATAATAACAATAAATATATTTAAAGCAAATTTATAGTCAACAAACTACAATGATAGAGAAAACAAATTATCAAAAGCGAGTCTGCCCTGGATTATCAGGAGTGCTCAGTTAGTTTCATAGAAAAATTATCCTTACTTTGATTTCCATCACAACTAACAAAACAGTGCTTTATAATAATAATAATAGCTTTATTGACATCTTTTCTGACAAAAGCCTCTCCTTACAGAGGAAAACAGTGATTTATTGTGAAGGAATTTTTCTTTCTCGCCAGGTTTTAGTTATTCTTTATGAATTAACACAAGGGAGGATGGGGATTGGTGAGCCTCTTAGTTTGGAGAACCTGAGTTATTCGTTTTTTTATATATTTAAGTAAGAGAATTTAATATAATGCAAAGCATTTGAATCACTGTATTTTAAACTCAGCAATAAACAATTAGAAATAGCAAATGAATTACCTGATGTTGATGGGTAAACTTCCTCGATCACACCATTACCTTCATTAATAAAGATTCCTAAAATATTCCCAGCAGTTTCAGTTCCTGAACATTAAAACAATCCACAATTACATTGAGATGTTTGTTGTGATTGGTATTCAAAGAAACATATAATAACCATCAGCAATAATTTAATCACAAAATCTGCCTTGTTATAATCCATTTATTATTAATTACAAATTTTAGGATGGGTTACCATCCTTTTGTAGCCTGGATAGGGGTGATGCCTTTTCTTATTTTCGATAGAAAAGCCACCACCCCAAGTGAGAATTGAACCCACACCCTTGGCTCGGAGTGTTAATTGCTCACGCGTTAACTCTCACGGCCACCAGGTCTGACTAGCATTTAAAAATGAGTATTATTTTAATAGGTGGAAGGTCATGAATCTATAAAACTTGTCAAATCCTCATAATATACTTTTATTTTTAACGCGGTTCCTCCCTCCCTTCATAGGGAGGAACCCCGCTTATAAGGTTAATCTCATGAAACAATCCGGAAGTGCCGACTAGAAAATTTTGCGTTTCCGAACTCCTAGAGACCGAAAATAACGGTGGTTCAAATTTGTATATATATATATATATATATATATATATATATATATATATATATATATATACTGTAATGATATTTTACATCACATTAAATTTAAAAGTTTTAAAACACCGAAAATTCTGAAAAACTAAAAAGCTCATTGATATGTTGAATTCGGTGGGATAAGCAAATATTATTTGTTATATTTGTCTAGCAGTCGATACAGGTAGCATTGGAGACCGGTAGGACGCTCCCGCCAAAAAAGTTGAGTTTTGTCGGTTACAAGTCTGTCTGTGAAAAGGTGGCTCCAGTCTCATATGTCAGTCTATTGAAAGCAGTTCAGTCTGTTGAGTTGTAATGGAAGAAACAGTCACATACATGTCAGTCTGTTAAAAGCATTTCAGTTTACAAGAAGATACAGTCTCATAAGTGCAGTTCAGTGAAAAGAAGATACAGTTGTAAAGAAGATCCTGTCCTATGCAGTTAATACCGAGCTGGCTTTATATCAGGTAATGCTTGTTTATCCTATGCCTGGATATATCTTATCTATGTGTTTTTTCTTTTGTTTTGGTTTTTTATTATTTAAAATTATCTTTGTTTTACTTAACTGGACTCGAACCTGACCCCTGAGATAAAGAGTTTTTAAAATTAAATATTATAAAATTTTTATTATATTGGCTCCTAACGTAGAGGAGTAATGTAAATAAACTTATTAAAAATAAAAACTTTTTATTAATATTATAACATTTTGGCACATCAACGTGTGGCTATATTATTTAAATTATTTTTATTTTTTATATTATAACAATATATATATATATATATATATATATATATATATATATATATTTGTCTGTTCACGCTTTTCCGGCCTGAATAATAGTCCGATTTTGATTAAATTTGGTACAAAAATCTTTCGTCTAATTTGAAAGGTCAAGTTCGTTTACCAGCAGAGTCCGCCTACCGGAACATGGTTTTTGGAGCGAATGTCGCGTGAAACAAATTCTTCCCCTTATTTCATATACATGTAAGTACTCGTTTTATAGGCTTCATGGTCTAGGAGAACGAATAAAACCATTTTTAAGGCGATAGCTTTAACGGTTTTCGAGAAAATTAGAAAAATAGTTGCTGAATAACGTTTTTGGTTTTGGTACTTAAAATCATGGGATTCAGTTGAAACATTTTCTGCATGATCGAATTTCATCAAAACTAATATGTTAATATTTTGGTTACGTTTGTAGTTAAGGAAGGGATAGAATAAAATATTTTATTAACAGACAAAAAGTTTTGGGAACTTCGTATACTTTCATTAATATCTCAAATACGGTTGGGAAATCGTCATAAGTTGATAGAAACTATTTGAAAGCTTTCTAAATTCTTTAAAAAAAAGATTCTGAAACAATTTTTGATTAGGTAATGTCAATCGGAGAAATAAGTGCTTAAAACTTCAAATACGTTTGTTTTGTTCTTATGAACGGGTTTTTGTCGTTTTTGTTTTTTTTCTCTTTCCCTTAGTTTTTTATTTTTGTAATTTCTTATATTAGGAAAATGTATTTGTGTGTAAAACAGAGTAGGTAAAATGAGACCAATTTTCTGTTGTTACAAACAGATTAAATAGGTTAGAAAAATATGAGTACCTTTGCGTAAATTCCTAGCAACCTGAAAATTTGCATGAAAGTTAGGGACAACATTATAATGGAATTGGAAGAAGCCCTTATCGATCCCATGAGAGCAAACAATTTTATTCGAGGACAAAGTTCGCTAAAAAAAGGTTTTTAGGAATTTTCAGCAAAACATTTAGTTTTTTTTATTCTTTGTTATTTTTTAATTGCTTCTAGTTGGATAATGTTTTTGACAATAAAACAGATTAAGTAAAATAAGAAAAACTATTCATGGTTAGAAATATAGCTTGCCAAGAGAAAGAGATTCGATGACGTCTTTTGAATATTTCCAATTGCCTTTGTGCTGTTGGTTTTTTATTTTATTTTTTAATTGATTTTATTTGCAGAATTATTACTCTAGTAAAAGAACAAAAGAAAATGTGGAATTTTTTGATATTTTTGAATGCATTGAAACGTATGAATTAAGTATCTCTAGAAGAGGATTCTGGGGTCTGGCGGACCCGACCAGGTAAAGTCATAAACCCTTTCGAACAAAGGCCGAACAAAATATTATCTGTTCTATTCTAAGCTTTTCAAATGACAATAGGGATATGAACGGAACCTCGCTAAGATAATGCAGCTCCTACGAGTCGGACTTCTTTTTTTGTTTGTTGGTCATTAATGCTAGATATATAATATACTTTCTTTATCGCTCTACATGTATTGCATCCCGCAACGCATCTTCAGGAGCAACGTAATTATACATAAATATTCCAAGGAACACCTGTCACAAGTAGGGCCACATCCATGAGTGGCAAGCTCATATTATTCATGTATAATAAGTTGCTCCTGAAAAGGCGACACGGGACACAAAACATAAGAAGGTGATGAGTTATATATATGAATAACCTTATGCCTATTAAAATAATATAACGAAAGAAAATTACGCACAATTCTATAATAAATGGGGCCTGGGAAGGCTGATATGTCCAGCTTGACTTGCTCCTGGTCATCTGGAATGCTGATAATTTAATTACAACCAAAAACAAAAAACACTATCGGGGTCACCATTTGTTGGGGATATTAATGGTCTGTAAATTGGTCAGAAGGTGCCAACAAACAATAAATAAATAATAGTTGTGTTCATGTAATAATAAATAAAATAAAAAATTGATTCCTCTTGAATAATTAAAATAATCAAAATTAACTCTAATCAATAAATAAAATTAAAAGACTACTGTCAATAAATTAAAGAAATAATTGATCATAAATAAATAAGTGTTCAAAAATTAATATAAGAGTTCAGTCGTAAGGTATGATGTCACTTAGGCTGGTTTGTAGATCTCCATGCGGAGAGTTGGCAGCCGGGAGCATGGATCTCACTGGTACTGCTTGTATCGAGTAAGGTAACTTAGAGTTATCACAAATTTTGTAAAATGTTCAGTACTTGCAGGAAATCCCAGTGCACGGATATGTTGAGCCGGTTTCAATGGTTTTCTAGGAGCAGGTAGCAGAACACAAAATGCTAGGGGGGCGGCACTTGGCTTGATCTGCTGAGATGCCGAATCCTCCGGTTATCTGCTCACTATCTGGACACTAACTAACTGTGAAAACTATTCCCGCAGGAAAGCTCCATTTAAGCTTTAGTGCAGCCGGTTTTTCTCCCATGGAAAAATGTAATTTAAAATATACAGAAGAAAGAGAAATCCGAAAACCTGTGGACAAACTTTTGGCAAACATTCATAGTTTAAATTGCAACTACTATATGAATAATTCACAAGACATCTTTATGAATGAAGGAACTGGATGCTGCATGTCTAAGAGACAACAGCACATGGGAAAGATTAGGGTTGACAAATAGAAGTAGAGGCTTGTATTTGTTCTGTTAGAGAAAGAAATATGGCCACAACAATTTGATCACTAGACTAACAGGATAAGTAATTTCTCTTGGTCTACAATCAGCATATATACAGAGGCAATATTTAACTGATAAAAAATACATAATAGTCCCTTCTAGTATGTAAGCATAGAATAAGGTGTAGTTTCTAAGGCCAGCTCCAGGATTCCATTCCTAGGGCCTGGAGCTCCTATGTACATACTAATATATATACATCAGGAGGGTGAGGGGGGAAAACAATATAAAATTAACAATTGTGTTGTTCAAGTCACACTCCATTAGCTGTATTTTGAGAATCTCAGGAAACTAATTTCAAGTAGTGACAGCAAATGAACACAGTGGCCATCTTGAATAATTTTAAGAAGAACAAGCACAAGTTTTCTTTATTTTAAGTATTTCACTGCTTTATATTAACAATTCGAATTGTATAAAACATATTTTTATGGATTTACTGAACTAATTCGAGCTCGGAAACGATGATTAAATAAATATGTTTATGATTAGTAACAATTTTGTAACATTGAAAGAAAGAAGTATAACTCATAGTACCTTCATGAAGCCAAGGAAAACATAGTATTAAAGTAAATTCAAATTTGAAACCTATTGTTCAAGAAATTCTAACAGGTTCAAAGCAAAAAGAAAAGAAAATACTTTAAAATTATTTTAAATTTACGAAAAAACATACCTTGACAATCCATGAAGAAAGATGCAAAATCACAACACCAGAAAGTAGCTTGGAATTGAAACAGCAACGGCTGCCTTTTCACACATCGATAGCATAAAGCAGTGTTGGATATCAATCAATTAATGTTTCTGTCTTGAGATCAAACAATTTTCTTTTTAATTGCGATTGATTTTTTTATAGTGAGATAAAATTGAATATACACGCAAATAACTCTGTTAATTACCATTTGCAATGAATAATAATCGCTATTAACCCTTGAACGCCAAACTCCCTTGGCCTACTCCTTTCTACCAACTATTTCTCATTCAGACAAACATACTTAAAAAAAAAATCCGACCCGCAGGAACTGCATCATCTTATCGCGGTTCCGTTCATATCCCTAGTGCGATTAGTAAAGGAATATAACAGCTCAGTGGCGTATGTTTTTAAAGCCCCCCCCCCCCTCCGCAAAACTGTCTTTAGGGCCCCATCCCTGCACTTAAGGCCACGCCCGACGCAGCACATAAGTCCCTTTCTTCGTCCACATTACCAAACTCGTTAGCTCCTTTTCTGAACTCTTTTAATCTTTTCATTTTACACAGACACGGAATTATACTGACATGTACATTATGTATAGATTTGTGTATTTTTTAAATTAATTATTCGTATTGGCCATGTTATTTAACGTTTTTTTTTGCGCATTAACGTTTTTTATGAAAACAATAATATTGAAGAAAAAAACCTCTAAACTTTAATTGTCATGTAATTATATCATTAGAACTAATCTTGCAGAGTTAGGTGTATTTAATATTGATGGCATGCGGCATTGTTTTAGATTATTTTCTTTCTGTACTTTTAAAGACCTTGTTTGAAATAAATGTTTTTTTTTTTTCAATATTATCGTTTTCTTAAAAAAAGTTAATGCCCTATGCAAACAGAGTCAAATAACATGGCTAATACGTATGATTAATTTTAAAAAATACATAAATCTAGACAAAATGCATATGTCAGTATAATGTCTCGTATGTTCAAAATGAAAAGATTTCGTAATGTGGGTGTGGTGTTTGGTAATGTGGACGAAGAAAGGGACTTGGGTGCTGCGTGGGGCGTGACCTTAAGTGCAGGGATGGGGCCCTACAGTTTTGCGGGGGGGGGGGGGAGAGGGTCAAACATACGCCACTGAGCTGTTATATTCCTTTTCTAATCGCACTAGGGATATGAACGGAACCGCGATAAGATGATGCAGTTCCTGCGGGTCGGATTTTTTTTTTAAGTACGTTTGTCTGAATGAGAAATAGTTGGTAGAAAGGAGTAGGCCGAGGGAGTTTGGCGTCCTTGGGTTAATAGCGATTATTATTCATTGCAAATAGTAATTAATTGGTGGCAATTGGCCAGAACAACCAAATATTCTATTTGATAAATATAAAAAAGAATTTTCAAAATTTACCAAAAGTATAGACATGGATGTAGAAAAATATAATTAGAATTTATGTTTTGATTTGAACAATAATGAGTGTATCTCAATATATCTGCTCTAGCATATCCTTCCGGCACAAGAAAACGCAGCATCGGTTGAAATAGTATTTTAGTTTAATATTCTTTAAGTATAGTTTATTACTGTCACAATTACTCACTTATTAGAGTATCATTGTAAATAAGTTTAAAAAAATAATTGTATGTTTAAACTCACTTTATTTAAATTAGTTGTGTATAATTTTCTTATCAAAGTTTATATCTCAATATTATATATGTATCAAATCACATAATCACTACATGTAATATGCCAAATAAGGCAATGGTACATGTGTTCACAATAAATGTACTCTTCATGAGGATACTAGGAAGAGAAAGAAAAAAAAATGGTAATTAACAGAGTTATTTGATTGTAAATTCAAACTTATCTCACTATGAAAAAATCAATCGCGATTAAAAAGAAAATTGTTTATTTTTTGGTATATACTGCCTCTACCCATGTGAGTCATTGGAAGTTCTCTAGTGTTATATTACACGGTATAGGCCGATCTCTTTAATAAATTTTAGTACTTTTTGTACTGTCCTTTCTTCATCTGATAAGATTTCTTCCATACTGCCCGAAATGTTATTCTGTTGCCTTTGTTGGTGCATCCCATGCATTGTGTCAGGAAATGTTGAACTGTTAATTCCTCATGGCAGAGTTTACAGGTGGGAGGGTAAAGTCCTTTTAAATAGTAGGTATGCGTTATTTTGGTGTGGCCGATTCGTATTCTTGCCTAGACCACTTCCTCTCTTCTGTTCAATCTTTCAGAGGTTTTCCAAACATTTACTGCCCCTTTTATGTTCTTTAGTTTGGTTTCCGTGTTTAACCACTCATTTTGCCACAGTTTCTTTACCTGTTTTTTTATATGTTTTTTAAAATCGAGACCGCATACCTTTTCTATTTTTATGTTATTAATTTGTGCTGTTCTAGCATCGTTTGCTTCTCTATCCACTTTCTCATTGGTTCAATCCCCACATGTGAAGGAACCCATAAAAAAGTAGATTCTTCCAAATTTCTGCAAGAATAGGATGGCTCTTCTTTAGTGTCGGTAGTGCCCTCATCACGCTGGGAGAGTCCGTTACGATCAGGTGCTTGTTGTTTGCTTGGAACCTGATGTCTTCCATGGCCTGTCAGTTTTAGAAGCATCAGTATAAGTTTTGGTGTATTCTGTATATTTTTGACTATGTTCCAAAAAAATGTTTTGATAAATGATATTGTTCGTGTTTAATTTTGTATGTTCAGATAAGGTAAAGTCTAGGATTATTTGTTTGGACTTCCAGAATGGCGTGTCTTCAGGTGGAAATGTGAATATTTCGGGTATATTTAAATCGAGTTTATCCACTATTAACTTAATTCGGTGCTTGAAATTTTTTGGATTACTCTGTTGTCCGTGGAGGTTGTTCTCTTGGTCTATAGCATGCAGAGAATCATACAGTCTCCTCTCCTTGAGTGATACATGGTAAGACAATGCAAGGTAAGCTCGTCTCATTGCTAAAGGCGGTTCCCCACTTTGAGCTAATATGCTGGCTACAGGAGACGTAGGGAAGGCACCTATGCAAATCCTTAAGCAGGAATTATGGATCACATCCAGCATCTTCAGAGCTGTAGGACTGGCAGAGGCGTACACTATCGAGCCATAGTCCAATTTTGATCTTATCAATGCCCGATATAAGTGCAGTAATGTTTTCCTATCTGATCCCCAGTTTGAATTTCCTAATAGCTTTAGAAGACTTTGACTTGCCGCGTATTGAGATTGTAAGCATCTGTTAAACCAAATGAACATTAATATATTCGGACCTGATAGAGGCAACCAATACATGCTTAATAAATAATGGTAGCAAGCTCGTACTGGAACTCAGAATTATAACAATAAATATATTAAAAGCAAGTCAACAAACTGTACAATGATAGAGAAAACAAATTGACAAAAGCGAATCTGATCCTGGATTATCAGGAGTGCTCAGTTAGTTTCATAGAAAGATGATCCTTACTTCGATTCCCTTCACAACTAACAAAACAGTGCTTTATTGTGAAGGAATTTTTCTTTCGCGCCAGGTATTAGTTATTCTTTATGAATTAACGCAAGGGAGGATAGGGATTTGTGAGACTCTTAGTTTTTTCAACTATTAAATAGTTATCATTATCTGGACTATAAAATTCCTTAAATAAATTTACTAGTTTTCCAATTTTATTTAAAACGGTTAAAGGTATCGCCTTAAAAATGGAATCATTCGTTTTCCTAGGCCAAGAAGCCTATGAAACGAGTACTTGCAAGCATATGAAATAAGCGGAACGATTTTTGTCGCGCGACTTTCGCTCCAAAAAAACATGTTTCGGTTCGGAATCCGGGCGGATTCTACTGGTTAACGAAATTGACCTTTCAAATTGGAATGATTTATGTGCCAAATTTCATCAAAATCGGACCATTTTCGATTTTTCAAATATATATATATATATATATATATATATATATATATATATATATATATATATATATTCTAGTCGGCAATTCCGAATTGTGTCATGAGGTCAACCTTATAAGCGGGGTTCCTCGCTATGTAGGGAGGGAGGAACCGCGCTAAAAATGCAAACCCAATGATGAAAAAACCCTAAAAATTAGAAACTTCTATTTTTCGATGCATTCCGTCCCACTGACTTGCGTGGTGTCAGACATTACGGTTCAAGAGCAAAAGTGTAAATTTTATTACAACCTACTTTCTCGATGAAGACACCGATGCTCGAGGTTGAGTGTTAATGGCAAAAAGAATGGAACATTTTCCCAGAAATGTCAGTGATCCAAGACGTCAAGAGGTTAACCTCATAAGTGGGGTTCCTCCCTATGGAAGGAGGAAACGCGCTTATGAGGTTAACATCATGACGCAATCCAGAAATGGCGACACGAAAATTTCATGTTTCAGATCCTATAGATCACGAATATGACAGTTGTTGAAATTTGTATTTGTATTTGTATATATATATATATATATATATATATATATATATATATATATATATATATATATATACTAGCCGTTACCCGGTGTGCAATGCTACACCTAATTTATATTAAATATCTGTAGCAGGGCGTACCATGCCACACATGCTTCATATTAAATAGTTGTAACCCAGCTTCCATGGTACGCCTACTTTATATTAAAAAATTAAAAAAATTAATTATTATATGATATTTGTCCAAATTATGAGAATATAAGATTATAAATTAAGTGCTCGGCTGAAAAAATTATTTTCCATTTTTTTTAGAGAAAGTGGGGTGGAAAATAAATTAATCCTTATTTTTTAAAAAGTACCCTTATTTTAAAAAGTATAATTATTTAAAAAAGTACCCGTATTTTAAAATGGTATTACAATTAAATGATTCCAAATAATTTAATTGCAATACCGCTTTAATGAAAATCCAAACCAAACTCCCCGTGTTTAATTTTTTTAAAGAAAAAAAATATGTGGTCCATAAATAAATATTCATAAAAAAATAGCAATAAAAATGAGGCATTTAATGAAGGTTATGATTAGTTATAAGTTGTAATAATCTATAACTGAAACTATATTCTTTATTTTCATTGATTTTTTTTTAAAATATAATATTTATTTATTTAAAGGGCTTCGCATCTAAAGCTATAACCTCAATGTTGCACAAATATAATATTAATATGTTATCTTGTTTACCTGTTCATGTAATAATCTGTAACTGAGTTTTTTTATGAATGAAAAAGTAAGTAAGTGGTGCAGGGTTTATGTTATTTATGCCAAAAGGAAAGTTTTAAAAACATAGTTTGTTGTTTCAAATACACTTTCACATATTTTTGTTCACTTTTTTTATCCTTTCTATTAAAGCTTCTGTTTCAAATTTTATGATTCATGAGCTCTTCTATAAGGATAGTCCTTCTATCATAGGAAATAGGGGCCTCTAAGAATAAAAACAAATTTAAGATATTTTTTTTGCAGTTATGGACAACAATGAATTAAAGGTATTTGGGAATTTCAATAACGACATTGACTTGGGGAGCAACAATATTTTTACCAGAATTGCAACCGTATTTAAACATTTAGTCCAAGAGCTGGTAACACTTGAAATTTTGCTATAGTGGGTCTCTAGTGTAGATAAAAAGGTAAGTTTGTGGTTGCTGGACATACCTAGAAACACCTGGTACTGCGCATGGTAATCAGTAACAAACTATGGGCCAATAATAGTGTTTTATTCAAGTGCCATAATTCTTTAATGTAAAATTAAGGCAATTCTATAACGAATAATATATAAGGCAGACACTTTTAAGGGGGATAACATATAAAAAAAAACCGAAGTGGGTTTTTTGTAATATTAAATGAAGTATTTTCTTCACACTGCTATTTAAACACCATAATTGAAAATAATTACAAAAGGGCAGACACTTTTTGTGAGGTTTAGTAATCAGCAAACATGAAAATAAATTCAGCCGATGATAGGCTGCAATACACTGCGTGTAGCCGTAAGAGTGAGTGAGAGCACCAATCATCAGGACAGGACAGTAGTGGTAGTTCTAGAAATAAAGCCTTAATTATACATTAAATATTGTTGGCTTCTGAATAAAATACCATTTTTGTGACATATTTTTTTAACACCTTTCCCCTATGTGCAGTACCTGGTGTTCCAAGGTATGTCCAGGATACACATATATGCCTTACCTATCCACGAGATGCAATACAGCAAAATTCCAAGGTGCATAAAACATTTCATGAGACGTGCGTTAGCAGCTCTCTGACTAAATGGTGACAGTCAGAGGATATAACTATCTCAGACAAACGAAAGCATATGTCAGAATATAATGATTAAATTATTATGGATATTAAATTAATAAAAAATTGCATGGAAAATTGAATTACTTATTTATTTATTAGAACACCACAATTCACGTGACTTCCTCTTCTTATAAAAATAATATTTCAATACATTAATTTATCTGCAAAAAAAAAAAAAAAAAAAAAAAAAAATAGCATGCAAAAGAAATATTAGAAGAAGAAGAACACTTTATTAAAAAAAAAATTAAAGTGAGGCTGCCCAAATTAATAGGGTTGCTAAACCACACAGCTCTTATAATAATAAAATAATGTTTCAAAATGTGGTGAAAATTAATTAATTTATATACATTCATTTGTATGATTATAAACATTTATGTAATTTATTATGTACATCTATCTGTATGCGAATAAAAAAATAAGTTAAATATAACAATTTGTATATGTATGTAAGAGGATTAATTTTAAGTTCATAAATTTAAGTCCCTTACAAAATGACATTTTTTACAAAGGAGTTAAAAAAAAAAAATCTTTATGTTTTAGGAGTTCTTTATGTATAAAACAAAAAGTTCTATCTTTTCGGCAAGTCTTAGAACTTTAAACTTCACTTAAAGCTACATATTCTGCAAATGTAGACTCTTCCGTAACATCTTTTTGCTTAATCGATTTACAGTATAATGCATTACTAAATAACCTAATAAGAAAACCAGTGGTGGATTTTCGTTCTAAATGATCATTTAAGAATGTAGTCTCTACATCCATCTGTTCAACATTAAAACCCTTTTGATATCTTCAACTTTTTTATTTTCAACAAAATCTCAAGCATTATTTTGTTTCAAACTATCTATCTAGCTAAAGAGAGATTTTTCAAATAAGTTGCTGCACTGACCATTTCTGGCCAACATTTTTTTCTACAATAGCTTCTGCCAGTAAGCAATGAGATATATTGTTCTAGTAAATCACACCGTTTAATTCACGAACATATGTGGGGCAAGGATTAATTTTGATACCTTTTTTTTTTGGTAGTCATAATTCTTACTACTTAAATATTCCTTACCAATGTCACATCTCATAATACCAATTCTCTTATTTCCTAAGTTTTTAACCTCATTTACTTATTGAACAAAGGAATGAAAAACTTCTGTTTTAGGTTTAATAGTTTAAATCCTAGCAATCTTACTATAATCATCTACAAATGAAACAAAATATATTTCACCTTTGAGACTCATAGTTAGAAAAGGTCCACAACATCACCGTCAACAATTCCAAAATACTTTTAGCCTTGTTCCTACTTTTTTCAAAAGGGACACGATTCATTTAACAAGACAAGTTTTATAAATTTATGTCAGGTCCAGATAAACTGATTCTTTACTCCCTTAAGTGCACTTGAAGTTCTCCCAAAACTTGATTCCTTGATGTTTCATGTCAGTTGTTTGAATTAAATAAAGTTAAGCGTTTTTCCACATACTACAACCCTCTCCATCAAATACCAGTACGAACATATTCATTTATTAATTTAACAGAAACAGCGAGTGAGAGATTACTTCATAACCGACATTGCAACCTTCCTTCTATACTATAGAAATAATATAAAAGCCCCTCTTAATAAAAGTATTGAAAATATTAAAGTTTTGAATAGAAACATATGACTTACATTAACATTAAATTATGAATTAACATTGTTCCGGTGGACGGATTCTGCTGGTTAACGAACTTGAGCTTTCAAATTAAACGAACTATTATTGCACAAAACTTCATCAAAATCAGACCATTTTTCAGCCAGTGGGAGAGGGAAGAGAGAAATATATATGTGTATATATATATATATATATATATATATATATATATATATATATAAATCACGTGTCATGTTTGTTTGTTCCTTATACAAATCCACACCGTTTGACTGATATTGATATAATAGTTCGTTTAATTTGAAAGGTCAAGTTCGTTAACCAGCAGAATCCGTCCACCGGAACAATGTTAATTCATAATTTAATGTTAATGTAAGTCATATGTTTCTATTCAAAACTTTAATATTTTCAATACTTCAATAATCTTTATCGATCCTACCTAGTAGACACCGAAAATGAGCCCCGTTAAAATTTGTATATATCTCTATATATATATATATATATATATATATATATATATATATATATATATGTCTGTTAACACGATAGCGGCCAGAGTTTTTGTTTTTTCGTCACGAAACTTGGTATATAGCATTCAATTAGCAAACGATTGAACGAGTTCGTTAACCACCAAAATCGGTCCACCGGAAGGGGGGGTTTACCCCGAACCCAAAACACTAATTTGACCATTTCAGCCGTAATATTTGTTATATTTCAACGAACCTTGGTATTCGTAGTGGTAATATAGAGAGAAAAGTGAGATATAAAAATGAACTAAATCGGTTCATAAGGAGGGGGGTTTAATCCGGACCGACAATACCAATTCGCCACTACCAGCCGTGATTTTAGGTATATTTCGACGAAACTCGGTATTCATAGTGGTAATCTACAGGTAAATATGTGTTGTAAAAATAAACTAAATCGGTTCATTAGGAGGGGGGGTTTACTCCAGACCCACAATACCAATTCGCCACTACCAACCGTGATTTTTGGTATATTTCGACGAAACTCGGTATTCGTAGTGGTAATCTACAGGTAAATATGTGTTGTAAAAGTAAACTAAATCGGTTCATTAGGAGGGGGGGTTTACTCCGGACCCAAAGTACTAATATACTCATACTGGTCGTAATTTCTGCTGTATTGTAACGAAACGCGGTATACGTCGTGGGTAACTCATGAGAAAGAAGTGTTGTAAAAATGAGCTGAATCGGTCAATCGGAAAGGGGGGTTTACTTTGTAATATATTTCAATAGAAAAGCCAGCCAGACATAGGTTCACAAAGGCGCCGCAAGGAGCGCTTTCTACCACTAGATGGACTGTATCCGGTTCCTGCGTTAGATCAAAATACGTTTTTTTTTGTATTTATTACGTAGTGTAGTAGGTACCATGTGTAAACATAACTCTGGAAGAAAATTAATAATTTATCAGTTACTCATTACAAAATTAAAAGAGAGCTATTCATGTTTTTATTTTATTTATGTAGGATATTTTAAGCAAATTGTTCTGGAAATCAGTCTACACTACCGAAATTCTGAGGAAAGTGCTTAGTTATGCAGCTCCTGCGTGACGGACTTTCTACTAGGTAGGATCGATAAAGATTTGAAGAAATTTTTCAAAAATTCCGTCATGAGTCCAACCTCAATAGCTACTTTCCTTCGGAGGAAAGTGCTAAAACAACCAATTAAAATGAGCTAAACAACTACAAAACCCGTTTAAAAGAACAAAACAAACACATCCTAAACTAGGATATTTCATTTCCTGTAACATTTGGAGTTACGGAAGTTTACAAATTCGCCGTTACCCCGTCTTTTATAACCTCCATAACAGTGAACTTTAGTGTTTCATAACTTCTTTCCTAGTGAAAAGCGAGCTTTTTTTTTTAACGGATTCGTGTTTAGTGCATCAAAATACGTTATAGTGCAAAGTTTCAAAAGGATCGGCGTGGAGACCACGCTCCTTGACATTTACCATAACTTCTAAACGGGATAACAAGGTGAATATGTGCATTTTAATCGGTTATAGTGAAGTGGGATATAAAGTACTTTTGAATAATAAAATCATTGTCGCTAGGCATGTTTATGTTATCCAAGAAAACATAAGCAGTATTGGATTGGCTGAGGGTGAATCTGATAAAGATCAAGCGATTGTGATATTTGGGTAAAAGCTACAGATAGAGAAATAGATAGTTTGAAACAAAATAATGCTTGAGATTTTGTTGAAAATAAAAAAGTTGAAGATATCAAAAGGGTTTTAATGTTGAACAGATGGATGTAGAGACTACATTCTTAAATGATCATTTAGAACGAAAATCCACCACTGGTTTTCTTATTAGGTTATTTAGTAATGCATTATACTGTAAATCGATTAAGCAAAAAGATGTTACGGAAGAGTCTACATTTGCAGAATATGTAGCTTTAAGTGAAGTTTAAAGTTCTAAGACTTGCCGAAAAGATAGAACTTTTTGTTTTATACATAAAGAACTCCTAAAACATAAAGATTTTTTTTTTTAAACTCCTTTGTAAAAAATGTCATTTTGTAAGGGACTTAAATTTATGAACTTAAAATTAATCCTCTTACATACATATGCAAATTGTTATATTTAACTTATTTTTTTATTCGCATACAGATAGATGTACATAATAAATTACATAAATGTTTATAATCATACAAATGAATGTATATAAATTAATTAATTTTCACCACATTTTGAAACATTATTTTATTATTATAAGAGCTGTGTGGTTTAGCAACCCTATTAATTTGGGCAGCCTCACTTTAATTTTTTTTTAATAAAGTGTTCTTCTTCTTCTAATATTTCTTTTGCATGCTATTTTTTTTTTTTTTTTTTTTTTGCAGATAAATTAATGTATTGAAATATTATTTTTATAAGAAGAGGAAGTCACGTGAATTGTGGTGTTCTAATAAATAAATAAGTAATTCAATTTTCCATGCAATTTTTTATTAATTTAATATCCATAATAATTTAATCATTATATTCTGACATATGCTTTCGTTTGTCTGAGATAGTTATATCCTCTGACTGTCACCATTTAGTCAGAGAGCTGCTAACGCACGTCTCATGAAATGTTTTATGCACCTTGGAATTTTGCTGTATTGCATCTCGTGGATAGGTAAGGCATATATGTGTATCCTGGACATACCTTGGAACACCAGGTACTGCACATAGGGGAAAGGTGTTAAAAAAATATGTCACAAAAATGGTATTTTATTCAGAAGCCAACAATATTTAATGTATAATTAAGGCTTTATTTCTAGAACTACCACTACTGTCCTGTCCTGATGATTGGTGCTCTCACTCACTCTTACGGCTACACGCAGTGTATTGCAGCCTATCATCGGCTGAATTTATTTTCATGTTTGCTGATTACTAAACCTCACAAAAAGTGTCTGCCCTTTTGTAATTATTTTCAATTATGGTGTTTAAATAGCAGTGTGAAGAAAATACTTCATTTAATATTACAAAAAACCCACTTCGGTTTTTTTTTTATATGTTATCCCCCTTAAAAGTGTCTGCCTTATATATTATTCGTTATAGAATTGCCTTAATTTTACATTAAAGAATTATGGCACTTGAATAAAACACTATTATTGGCCCATAGTTTGTTACTGATTACCATGCGCAGTACCAGGTGTTTCTAGGTATGTCCAGCAACCACAAACTTACCTTTTTATCTACACTAGAGACCCACTATAGCAAAATTTCAAGTGTTACCAGCTCTTGGACTAAATGTTTAAATACGGTTGCAATTCTGGTAAAAATATTGTTGCTCCCCAAGTCAATGTCGTTATTGAAATTCCCAAATACCTTTAATTCATTGTTGTCCATAACTGCAAAAAAAATATCTTAAATTTGTTTTTATTCTTAGAGGCCCCTATTTCCTATGATAGAAGGACTATCCTTATAGAAGAGCTCATGAATCATAAAATTTGAAACAGAAGCTTTAATAGAAAGGAAAAAAAAAGTGAACAAAAATATGTGAAAGTGTATTTGAAACAACAAACTATGTTTTAAAAACTTTCCTTTTGGCATAAATAACATAAACCCTGCACCACTTACTTACTTTTTCATTCATAAAAAAAACTCAGTTACAGATTATTACATGAACAGGTAAACAATATAACATACTAGCTGAATACCCGTGCTTCGTCACGGCAGATAAGTAGTTATTTTATTGTGTTAAATAATGTTTAATTAAAATTACTTTACTATACAATTCTGTGCAGTTTATTACAGCACGGTTCCCGTCATACTATATTTTATTCAATGGGCGTTAAAATTTAGAAGTTTATGTTTCCAAGAAGTCATATGGTAACACCCAATATATTTACGAGTATTACCAAGGTTATAGGCGAGGAGGCTGTGCAAGGGTTCCGGATATTATTACCTCGCCTGGAAAACCTAAGGATATGCCATACATCACGGTTTGACCGGGACTGTCCCGGTATTTTGCAATTGTTTCGGTTTCCCGCCCAGTTTTATCAATGTCCCGGAAAAGGCTGTAAGATGTGAAAAGTAATGAATTCATGTTTATAAGAATCTTTTTTAAATCGGTTACTTTTCTACAATTAACATTTTTACTACTGCACACAGTGTCAAAGAAATGAGAAGTAATCTAACTGTAAAACGCTGGAACTACCTGCACAGCGCTGCCAGCTGCTAGACACTACTATTTGGCTGAGAGATTTTTTTAAGAAAATCAAGTAGCAAAAAAAGTTCCGTTCTTATTTTTAAGGTTTGGATAGACTAACAGTTCAGGATTCCCCCTTCCCGTTACTTGCTAGGCTTAAAACTCACCAACCATTTTGCTTATAATTTGTACTCTTTTTATCCCCCCCCCCTGGTATGCCCATCCCATATTAATGTGTCTCGGTTTAACTCTCCAAAAATATGGCAAGCCTATCTGACGGGGACAGGCGGAAAAGAAACGCAATTAAAACTCTATGAGGGACAGTTAATTTCTAGTAATTCAAGGTCTACCATCATAGTTGAAATTAACCTCAATTAGAAATAAAACTATGAGATAGATAATGTAAGGTAACAGCTGTTCTTTATCGTCCTAGCAACGCAGGCTGCCTAGGCTTGCCTTCTCTAACCAACTCAAACTTTAAACCCCCTTAAAAATGCGAATATCAAAAAATCCTTTTTTAGCGAGCGCCTACGTTATATAGGGAGTGTCCATGCAAAATTTCAAAATTTTCTGTCGAGCGGTTTGGGCTGGGCGTTGATAGATGAGTGAGTGAGTGAGTGGTATTTGACAAATATATAGTAGATTAATATTATATTTGTGCAACATTGAGGTTATAGCTTTAGATGCGAAGCCCTTTAAATAAATAAATATTATATTTAAAAAAAAAATCAATGAAAATAAAGAATATAGTTTCAGTTATAGATTATTACAACTTATAACTAATCATAACCTTCATTAAATGCCTCATTTTTATTGCTATTTTTTTATGAATATTTATTTATGGACCACATATTTTTTTTTCTTTAAAAAAATTAAACACAGGGAGTTTGGTTTGGATTTTCTTTAAAACGGTATTGCAATTAAATTATTTGGAATCATTTAATTTTAATACCATTTTAAAATAAGGGTACTTTTTTTAAATAAGTATACTTTTTAAAATAAGGGTACTTTTTAAAAAATAAGGATTAATTTATTTTCCACCCCACTTTCTCTAAAAAAAATGGAAAATAATTTTTTCAGCCGAGCACTCAATTTATAATCTTATATTCTCATAATTTGGACAAATATCATATAATAATTAATTTTTTTAATATATAATATAAAGTAGGCGTACCATGGAAGCTGGGTTACAACTATTTAATATGAAGCATGTGTAGCATGGTACGCCCGGCTACAGATATTTAATATAAATTAGGTGTAGCATTGCACACCGGGTAACGGCTAGTATATATATATATATATATATATATATATATATATATATATATATATATATACAAATACAAATACAAATTTCAACAACTGTCATATTCGTGATCTATAGGATCTGAAACATGAAATTTTCGTGTCGCCATTTCTGGATTGCGTCATGATGTTAACCTCATAAGCGCGTTTCCTCCTTCCATAGGGAGGAACCCCACTTATGAGGTTAACCTCTTGACGTCTTGGATCACTGACATTTCTGGGAAAATGTTCCATTCTTTTTGCCATTAACACTCAACCTCGAGCATCGGTGTCTTCATCGAGAAAGTAGGTTGTAATAAAATTTACACTTTTGCTCTTGAACCGTAATGTCTGACACCACGCAAGTCAGTGGGACGGAATGCATCGAAAAATAGAAGTTTCTAATTTTTAGGGTTTTTTCATCATTGGGTTTGCATTTTTAGCGCGGTTCCTCCCTCCCTACATAGCGAGGAACCCCGCTTATAAGGTTGACCTCATGACACAATTCGGAATTGCCGACTAGAATATATATATATATATATATATATATATATATATATATATATATATATATATTTGAAAAATCGAAAATGGTCCGATTTTGATGAAATTTGGCACATAAATCATTCCAATTTGAAAGGTCAATTTCGTTAACCAGTAGAATCCGCCCGGATTCCGAACCGAAACATGTTTTTTTGGAGCGAAAGTCGCGCGACAAAAATCGTTCCGCTTATTTCATATGCTTGCAACTACTCGTTTCATAGGCTTCTTGGCCTAGGAAAACGAATGAATCCATTTTTAAGGCGATACCTTTAACCGTTTTAAATAAAATTGGAAAACTAGTTGTTGAATAACGATTTTGGTTTGGGTACTTAGAACCATGGGATTCAGTTGAAACATTTTCTGCATGTTTTTATTTCGTCGAGCATGTTCTACTTTCATTAAAACTAATATGTTGAAATTTTGGTTACGTTTGGAGTTAAAGAAGGGTTAGAATAAAATATTTTATTAACAGACATGACAATTTTTTGGAACTTCGTATACTTTCCTTAATATCTCGAAAACGGTTGGAAATCTTGCTAAGCGGAAGGTTACCATTCGAAAGCTTACTAAATGCTCTACAAAAAAGGTTCTGAAGAATGTTTTAACTAGGCGATGTCATCGGAGAAATAAGTGCTTAAATCTTTGAAGTTATTGACTTCGTTTATTCGATCGTTCTTTTTGTATGTTTTTATTCCTTGTTATTTTTTAATTGCTTATAGTTGGATAATGTATTTGTCAATAAAACAGGTTAAGTAAAATAAGAAAAAGAATTTATTGTTAGAAAAATAGCTTTCCAAGAGAGAGATTCGAAGACCTTGTGACTTATGAACTGCCATTCAGGTAAGATCACAAAACCTTTTTAAGAAAGGTCGAACCAAAATAATAACTGTTTTTTTTTTAATCTTTCCAAATTAGACTAGGAATAAGAACAAAACCGCGCTTTGATGACGCAGTTCCTGCGAGTCGGACTTTTTAGGATGTTGATACTAATTTGAAGACATTTTTAACTTAAAGGAAAGATGCGCACATGTCCAATGCTCTATGTGGCTCAACTCCCCCCGGGATTGATGATTCGATTGACCCCTTATGACTTTATTGTAATTATTAGTAAATGAAAAATTAATACAATATTATTTTATTATTATTGAAGTTGGGAATTATAAAGTATGAGTATATGAAACTATTACAATGTGAACTTTATAATTTTACTAAAAAATGTAAACATTATTAAATAATTCGTAGCAAGTCGAAAAGGAAGTTTGCATGCCTAAAAATAAAAAAATCGGAGTTTTCCAAAATGTATTTTCCACAATGGTCCCAAATTTTGGGAATCAGGGTTTAATATATTAGAGTCTAATTTTAAGAGGATGATTCATTTTTTTAACTTTTTCGATTTTTTAAGTAGACTGGTTCAATTGCCCCGTGGCTCAATAACACCCCTGTCCCCCTAATCTCTGAACTAATCTCTGATGCTGCGAAGAAAAGAATAAGACTTCCAAAACTGATTGCTTTGAAGACATCCATTATTTACATATCTTCGTTCAAATTTCACAACCGCGTAAGTCGATTTTTAGCGAAATTGACTTATTGGTATCTTTAGAATCCTTATTTTCTCCCGGACATAATGGTAATAAATATATTACTTCCGCGTAACCACGTGATCTCTGTCATCTATTTTAGGCCATTCAGACAAGTTGCAAATTAAGTTAATAATAAGTTGCAAGTTATTATTACTATTGGTTTTATGCATCGCATCTTTGACGAATTGCATTTTTCCAAGTTACAGATCATTACAGTTTTATTGCTCTCCTGAAAAGATAGGAAAATTGACACGCGGTTGTGAAATTTGAGTGACGGTATATTTTTATTGTTCTTAATTCATATTAAAAAATAAAATTTGTTGTTCTTTATTCATATTCGGAGGCCCGGTGGTCGTGATTGTTAATGTGTGAGCAGTTAACACTCCGTGCCAAGGGTTGTGGGTTCGATTCCCACTATGAGGTGGCGGCTTTTCTTTAGAAAAAAAGAAACGGTATCAGCCCTATCCTGGCTAGAAAAGGGTGGAAACCTATTGATAACCCGTCCTGAACTTCTTAATTAATAATAATGGACGTTCGGCGTTAATAGCGAAATTGTTAATGCTCCGTTAAACACACGAAAAAAAAATAACGGAGGTTAAAATTTAAATTTATTAATATTCAGAGGATGTCATGGAGACTTAAATGTTGAAATTGAGTACACTTTAGGCCCAAGGCACACGGTGAGACTGTTTTGCAACTCCAGTTGCACGCGCAACTGTTTTGCGACCTCGGCAATGTATTTGAATGGGCAGGCGCACACGACGCAACTGATTTTTGAAGATTTCAAACCAGTCTGAAACCAGTCACTGTGGGTCCGCGGTTGCAGTTTCGATGTACGAGACCAAGTGGTTTTTTGCCGGTTTTTTAACAGCCATATAGTGCCAATCTTTAAAATAATTTAAAACTGAAGGCCGCTTTTGACTAATTTTAAGTATTTTTATATATTAAAGCTTTTTAATACATAATTGTAAAATTAAATCCAAACTTTACCATATCATATATTTTAAACACATTTCAGTTTTATTATCTTAATTACAAAGCTTATTTAAAAAGAATTGTTTGCATTAATAATTTGTTGTAATTAGTTCAATTTAGAATATTTGTCTAAAAATAAATGACATTTTACTCAAAATATTTTAGGTGACAGGCAGCTTAAATAAAACATAAATATTATCAGCAATTTTCATATTTATAAATGTTAAGCTATGGAAGTGTTTGGAAATTTTAAAGAAATGTGATAGAGGTACTGGAATAACATTTCATTGCTTCTAAAAATTTCATCTTCGGATAGGATGTAACTACTCCCTGTTGGAGTTTTTGGATTCACAGTAGATAATACATCAGCGAATGGTACATAAGTACAGCCTATGTGTTACATGTCATTTTAAAGGACGTATAATGAACTAAAAATTGACCCCATCATGTTTCTACCGTAAACAGGAGTGGAGCTATCATCGTGTCTTCACGTTTTAAATTAATGTAACTATCCTCTTTAGCATATCGTCCCTGCCATGTCAAACTAACGAATATGCAAATCGCAGCAAATTAGGAACAAACATATTTTATCCATTGACGAAATAATATATTCTAAAATGGTCTTATTTGATGCTTTATTTAAGGCATTAAAGGCTATTCTATATAGAGGTTAGAGTTGCAACGATTTGCGACAAGCCGTATAGCCTGCAATCCAAGAGCAAAGTCCCGAATCTAAAAAAGAGATTTTGCATATTCGATAGTTTGACATGGCAGGGACGATATGATGTACATTTTATACAGTTTTATTAATTGTTTTAAATGTATGTAAAATTGTGAGTTTATAGATATCATGGTAATCCGTTTAAGTTAAAAATGATTTTAAGCTAAAACTTAAGGCTTTCTCTTTTTAAGAAAACAAATGAAACCATTTTTAAGGCGATATCTGTAACAGTTTTTAGTTAAGTGGAACAAATGTTTATGTAACTCATTTTTGGTTTGGGTACATGAAATCGTGGGGTTCCATTGAAATGTGTTTGAAATTTATCTAAACTAAGATGTCGATTACAATTTGAGTTAAGGAAGTATTCGAAAAAAAATATTTTATTAGTGTACAACAGTTGGGGATCTTCGTATTTTTTAGTAAATATTTTTAAATCGGTTGAAAAGTTATGGCAAGGGGAAGGTTCCCATTCAAAAACTTACTAATGTCTCTCCAAAAATGGTTCTAAAGCAATTTTCAATTAGGTGATGTCAATCAGAGTAATAAAGGCTTAAAACTTCAAAAGCATTTGTTTTGTTCTTTTGAACGGGGTATCGTGTTTGTTATTAGTTGTTTTAAATTGTAATTATCAGAAAAATTAGTCTATTAGTAAAAGAAGGCAAGGAAGTGAGAAACTTTATGATAATAGTGTTTTTACAGGGCGAACGTTTGTTGGCGGGGAGTCAGTTCCGATAGGATCCTGTCAGTTTCATGTTGCGGTGCATAAACTTCCTTCTGTTTGAGCTTTTTTTTAATATTTTTAACGAAACATCAAACCCTACCAATAAATGTATTTATTCCTTTTCTAATAGCACAAGGGTCATGAACGGACCCGCGCTAAGATGATGCAGATCCTGTGAGTCGGACTTTTTTTTGTTTAGTTTTTCTCATTAATAGCGAGGTTTCCAAACTATTTCCCACAAAAGCTGGATTTATTTGTTACATGGGCCTATATAGAAAATAATTTTGAGGGGGGGGGGCAATTCCGGGGTATGGAATACTAAAAATTTAGAACTTGGAATATTTTTAACCAACTAAAATGCTATTACACCCAAAATAAAATATTGAGAGGAGATCGTTGACTGTTGATGATGCGAAGTATTGTCGGGGTTCAGTCATTGTTTCTTAATAACACTACATTTTACAAGTGAAAGTGGTTATATTGTTGCCGATGTTTCGGCTTGAAATTCAAGCCTTCATCAAGGCTGTAAAAACAAGCAGGACTGATTTAATACTAACATATATATATATATATATATATATATATATATATATATATATATATATAGTAGTATATGTAATGCGGCTTCTGCAAGTGCTAGGAGCTAGGGCTGGGCCGGGGGGGAAGTAAATAGGCGGGCGGGGGACAGGGGCAGGGTTTAGACCCGCATCTATGACTCATTGGTTCGGTAATTGTTACACTTGTTCAAGACAAGGAAATAATGAGATGTCAGACTAATAGTGTAAGTGAGTTGTATAATTAATTAGAGTATCTTTTTAATATTGTACTTTGAAATGAGAATCAGTCAGCTACCTATTCTGAATAATCTAAATTATCCCAAACAAGACGAGCTAAATTAGCTCCTGCATGCTCTTCATTAAAGCTACATGTGGGAGTGCAAATTGTTGCAATTATCGAGGCCACAACAATATGAAAATAATCATTTATGTTAGCTGTCGCGGAGAGCCTGTTGTTTTTCTAATTCTGAAAAGCAGGGTGTCATACTGGTATATATGAGCAGACTTAGACATTTTATCTCCTTTATTAAAGGAACATGTGGGAGTGCAAATTGTTGCAATTATCGAGGCCACAACAATATGAAAATAATCATTTATGTTAGCTGTCGCGGAGAGCCTGTTGTTTTTCTAATTCTTAAAAGCAGGGTGTCATACTGGTATATATGAGCAGACTTAGATATTTTATCTCCTTTATTAAAGGAACATGTGGGAGTGCGAATTGTTGCAATTATCGAGGCCACAACAATATGAAAATAATCATTTATGTTAGCTGTCGCGGAGAGCCTGTTGTTTTTCTAATTCTTAAAAGCAGGGTGTCATACTGGTATATATGAGCAGACTTAGATATTTTATCTCCTTTATTAAAGGAACATGTGGGAGTGCGAATTGTTGCAATTATCGAGGCCACAACAATATGAAAATAATCATTTATGTTAGCTGTCGCGGAGAGCCTGTTGTTTTTCTAATTCTTAAAAGCAGGGTGTCATACTGGTATATATGAGCAGACTTAGATATTTTAACTCCTTTATTAAAGGAACATGTGGGAGTGCGAATTGTTGCAATTATCGAGGCCACAACAATATGAAAATAATCATTTACATCAGCTGTCGCGGAGAGCCTGTTGTTTTTCTAATTCTTAAAAGCAGGGTGTCATACTGGTATATATGAGCAGACTTAGATATTTTATCTCCTTTATTAAAGGAACATGTGGGAGTGCGAATTGTTGCAATTATCGAGGCCACAACAATATGAAAATAATCATTTATGTTAGCTGTCGCGGAGAGCCTGTTGTTTTTCTAATTCTTAAAAGCAGGGTGTCATACTGGTATATATGAGCAGACTTAGATATTTTAACTCCTTTATTAAAGGAACATGTGGGAGTGCGAATTGTTGCAATTATCGAGGCCACAACAATATGAAAATAATCATTTACATCAGCTGTCGCGGAGAGCCTGTTGTTTTTCTAATTCTTAAAAGCAGGGTGTCATACTGGTATATATGAGCAGACTTAGACATTTTATCTCCTTTATTAAAGGAACATGTGGGAGTGCGAATTGTTGCAATTATCGAGGCCACAACAATATGAAAATAATCATTTACATCAGCTGTCGCGGAGAGCCTGTTGTTTTTCTAATTCTTAAAAGCAGGGTGTCATACTGGTATATATGAGCAGACTTAGACATTTTATCTCCTTTATTAAAGGAACATGTGGGAGTGCGAATTGTTGCAATTATCGAGGCCACAACAATATGAAAATAATCATTTATGTTAGCTGTCGCGGAGAGCCTGTTGTTTTTCTAATTCTTAAAAGCAGGGTGTCATACTGGTATATATGAGCAGACTTAGATATTTTATCTCCTTTATTAAAGTAACATGTGGGAGTGCGAATTGTTGCAATTATCGAGGGCACAACAATATGAAAATAACACAGGTCTACAACCAAAAATTTGATTTGATGATTTTGGCTAATCTCTGTGTTTCTCGGTGTGCTGAGGCCGAGAATGAAGTCCGTTTTTCTCAATCACGTACAGATTTTTTTCAAATCCATAGAACATAATATACCTGCTATACACATAAATTTGGTAAGAAGTAGGTTTGTTTTTTTTCCAAACGATTTTTCTTTTAGCGCGGTTCCTCCCTCCCCCATAGGGAGGAACCCCGCTTATAAGGTTGATACAATGAAACAATCCGAAAGTGCCGACTAGAAAATTTCGCGTTTCAGAACCCCTAGAAACCGAAAATAACGGTGGTTCAAATTTGTATATATATATATATATATATATATATATATATATATATATATATATATATATATATATATATATATATATATGTATATATATATATTTGTCTGTTCGCTCATTTCTGGCTTCCCTAATGGTCCGATTGTGATGAAATTTGGTACAAAAATCCGTCGTCCAATTTGAAAGGTCAAGTTCGTTAACCAGCAGAATCCGCCCACTGGAAGATGGCGTTTGGGGCGAAATTCGCGCAAAAAAAATCGTAACGCTTACGTTTTTGACTTCATAAGCTTGTGAGTACTCGTTTTATAGGCGTCTTGGGCTAGGAAAACGAATGAAACCATTTCCAAGGCGATAGCTTTAACCGTTTTCGAGAAAATTAGACAAATATTTTTCGAATACCGCTTTTGGTTTGGGTACTTAGAATCATAGGATTCAGTTCAAACATTTTCTACATGTTCTACTATCATTAATTTATTTAAATTTTAACGTCCATTTATTATTAACTAGGAATTTTAGGACGGGTTATCTATAGGTTACCACCCTTAATTAAAGGGTGGTATCATCCTTAATTAAAGGGTGGTATCTACTATCATTAAAACTAATATGTTGAAATTTTGGTTACGTTTGGAGTTAAGGAAGGATTAAAATAAAATATTTTATTAACAGACATGAAAAGTTTTGGGAACTTCGTATACCTTCCCTAATATCTCGAAAACTGTTTGAAATATTGGCAAACGGAGGGTTACCATGCGAAAGCTTACTAAATGTTCTACAAAAAAGATTCTGAAACAATTTTGGATTAGACGATGTCAATCAGAGAAATACGTGCTTAAACTTTGAAGTAATTGATTTCGTTTATTTGAACGGTTCTTCTTTTTTGTTTTTATTCCTTGTTATTTTGTCATTTCTTATAGTAGGATAATGTATTTGAAAATAAAACAGATTAATAAAAATAAGAAAAACAATTCATTGCTAGAAATATATCAGGCTGTACCGTATGAAATGTCAGTTTTGGATTTGCCGATTTCCTTCAAATGACTTGAAACTGTCAAGGCTCCTACTCCGAGTTCTTTGGCATGTTCCCTAGTGTTTGTTGCTTATAGTAGTCAAATGTATTTGTCAATAAAACAGGATACGTATAATTAGAAACAATATTCAACTTCACACCGGTTAGATACTATGAGGGAATAGAGAGTCCGTTCACTGCCTGTGGGTCCACAAAAAATGTACCTGCTACGAGTTAATCCTCAAGAGTTGTAAATATACCCCAGGTATCTGCCGACACAAATACAAAGCCTAGCTTGGTTTTGGTACTTACAATCATGGGATTCAGTTATAACATTTTTTGCATGTTTGAATTTCATCAAAACTAACATGTTAAACTTTTGGTTACATTTGGAGTTGAGGAAGGGTTAGAATAAAATATTTTATGAATAGACATGAAAAGTTTTGGGAACTTCGTTTACTTTCATCAATATCTCGAACGCGGTTGGGAAATTATGATCAGTGGATAGAAACTATTTGAAAGCTTTCTAAATTCTCTACAAAAAAGATTCTGAAACAATTTTTGATTAGGTGATATCGATCGAAGAAATAAGTGCTTAAAACTTCAAATACGTCTGTTTAGCTCTTATGAACGGTTTTACGTCGTTCTTTTTGTCTCTTTCCCTTAGTTTTTTATTGCTATTTATTTTTGTAATTTTTTATGTTACGAAAAAGTATTTGTGTGTAAAACAGGATAGGTAAAATGAGACCCATTTTCTGTTGCTAAAAATAATGAAAAGTTTTGGGCCCTTCGTATACTTTCAATAATATCTCGAAAACGGTTGAAAATTAGGGAAGCGAAAGGTTACCATTCGAAAGCTTACTAAATGGTCTACAAAAAAAAATTCTGAATAAAGTTTTGAATAAGCGATGTCAATCGGAGAAATAAGTGCCTAAACTTTGAAGTAATTGATTTCGTTTATTCGAACAGTTCTTTTTGTCTGTTTTTATTCCTTGTTATTTTTATAAACAGACATCTTTCACTAGGTGGTGTAGGCAATGACTCCCTCAGTAGATGTTGTAGGCCTGAGGGAGCCTAGGCACGACCTGTTCAGACAGGAACGTACTTGTTTGGTCTCAGATGTCACCGTCTGAAGCTAAACGAGATTGAACCTGTTGTATCAGGAACTTGGAAATAAATTTCTGTTCATTCTCTCAGTTCAGTAGTATCAACTGAAGTGAACGCATTCACTGAGGTCTCTTAGTTGTGTCAAAGTGATTAAGAACGTATTTTAAGGTTTGAAAGTGCATTTAGACAAAATGTCTCATCGTCGTTGTGTTACCAGTCCAGACTACTTCTGTTTTATCTGTGGTGAGTACACAGTTAAGAAAAAAAGTCCGTCTCGCAGGAACTGCATCATCTTAGCGCGGTTCCGTTCATATCCCTAGTCTAATTTGGAAAGATTAAAATAGAAGCAGTTATTATTTTGGTTCCACCAGTCTTTTTTTTTTTAATTAATTATTATAATGGCGTGTCAACTCTTAAGGTCACTAACGCCATTCCTGTGTGAAGTAAAGTTTTGAAAGGTCATGATTTACAATCTTACCTGGAAGGGTCGGCAACACTAGAAACGGACCTGCTACTGACAAGGTCTTGGAATCCTGGAAATCTATATTTCTAACAATAAATTGTTTTTGTTATTTTACTTAACCAGTTTTATTGTCAAATACATTATCCAACTATAAGCAATTAAAAAATAACAAGGAATAAAACAGACAAAAAGAACCATTCGAATAAACGAAATCAATTAATTTAAAGATTTAAGCACTTATTTCTCTGATTGACATCGCCTAATTCAAACTTTCTTCAGAACCTTTTTTGTAGAGCATTTAGTAAGCTTTCGAATGGTAATCTTCCGCTTCACAAGATTGTCAACGGTTTTCGAGATACTAACGAAAGTATACAAAGTTACCAAAACTTTTTTTGTCTGTTAATAAAATATTTTGTGTTGATGAAATTCGAACACATAGAAAATGTTTCAACTGTATCCCATAATTCTAAGTACCAAAATCAAAGACAAACAACCCTCCCTAGGAAGGACGCTAGGCAGTTGAAAAGCTATATCTTGGAAATCCATATCTCTAACATTAAATTGTTTTTCTTATTTTTCTTATCCTGTTTTATTTTCAAATACATTATCCAACTATAAGCAATTAAAAAATAACAAGGAATAAAAAACTGACAAAAAGAACAGTTCGAATAAGCGAAATCAATTACTTTAAAGTTTTAAGCACTTATTTCTCCGATTGACATCGCCTAATCAAAACTTTCATTGTTTTTTTTAGAGCATTTAATAAGCTTTCTAATGGTATTCTTCCGTTTACCAAGATTCTCAACCTTTTTCGAGATATTAAGGAAAGTAAACAAAGTTACTAAAACTTTTTATGTCTGTTAATAAAATATTTTATTCTAACCCTTCCTTAACTCCAAACGTAACCAAAATTTCAACATATTAGTTTTGATGATAGTAGAACATGCAGAAAAATATTTCAACTGAATCCCATGATTCTAAGTACCCAAACCAAAAACGGTATTCAAAAACTATTTTTCCAATTTTTTCGAAAACGGTTAAAGCTATCGCCTTGAAAATGGTTCCATTCGTTTTCCTAGCCCAGGAAGCAAAGAAAACGAGTACTTACAAGCTTATAAACTCAAAAACGTAAGCGTTACGATTTTTTTGCGCGAATTTCGCCCCAAACGCCATCTTCCAGTAGGCGGATTTTGCTGGTTAACGAACTTGTCCTTTCAAATTAGATGAAAGATTTTTGTACCAAATTTCATCACAATCGGACCATTAGGGAAGCCAGAAATGAGCGAACAGACAAATATATATATATATATATACAAATTTGAACCACCGTTATTTTCGGTCTCTAGGGGTTCTGAAACGCGAAATTTTCTAGTCGGCACTTCCGGATTGTTTCATTGCATCAACCTTATAAGCGGGGTTCCTCCCTATGGGGGAGGGAGGAACCGCGCAAATACCAACAAAATATAACAGGTTTTGTCAAAAATGTATATTATGCATATTTTGGCTTGAGAATAGGAGATCAAGATAAAGTGTGGGCTCCTCACAAAGTATGCCATAGCTGCGTAGAAAAACTTCGCTTATGGTACAAAGGAGAGTTAAAATCTTTCGGATTTGCTATCCCAATGATGTGGAGGGAGCAAAAAAACCACGTTAATGACTGTTACTTTTGTAATTGTCATGTTCAAGGCTATAATTCCAAAAATCATAAGCTCATTAACTACCCTAATGTGGAATCTGCTAGTCGTCCGGTACCACACGGTCCTGGATTGACAGTTCCTCAGCCCCCTCGTGACTTGGGCAGTATAGATAGGGAAGCTAATAGAGAAGACTGTATGTCGGAGAGCGATGAAGTACACAGTGAGTTCAAAGCAAGCAGTTCAGAAGATGAACCTCAGCTTATTTCTCAACAGGAGTTGAACGACTTAGTGAGAGATCTTGGACTTCCAAAAAGATGCAGCTCAGTTACTTGGCTCCCGTCTTAAAAACAAAAATTTATTACAGCCAGGCACTTCTTGGTCTGATGGGTCAATTTGGTATACAATATGACCCGATTCATTCGCGTCTATTCATAGACTCATCAAAGCGAAGTCTAAAGGCTGTTTTGATGCACAATGGCAATACTTATGTTTCAGTTCCAGTTGGCCATTCGGTACATTTAAAAGAAACATACGAAAATTTGTCATTAGTTCTCGAACGAATTCATTACAATGAGCATAACTAGTTGATATGTGGAGACTTGAAAGTACCTACTATGCTCTTAGGTCAGCAATCAGGGTACACCAAGTTCCCTTGTTTTTAGCGCGGTTCCTCCCTCCCCCATAGGGAGGAACCCCGCTTATAGGGTTGATACAATGAAACAATCCGGAAGTGCCGACTAGAAAATTTCGCGTTTCAGAACCCCTATATATATATATATATATATATATATATATATATATATATATATTTGTCTGTTCGCTCTCTAGCTAGAAGACGAATGGTCCGATTTTGATGAAATTTGGTACAAAAATCCTTCGTCCAATTTGAAAGGTCAAGTTCGTTAGCCAGCATAAGCTTGTAAGTACTCGTTTTATAGGCTTCTTGGGCTAGGAAAACGAATGAAACCATTTTCAAGGCGATAGCTTTAACCGTTTTCGAGAAAATTGGAAAAATAGTTTTTAAATACCGTTTTTGGTTTGGGTACTTAGAACCATGGGATTCAGTCGAAACATTTTTTGCATGTTTGAATTTCATCAAAACTAACATGTTAAACTTTTGGTTACGTTTGGAGTTAAGGAAGGGTTAGAATAAAATATTTTATTAACAGACATAAAACGTTTTGGTAACTTTGTATACTTTCCTTAATAACTCGAAAAAGGTTGAGAATCTTGGTAAACGAAAGAATACCATTAGAAAGCGTACTAAGTGCTATACAAAAAAGGTTCTGATGAATGTTTTGATTAGGCGATGTCAATCGAAGAAATAAGTGCTTAAAACTTTAAAGTAATTGATTTCGTTTATTCGAACTGTTCTTTTTGTCTTTGATTTTGGTACTTAGAATCATGGGATTCAGGTGAAACATTTTCTGCATGTTTGAATTTTATTAAAACTAATATGTTGAAAATTTGGTTACGTTTGGAGTAAAGGAAGGATTAAAATAAAATATTTCATTTTTAGTCATGAAAAGTTTTGGGAACTTCGTATATTTTCATTAATATCACGTAAACGCTTCGGATTCTTGGCAAGCAAAAGATTACCCTTCGAAAGGTTACTAAATTCTCTACAAAAAATGTTTTGAAGACATTTGCGATGGGATGGTCATATTTGGAGAAATAAGTGCTTAAAACATAGGTAATTTCGTTCATTTGAACGAATCTTTTTGTGTGTTTCCTACAGTTTTTTTCACTGCTCTTAATTTTTGTGATTGCTTATAGTAGTCAAATGTATTATTCAATAAAACAGGATACGTATAAATAGAAACAATATTTTGTTTCAACGGCATCTTGGAATTCGAGGAAGCCCTATGAATATCTAGATTACTGTATTGGTGTTGATTTCGTTCTTTAGAATTGTTTTTGGTAATCCCTATTTTCAGAAGTTTTTATCTATTTATTAATTTTTTTGTTTAAATTCAAAGAACAAAATCATAGGAATTCGAAGGTGAGGAGCTAGGAGGCTTAGGGTGGGGGGTATTTAGCCTGTCCCCAGGTAGCGGCGCCCAGTGAACCCTCGTCATCTGTAAGTCCCTTTCTAGAGTCATAAAGATAAGCCTCCAAACAACTTTAGGAATGTAGGATTTCTAATTTTGGCAGTATCAGAACAGCCGCTCTTTACATACCACAGTGGTACTGACGTACCGGTATTATACTAGTTGCACTCCACACGGTGGTAGTACTTGGTGTATGCCACAGCGGATCGCTCATTATAACCTTATTTTATTCGTATTAAATAGATACCTAAAAAAAATTTATTTGTGTATAAGTGTAGCAGTGTTGGGCAAAAATCATTCAGAATAATGAATAATGAATAAATTTGATATTTCATTCTGAATAATGAATAATTTTTCATTCATTATTCATTGAATCAATGAATAACGTAAATTTTTATTTTTATTCATTATTGAATAACAATGATTTATTGAATGAAAATTTTTATTGAATGAAAATGATTTTATTGAATAAAAATGATTTTATTGAATAAAAATGATTTATTGAATGAAAATTTGTATTGAATGAAAATGATTTTATTGAATAAAAATTATTTATTGAATGAAAATTTGTATTGAATGAAAATGATTTTATTAAATAAAAATGATTTATTGAATGAAAATTTTTATTGAATGAAAATGATTTATTGAATAAAAATGATTTATTGAATGAAAATGATTTATTGTATGAAAATTTTTATTCAATTAAAATTATTTATTTGAATGAAAATTTTTATTGAATAAAAATGATTTATTTGATTTTTATATGAAATTTTTCGTTAAAATTTTTCTTTCTTTTAATGAAAACTATATATTTGTCTGATATTGATATTATTTACTAAATATCTATATATATAGAATCACGTGTCTCTTTGTCCTTTTTACAAATCCACATCGTTTGACCGATTTTGTCCAAACTTGGAACACTGGTAGATTTTGATGGGAAGAATCTCGTAGGCTAGCTCAAAAACGTCTACCAGTTGTCTGTCTGTATGTTTGTTCCTTATACAATTCCACACCGTTTGACCGATTTTGGCCAAACTTGGAACACTGGTAGATTTTGATGGGAAGAATCTCGTAGGCTAGCTCAAAAACGTCTACCAGTTGTCTGTCTGTATGTTTGTTCCTTATACAATTCCACACCGTTTGACCGATTTTGGCCAAACTTGGAACACTGGCAGATCTTGATGGGGGGAATCTCGTAGGGTAGCTCAAACACGTCTACCAGTTGTCTGTCTGTATGTTTGTTCCTTATACAATTCCACACCTTTTGACCGACTTTGGCCAAACTTGGAACACTGGTAGATTTTGATGGGAAGAATCTCGTAGGCTAGCTCAAAAACGTCTACCAGTTGTCTGTCTGTATGTTTGTTCCTTATACAATTCCACACCGTTTGACCGATTTTGGCCAAACTTGGAACACTGGTAGATTTTGATGGGGGGAATCTCGTAGGCTAGCTCAAACACGTCTATCAGCTGTCTGTCTGTATGTTTGTTCCTTATACAATTCCACACCGTTTGAGCGATTTTGGCCAAACTTAGCCCGCGGGTGGTATTGATCTGGGGTTATGTCATAGGCTAGGCCAAAAACGTCTACTAGCTATCTGTCTGTATGATTGTTTCTTATTCCAATCCACACCTTTTGGCCAATTTTGACCAAACTCGCCACACAAGGGTAGGTCTTGTAACTTGAGTGTCTTAGGGTAGGTCAACATTTTGTAGGACTAACAGTTCGGAGGTCACTGGTTGGAAACTGTGAACCCGAACGCTTACAGTTTTATGTAATTAGAGTTTAATATTACTTACATGGTTTCTATTTTTTTTTTTTTTTTTCAGTTCTAGATACAGAAATTAGGTGTAATTTTTAAAAACAAGTAACTACTTTATTGTCAAAATTAAAGATGCCTGGTTGATAATTATTTTTAATAATAATTAAGTAAATTCAGGAGGTGGGAGGTTATATTGAATTAAGTAACTCTTATTTTTCTCACAGGAGAAACTTTCACATTTATTGTTTTTTTTTTACATAAAGGATATCTTTTCAAAAAATGTTTTGGGTACAATACTAGTAAAAAAAAATTACCTACTTTTTTCCCATCTACCCTAATATCACAATAAACAAACACAAAATTCAAGTCATAAAAGTGAACATTTACTTTTAATTGTAAAAATTATTATTCCAATGACTGCTGCCATGAAAATTTAATGTTAATGATAGGCATATAATAGTCATTATTTAAAAAATGTACATTGTCTAATTATTTTTCCTATCAGACTACAACAACTAATTATTCAAATAAGCTTTCAGAATTACTCTCTTTTCAAAATGTTCATCACTGAGCTTATGTGCTTTGGGAGTATTTGTCATGCTTGCGAATGAAAACAGTCTTTCAACCGGCGCAGATGTCGCCAGGGGCGTGTTAAATTTGATAAAAACATTTTTTATATATTTAAAATTATTTAACACACTCAAATCTTCTTCCTGATTTTCAAAAAATTGCAACACCTGGATTTCTGCTTTCGTAAAAGAATTGTCGCTTGTTGCAGTATCGACATTTCCAAAATCAAAAAAGTCATCAACTTCAGACAGGCGAGCAGTAGGTGTCACCTCCGTTAGTGCATTTACCTCTTCTAAAACTTTTTCTTTAAAAAATCCAATAATTTGGTCATGCTTTGATGAGTTTACACAAGGCAGCCACTTTTTTTTGAATCGAGGATGAGATAATGATGCAATAGCGGCCATTTTTGACTGTGGGCTGGTAAAGTTGAAAAATTCACTAAATCGAGTATTCAAACTGTCTAATAAAGATCGAGCGATTGGCTTACAGTAAGTCATATCTTTTCCAGATAAAACTTCTAGCTTTCGTCTTAAAGCCAGCAAGGTAGGGATTAACATGCCGTAAGAAACATCTTTTTCCCCCTGGAGAATGTCTATTGCTAATGCTAATGGTTTTTGTACAATCCAGGAGCTCCGAAATGTAAAGAAACTCATTATCTTTGAGTATTTCTTTGTGTGCTAATGCTTTCATTAGATCGGCACACTTATCCTTGATCCCGTGTATTTGTTTCAAAGCATCATAAAGGGAGTTCCATCTTGTAGCACCAGGTCGGCTTAGCGTATGACCAATAATCTCCTCCAATATTTCAGCCGATTTGGGTCTTGACGCAGCTTTCCAAAGTTTATTACATTTTTTGAAAACCTTTTGATGAATGGAAAACAGTTCATGAAAATTTGTAATTGTTTTGTGTAGATCTGCTGACGCACACAGACTTAGTGTATGGGCTGCACACTTTAAATGACATGGCAAGTTTTCTATAATTTTTGAATATAACTCATCAGTTTCTAACTCATCATCTTCATTTTCACTTTCTGTAGAGGCCTCGTCATAATAATTTTCCCCTTCATTGGTGTTTACATCCATAGTTACATTATTTGGCTTAACTCCAAATATTTTAAAGGCTTTTAAAAAATTACTCCCGTTGTCTGTAATTGTGGCAACAATTTTGCTAGCGTCTAGTTTAAATTCCGCATGGATATCACTCAACATAAATGATACTCTATCAAATGAATGGGAATTTCGAAATCGGCGGCAAGCAAGGGCAGCTGACTGCCTTTTAAAATTGTTGTCTATCCAGTGAGCAGTCACACCAAAAAAACTTCTGCGCTTTGCAGACCAGATATCTGCAGTAGTACACACATACTTACACTTTCCTAATTGGTCCTTAATGTTAGCTAAGGTGGTTAGATATAAGCTATCCATTCGTCGTACTAAAGTTCGACGACTTATCATATGAAGTCCTCTTTTTTTAATGTCCAAATCAGTAAACATTTTTACAAAATATTTATCTTCTAAAATGCGCAGTGAACACATAGAATGTATAATAAATTTCAATATATTGTTTTCGAACTCATCTTGGGATATAAAATTTGTTTCTTTATTACGTGATGAATTCACAGAAAAAGCACTTTGATTTTTGATTGTTTTGTTTTTCTTGTATTCCTCGTACTCCTCAAACACACTTGTCCCGTGTCGCCTTTTTAAATGGGAAATATAATTTGAAGAGGAAAATCTATTTCCTTTTATTGTTACGTGATTTGGTTTGCATTTTACGCACTTTGCAGTGACGGATGCATCCGAACTTGATATTTCTAATATTTCAAAAAATGTTCCGTCTAAAATAGGAGTGTGACTTAAAGTTGATCTAGATTGAACTACCTTTGGTGTCTCCTTTGAAGTACCCGGTAAAGCTTCGGACTGTTCAACTGAAAGACTTGAAACACCAAGACTTCCCTGAGTGTCACTATCACTATCCATCATGTTAAATTTTATAAATATAAAAAAGATGAAATAAAAGAAAAGCGAATTCACTAAAAGTAACTAAAACTGATCACTGAAAAATAACTGATTTTTTTTCCTCTGACACTATAATTCAATTCAACTTTCACAATATGAATGGATTAATGCAGCATAAGAAACAGCTAGACTAGAACCAGTGGATTAGTGTACCTTTGGCCTGTTCAATATCAAGAAATAAAAACATTGGAAGCTCTTACTTGTTTACTATTTCCTGTCCTTATCTCACTCTGAACTTATACCTACTTCATTAAGGCGTTTTAATCGGATTGAATTATAAATATCAAATTAAATAAATTGTCTATCTTTTAATATGTTTCTCCTGAAATGATGATTTATTTGTTTTTTTTTTAATCATTCTGACCGCATTGAAGCATAGTTTGAGACAATTCTTTACGGTTGTGTTCCATAACTGAACTTTTGTTCCTCACCATATTATTTTAAATGAATAGAAATACTGAATGGAGAAAAAAAAATTATAATTAATAATTTTTTCTTCTTATAATTAATTATTTTAATGAATAAATATTCATTACAGTAGCTGTTACCCGGCGTACCATGCTACGCCTACTTTTTGCATCTAGAAAATCGAAAATATATTAGAAACCAAATAAGTTATATTAAAATCTAATGACTCAAATCTGTAGCCGGTAGGGGTTCCGAGTTTCGAACCCGTGACCTCCGACCTGTATTCGTAGACTATTATGGCCTAGCTTAAGACATTCCCCAGATCAATACCTACCTGCGGGCTAAGTTTAGTCAAAATCGGTCAAACGGTGTGGAATTGCATAAGGAACAAACATACAGACAGACAGCTGGTAGACGTTTTTGACCTAGCCTACGAGGCTTCCCGCAACAAGATCCACCTGTGTGCCGAGTTTGGTCAAAATCGGTCAACGGTGTGGAATTGCATAAGGAACAAACATACAGACAGACAGCTGGTAGACGTTTTTGACCTAGCCTACGAGGCTTCCCGCAACAAGATCCACCTGTGTGCCGAGTTTGGTCAAAATCGGTCAACGGTGTGGAATTGCATAAGGAACAAACATACAGACAGACAGCTGGTAAACGTTTTTGACCTAGCCTACGAGGCTTCCCGCAAGAAGATCTACCTGTGTGCCGAGTTTGATCAAAATCGGTCAAACGGTGTGGAATTGCATAAGGAACAAACATACAGACAGACAGCTGGTACACGTTTTTGACCTACCCTATGAGACTCCTCGGATCAAGAACCTATCTGTAAACCAAGTTTGGTCAAAATCGGTCAAACGGTTTGGATTTGTATAAGGAACAAACATACAGAGAGAAACGTGATTTTTATATATCTATATATATATATATATATATATATATATATATTAAAAAAAAAACAGTCAATGAATAAATGAATGAATTCTCATTCAATAAAAATTTATTGAATAATTATCCAACTCTGTTATTCATTGAATAAAAAAAAATCACAGGATGAATAACGTAATCAATGAATAAATTATTATTCAATAAAAATTTATTTGAATGATCATTGAATAAAAAAATTATTGAATAATGCCCAACTCTGCCTACACTTAGTGTTGCGTTATTGGGATTAGAATAAAATAATTTATTAACAGACATGAAATGGTTCGGAATCTTCGTATATTGTCCTTATATTTTTTTTTTATTTCTTTTATGGTGCATCGAAAATGAGCCATTAGCACCATTTTTTCCTTATGAGCTTATATAATACTTAGATTTAGCTAGCGACAATATTTTACACCGCAATTAAAGTGACTTGCTCTCCTTACAAATATAATATTTATATTATAATATAAACATAATACATTAATTTGTCTGAAAAAAAGTCCAACCCGCAGGAACTGCATCATCTTAGCGCAGTTCCGTTCTTATCTCGAGTGCAATTAGTGAAGGAATATAGCAGCTATCGGTAGGTATTAGCACCATTTTCCCCCCTTAATATCTTCAAAACAGTGGGAAGTACGATATAACCATTCAAAACCTTACTAAATTCTCTACAAAAAAAGATTCTGAAGAAAATTTCGATGGGGCAATATCAGTCGGAGAAGTAAGTGCTTAAAAATACGAAAGTTTTAGTTTTGTTATTTTAAACGGGTTTTTGTAACTGTTTACCTCACTTTAGTTTTTTAAGTTTATTTAACGGTGGAATGAGTATTTCATTAAAGCTAAGAAAGTTGAGATGACGGGAGAGTCCCATCCGCTTAGAAAACTGTCAGTTTCCGTATGTGGCGCTTTAAGCTTCCTTCTTTTTGAGATTTTATTTTATATTTTAAACGAAAGATCAAAACCTACCGATGGCTGCTACTATTCCTTTACTAATCGCACTTCGGATAAGAACGGAACCGCGCTAAGATGATGCAGTTCCTGCGAGTCGGACTTTTTGAGTTCATAAGCTTCTAAGTACTCGTTTTATATGATTCCTGGGCTAGGAAAACGAATGAAACCATTTTCAAGGCAATAGCTTTAACCGTTTTCGAGAAAATTGGAAAAATATTTTTTGAATACCGTTTTTGGTTTGGGTACTTAGAATCATGGGATTCAGTTGAAACATTTTCGGCATGTTCTACTTTCATCAAAACTAATATGTTGAAATTTTGGTTACGTTTGGAGTTAAGGAAGGGTTAGAATAAAATATTTTATTAACAGACTTAAAAAGTTTTGGTAACTTTGTATATTTTCCTTAATATCTCGAAAAAGGTTGAGAATCTTGGTAAACAAAAGAATACCATTAGAAAGCTTACTAAATGCTCTACAAAAAAGGTTCTGATGAAAGTTTTGATTAGGCGATGTCAATCGGAGAAATAAGTGCTTAAAACATTAAAGTAATTGATTTTGCTTATTCGAACTGTTCTTTTTGTCTGTTTTTATTCTTTGTTATTTTTTAATTGCTTATAGTTGGATAATGTTTTTGACAATAAAACAGATTAGGCAAAATAAGAAAAACAATTCATTGTTAGAAATATAGCTTGCCAAGAGAAAAAGATTCGTTGACGTCTTTTGAATATTTTCAATTGCCTTTATGCTGTTGGTTTTTTTATTTTATTTTTTAATTGATTTTATCTGTAGAATTATTACTATAGTAAAAGAACACAGGAATGTGTGAAAATATTTGATATTTTCCAATTCATTGAAACGTATGAAATGAAGTATCGGTAGAAGAGGATTCTAGGGTCTTGCGGACCTGACCCCAGGTATAGCCATAGAACCCTTTGTACAAAGGCCGAGGAAAATATTATCTGTTTCTATTCTATGCTTTTCAAATGAGAATAGGGATATGAACAGGAACCGGGGTCTCCCGTGGTCTAATGGCTAGCGCCTTGGATTCATAATCCAAGGCTCCGGCAGGAATTTTATCATTCCACGGCTCGCTGGTGAAATTCCTCGCTACACCCTGGATGTCGGCGCTAATGACCTACTGGAACCGCTAAGATGACGCAGTTCCTGCGAGTCGGACTTTTTGTAGAGCATTTAGTAAGCTTTCGAATGGCAACCTTCTGCTTCCCAAGATTGTCAACGGTTTTCGAGATACTAACGAAAGTATACAAAGTTACCAAAACTTTTCTTGTCTGTTAATAAAATATTTTATTCTAACCCTTTCTTTACTCCAAACATAACCAAAATTTCAACGTATTAGTGTTGATGAAATTCGAACATGCAGAAAATGTTTCAACTGAATCCCATAATTCTAAGTACCAAAATCAAAGACAAAAAGAACAGTTCGAATAAGCGAAATCAATTACTTTAAAGGTTTAAGGACTTATTTCTCCGATTGACATCGCCTAATCAAAACTTTCATTAGAACCATTTTTGTAGAGCATTTAGTAAGCTTTCTAATGGTAATCTTACGTTTCGCAAGATTCTCAATCTTTTTCGAAATATTAAGGAAAGTATACAAAGTTACCAAAATTTTTTATGTCTGTTAATAAAATATTTTATTCTAACCCTTCCTTAACTCCAAACGTAACAAAAATTTCAACATATTAGTTTTAATGAAAGTAGAACATGCAGAAAATGTTTGAACTGAATCCCATGATTCTAAGCACCCAAACCAAAAACGGTATTCAAAAACTATTTTTCCAATTTTCTCGAAAACGGTTAAAGCTATCGCCTTGAAAATGGTTTCATTCGTTTTCCTAGCCCAAGAAGCCTATAACATAATATATACTTACAAGCTTATGAACTCAAAAACGTAAGCGTTACGATTTTTTTTGCGCGAATATCGCCCTAAACGCCATCTTTCAGTGGGCGGATTCTGCTGGTTAACGAACTTGACCTTTCAAATTGGACGACGGATTTTTGTACCAAATTTCATCACAATCGGACCATTAGGGAAGCCAGAAATGAGCGAACAGACATATATATAGGGGTTCTGAAACGCGAAATTTTCTAGCCGGAACTTCCGGATTGTTTCATTGTATCAACCTTATAAGCGGGGTTCCTCCCTATCGGGGAGGGAGGAACCGCGCTAAAACAGGACAAGAGACCACCAAAGCTTTGGAAAAAGTGTTTCTCTCGAGCAAACGCGTTCCAAAAAATATACAGAGCGATGCCGGTAGGGAATTTTATAATTCTCAGTTCAAAATGCTGATGAAGAAATATGAAATTAATCAATTCTACTTTTTCAAATATGAAAGCCTCGATTGTTGAAAGATTTAATTTCAGGCCAAGTTCCGGCCTAAGCATACTGTGTGTATATTACAGGAGGTCTTAGAGCCGATTTTTACCCTCTCATAACTTTCAACCAGGTAAAGATAAATTGATGAAATTTTACACAGGTATTATACTACTAGATATGAGTAAAACTAGAAATTTTCATAATTCTACATCGAATAGTTTCTGAGATATAGGCGATCGAAAATCGGGATTTATAGGACTCACTGACTGACTCATTAAAATTATTATGCACTTCCCATGATGCTAGAGACTTGATTTTTTGCAAGATGATAGATATGATGGTGTTATTGAAGGAAAAACTCGATAACTCCTGAAAAGTTATGTTTGACTCCGCTTCCGGGGCGGGGGGGGGGTGCAGTTTGTAGTTCCTTCGGAAACCCATCATTCCATCCGAAACCCATGATGTGGGGTATCAAATGAATCGTCTCAGTATGAAGAACCTATTTGATGTTTTAAGAAACATTTAGGTAGAAGCATATAGGCTTGATCAAAATCTTATACCAGCTGTCTGTCTGTACGTTTGTTCCTTATACAAATCAGAACCGTTTGACCGATTTTGACCAAACTTGGGACACAGTTAGGTCTTGATACGGGGAGGATCATAGGCTAGGTTAAATTGTCTATCAGCTGTTTGCCTAGCTGTTTATTCCTTATACAAATCCACACGATTTGACCAAGCCTGGTACACAGGTAGGTCTTTATCCGGGGAGTGTCATAGGCTAGGTCAAAGTCGTCTATCAGCAGTCTGTCTGCATGTTTGTTCCTTACACAAATTCACACCGTTTGAACGATTTTGACCAAACTTGGCGCACAGGTAGATCTTGATACGGGAGTGCCATATTACCTATGACGTTTTGTACTTTTTGTTCCATCGGAAAGCCATCATTCCTTCTGAAATCCATCATGTGGGGTATCAAATGAATCGTCTTGGCAAGGAGAACCTATATTTGATGTTTTAAGAAACATTTCGACGCATCTTAACAACAACAGGTGTTACTTCTTTCTTAAATGTTTTAAATAAAGTCGTAGGGGTTAACTGCATAATATACTTGAAAGCAGATACTAAGTTTTTCAAAGACGAGTCATCTAAATTACAAAGTTTAAGATCACAAACCCAAAACGTATCGTCTTTATTCTTATCTCTTTCTTGAAGGCCTTCTACACTTTCCCTATTGTGATCTTTATCCTCGGGATAAGGTTCCTGTGTTTTACAGTGTAATAGTTTAGTTAAGAGAGGAATCAATTTGTCCTCTAGAGTACTGTCATCTGGAAGAGCTTCTAACTTTTCTAGTCTAGAGATTAGATGTAGATAGGTATGCTACTTATTGGTATTAAATATCGAGCAGTAAGGAGAACTTTTTCCTGGTTTTATATGAAGTACAAAAGCCAGTACCAAACTTGGCAATGTTTTATTTGTGTTGAAATTATCTTTAGAGAGAAAACTAAACATTGCCAAGTTTAAGAATATACCTGGTTGAAGAAAGTGATATTTTAGTAACTGGATATAAGTATTTTTATTGTTGTTTTTAAAGGTCAGTTGATTTGCCTTTACTGTTCTTAGTAAGTAACTAATAGGTCTTCTAAGTAATGAAATTGGACTAAGTAATCTTGTATCATCTCTTGTATTGGCAAATATTTTTGGTTGAAAATATGGTACACTCAATACACCAACTCATACTACTTTTAGCACTTTCCTCCGAAGGAAAGTAGCTATTGAGGTTGGACTCATGACGGAATTTTTTAAAAATTTCTTCAAATCTTTATCGATCCTACCTAGTAGACACCGAAAATGACCCCCGTTAAAATTTATATATATCTATATATATATCTATATATATATATATATATATATATATATATATATATATATATATGCATATATATATATATATATGTCTGTTAACACGATAGCGGCCAGAGTTTTTGTTTTTTCGTCACGAAACTTGGTATATAGCATTCAATTAGCAAACGATTGAACGAGTTCGTTAACCACCAAAATCGGTCCACCGGAAGGGGGGGTTTACCCCAAACCCAAAACACTAATTTGACCATTTCAGCCGTAATATTTGTTATATTTCAACGAAACTTGGTATTCGTACTGGTAATATAGAGAGAAAAGTGAGATATAAAAATAAACTAAATCCGTTCATAAGGAGGGGGGGTTTACTCCGGTCCGACAATACCAATTCGCCACTACCAGCCGTGATTTTAGGTATATTTCGACGATACGCGGTATTCATAGTGGTAATCTACAGGTAAATATGTGTTGTAAAAATAAACTAAATCGGTTCATTAGGAGGGGGGGGGGGTTTACTCCAGACCCACAATACCAATTCGCCACTACCAACCGTGATTTTTGGTATATTTCGACGAAACTCGGTATTCGTAGTGGTAATCTACAGGTAAATATGTGTTGTAAAAATAAACTAAATCGGTTCATTAGGAGGGGGGGTTTACTCCGGACCCAAATTACTAATATACTCATACTGGTCGTAATTTCTGCTGTATTGTAACGAAACGCGGTATACGTCGTGGGTAACTCATGAGAAAGAAGTGTTGTAAAAATGAGCTGAATCGGTCCATCAGAAAGGGGGGTTTACTTTGTAATATATTTCAATAGAAAAGCCAGCCAGACATAGGTTCACAAAGGCGCCGCAAGGAGCGCTAGAGGGACTGTATCCGGTTCCTGCGTTAGATCAAAATACGATAATATGAGGATTTTGTATTTATTACATAGTGTAATAGGTACCATGTGTAAACATAACTCTGGAAGCAAATTAATAATTTATCAGTTACACATTACAAAATTAAAAGAGAACTATTGATGTTTTTATTTTATTTATGTAGGATATTTTAAGCAAATTGTTCTGGAAAGCAGTCTACACTACCCAAATTCTGAGGAAAGTGCTTAGTTATGCAGCTCCTGCGTGACGGACTTTTTGGATTGTAGGATGGTAAGGCGTTTTTTGGTGGTTTTAGGAGGGGATATTTCTCGCAATTTGGGGAGGGGAGTGTTTCTTTGGGGTGGGGGGGGGGGGGGGTGGAGGAACTTGGCCTCTATTTCACATTATGTTTTTTTGGAGGATAGAACTTTAAAGGCAAAAATGTGGAAAACTTTTAGTCTCAGAGGAAATTACAAATTTTTAGAGATGACATAAACAAAATGGAGAGAACATAAAAACATATTATTTTTTATTAACTTATTTAGTCTTATGAAATAATAGTATGAATAATAAAATTCTAATGTTAAATTATTTATAAATTTACTTTAATTTGTGTTACGAAAAAAAAAAATGTTTAGACAAATTAAGTTTTTAATTTTTATATAGTATATATATGACCTACTACCTTTGTACTAAATATAATAACCTCCTTTTTTCAAAATTTTGCAGTCTTACAGTGAGTATGTCTTCTCGTTTATTTAAAACCCTAATTTACCATATAACGTTAAATCATTAACTTTATTTAAAAGCTTTAGATTGATTGAGTATTATATAAACATGTAAAGAAAAGCAAAAAACAATGCTATAAAAATGTAATTTGATACGCGTTCTTTTTTTCCCCTTCATATATCATTTTTAGCGTTCCTACAAAAAGGAATATATAATAAACATAAACATTTAACTAATTATGCATTTATTAAATAAACAGAAAAATTACATACCTTTATAATTCATTAGTTCTTCCCCTGAAAAACATTCTATATATCGTTTCGGTAAAAATGTGCGTATATCATGTCCTCCTTCCTCGGCTTCTCTAACAGCTTCAATAGCATCTCCATATTCTGTTTGCTTCTTTGTTAACGTTTTAATTTTGTAAATAGTTTTCACCTCCAACTCACTTATACTTTTGTATGCAATATTATTGCCAATATTGATCAACTTCTTTCCAAGCGACAACTGCAAATTATATATATTTTGTTTTAAAATAAAAAATATTAAAAAATTAAATGAGTAAAGTATTGTTATAATATCACCTACTATTCAAGGTCTGTAACATCCATTATAATATTTCCATGCATGATCTGTATTTTTTTACAACATGCAGGACATTCTCTAACGTCTCTTATTTCTGTTAAACTTTGTTCGCAAGAATAACATGTTTCTTCGTTTACAGAATATGCCACATCTTCTCTTGGCAGAATATAGTGAGCACCCGTTAGAACAGCGTTTAAACAAGCTCTTCTATTTAATCTTTCTACACATGGTTTACAAATATTTACTGTTGAAGAAGTGCTGTCTGACGGTTCCACATTTTGCACCATAAATGCGGGCAAACTTAAATATATAGTGAACACACATCTGTATCTAGCTTCGCTACTTCCTGATCCAAGATTAAGAATAGGCATTGTAGAATGTATTGTGAGACGTACTCACTGTAAGACTGCAAAAGTAACGGAGGAAGAGTCGAGAGGGTAAAACTGTATATGAGTAAAATAAATAGAAGTCCTCCCTTTTATACTTTGACATTGGGAGTGGGGGAAGCACATAGCAGCATAGCAGCATGGGCGTATATGAGGGGGGGGGGGGCTGAGGGGGCTGCAGCCCCTCCCGAAATTTTGAATTAATGATAAAAACTTCTCGTAAAACCATAAAAAATAAATTAAATAAGATCATTTAGTTCATAAAACATATTTTATTTTACGTGTAATAGCGTTTTAGTTGCCTAAAACTATTCCAAGCTCTAAATATTTAGTATTCCATACCCTGGAAATGGTCTCAGCCCCCCCCCGAAATTGTTTTTATATACGCCCATGCAAAGAAGAAGTACACAAGATTGAGTAGAATACCCTGCCTAATATAGCCTATATAAAATAATATGCCGAATAAAACCTATCTAGTAAATACACAAGGACAAATAAAAGTCTTGACGAATAACAAGTCAAGAAAAAAAACTTTATTTAACAAAATAAAACAAAGTTTAGTTGCCCAACTACAATAGAATAATATACCTAATTAAGTCTATGGAGTAGACACAAATGGACCAAAGTCTTGTGGAATATTGTTTTTTTTTCTAATTAAATACTTTTTATCAATATTTAGTATATAACCTTTGTTGAAAACTACTGATTGCTAATTGATGAATCGGTTTACAACTAAGTAGTCTTTATGTATATTTAGTATATAACCTATGTTTGGACTGTGTTTTTGGGGTGCTCTCCGCCTAGGCTTTGTATTTGTTTCGGCAGATACCTGGGGTATATTTACAGCTCTTGAGGATTAACTCTTAGCAGGTAAATTTCCTGCGGCCCCCTTGTATTCTACGGTCATTGAACCGCATATTCGCTCATAGTATCTAACCGTTGTGAAGTTTATTTTTTGGATTTAGGACTTAATATACATATGTAGACTAAATCATAGCAAGAAGTAATCCTCCGTCGTCGGTTCTTAACTATGTAGACTCGCTAATGTTATCCAATCTTAGATACATCGTATTTAAAATCCACAGCAAAAACACGACATTTCATCAGAATCCCCTGCTGAATAAAACTTATATAGAATAATATGCAAAATAAAGCCTATCTAATGGATAAAAATAGAGGAAAAAAGCCGTTCGTGGCGGTAGAAAATCTTAAAAGTATTTCGCTCAGAAATCTCCGAAATATTGTCACTAATTTTACGTATCCTGTTTTATAGCCAAATAGATTTATATTCTATAATCAATAAGAAAAACCTACTAACAATAAAAAACTATGGGTAACAGATGAAAATAGGGAATACCAAGAATAATTCTAAAGAACGAAATCAACACCAGTACTGTAATCTAGATATTCATACGGCATCTTCGAATTCTAACAAACAAAATATTGATTCTAATTATACGTATCCTGTTTTATTGACAAATACATTTGACTACTATAAGCAATTAAAAACACTAGGGAATATGCCAAAGAACTCGGAATAGGAGCCTCGACAGTTTCAAGACATTTGAAGGAAATCGACAAATCCAAAACTGACATTTCATACGGTACAGCCTGATATATTTTTAACAATGAATTATTTTTCTTATTTTAATTAATCTGTTTTATTGTCAAAAACATTATCCAACTTTAAGCAATTAAGAAATAACAAGGAATAAAAACAAACAAAAAGAACCGAATAAACGAAATCAATTACTTTAAAGTTTTAAGCACTTATTTCTCCGATTAGCATCGTCTAATCAAAACTTTCATCAGAACCTTTTTTGTAGAGCATTCAGTAAGCTGTATTTCTATAATTTGATCTTCTTATTTTACTTAATCTGTTTTATTGTCAAATACATTATCCGACTATAAGCAATTTAAAAATAACAAGGAATAAAATAGACAAAAAGAACCATTCGAATAAACGAAATCAATTACTTTAAAATTTTAAGCACTTATTTCGCCGATTGACATCGCCTAATTAAAACTTTCTTTAGAACCTTTTAGCGCGGTTCCTCCCTCCCCCATAGGGAGGAACCCCGCTTATAAGGTTGATACAATGAAACAATCCGAAAGTGCCGACTAGAAAATTTCGCGTTTCAGAACCCCTAGAAACCGAAAATAACGGTGGTTCAAATTTGTATATATATATATATATATATATATATATGTATATATTTATTTATATATATATATATATTTGTCTGTTCGCTCATTTCTGGCTTCCCTAATGGTCCGATTGTGATGAAATTTGGTACAAAAATCCGTCGTCCAATTTGAAAGGTCAAGTTCGTTAACCAGCAGAATCCGCCCACTGGAAGATGGCGTTTGGGGCGGAATTCACGCAAAAAAAATCGTAACGCTTACGTTTTTGACTTCATAAGCTTATGAGTACTCGTTTTATAGGCGTCTTGGGCTAGGAAAACGAATGAAACCATTTCCAATGCGATATCTTTAACCGTTTTCGAGAAAATTAGAAAAATAGTTTTCGAATACCGTTTTTGTTTTGGGTACTTAGAATCATAGGATTCAGTTCAAACATTTTCTACATGTTCTACTATCATTAAAACTAATATGTTGAAATTTTGGTTACGTTTGGAGTTAAGGAAGGATTAAAATAAAATATTTTATTAACAGACATGAAAAGTTTTGGGAACTTCGTATACCTTCCCTAATATCTCGAAAACTGTTTGAAATATTGGCAAACGGAGGGTTACCATGCGAAAGCTTACTAAATGTTCTACAAAAAAGATTACGAAACAATTTTTGATTAGGCTATGTCAATCGGAGAAATACGTGCTTAAACTTTGAAGTAATTTATTTCGTTTATTTGAACGGTTCTTCTTTTTTGTTTTTATTCCTTGTTATTTTGTCATTTCTTATAGTAGGAGAATGTATTTGACAATAAAACAGATTAATAAAAATAAGAAAAACAATTCATTGCTAGAAATATATCAGGCTGTACCGTATGAAATGTCAGTTTTGGATTTGCCGATTTCCTTCAAATGATTTGAAACTGTCAAGGCTCCTACTCCGAGTTCTTTGGCATGTTCCCTAGTGTTTGTAATTGCTTATAGTAGTCAAATGTATTTGTCAATAAAACAGGATACGTATAATTAGAAACAATATTCAACTTCACACAGGTTAGATACTATGAGGGAATAGAGTCCTTTCACTGCCTGTGGGTCCACAAAAAATGTACCTGCTACGAGTTAATCCTCAAGAGTTGTAAATATACCCCAGGTATCTGCCGACACAAATACAAAGCCTAGCTTGGTTTTGGTACTTACAATCATGGGATTCAGTTAAAACATTTTTTGCATGTTTGAATTTCATCAAAACTAACATGATAAACTTTTGGTTACGCTTGGAGTTGAGGAAGGGTTAGAATAAAATATTTTATGAACAGGCATGAAAAGTTTTGGGAACTTCGTTTACTTTCATCAATATCTCGAACGCGGTTGGGAAATTATTATCAGTGGATAGAAACTATTTGAAAGCTTTCTAAATTCTCTACAAAAAAGATTCTGAAACAATTTTTGATTAGGTGATCTCGATCGAAGAAATAAGTGCTTAAAACTTCAAATACGTCTGTTTTTTAGCTCTTATGAACGGTTTTTTGTCGTTCTTTTTGTAATTATTGTCTCTTTCCCTTAGTTTTTTATTGCTATTTATTTTTGTAATTTTTTATGTTACGAAAATGTATTTGTGTGTAAAACAGGATAGGTAAAATGAGACCCATTTTCTGTTGCTAAAAATAATGAAAAGTTTTGGGCACTTCGTATAATTTCAATAATATCTCGAAAACGGTTGAAAATTAGGGAAGCGAAAGGTTACCATTCGAAAGCTTACTAAATGGTCTACAAAAAAAAATTCTGAATAAAGTTTTGAATAAGCGATGTCAATCGGAGAAATAAGTGCCTAAACTTTGAAGTAATTGATTTCGTTTATTCGAACAGTTCTTTTTGTCTGTTTTTATTCCTTGTTATTTTTTAATTGCTTGAAGTTGGATAATGTATTTGACAATAAAAAAGATTAAGTAAAATAAGAAAAACAATTCATTGTTAGGAACATAGCTTGCCAAGAGAAAGAGATTCGATGACGTCTTTTGAATATTTTCAATTGACTTTATTCTGCTGGTTTTTTATTTTATTTTTTAATTGATTTTATTTGTAGAATTATAACTATAGTAAAAGAACACAGGAATATGTGAATAATTTTGATAATTTCCAATTCATTGAAACGTATGAAATGAAGTATCGGTAGAAGAGGATTCTAGGGTCTGGCGGACCCGACCAGTCATAAAACCCTTTGAACAAAGGCCGAGGAAAATATTATCTGTTTCTATTCTAAGCTTTTCAAATGAAAATAGGGATATGAACAGGAACCGCGCTAAGATGATGCAGTTCCTGCGAGTCGGACTTTTGTCCATAATCCTCGCTACTTCGTTACACTGTGCGTCGAGTCCATTCTGATGATAATTTCATTAATATGTTGTTTAGGTAACCGAGAGTTACCACATCTGTTTCATTAAGAGGATCTTTAATATTTGTAATCCTTTTGCTCTGAGCATCATATTTATCTTCAATTAAAGTTATCACATGCTTTTCTAAATAATCTTTAGTAACAACATCATAACCGTTTATGGGTAGTGCAAAGTTAACAAGCCTTTTAGCACTTTCCTCCGAAGGAAAGTAGCTATTTAGGTTGCACTCATGACGGAATTTTTGAAAAATTTCGTCAAATCTTTATCGATCCTACCTAGTACTTTTTTTTTTTTGTGTGTTTATTTTGGTGCATCTACTACTGTGGGTGGTTTTTAGCACCAGCCTAGTAGACACCGAAAATGACCCCCGTTAAAATGTATATATATATCTATATATATACATGCACACACATATATATATATATATATATATATATATATATATATATATATATATATATATATATATATGTCTGTTAACACGATAGCGGCCAGAGTTTTTGTTTTTTCGTCATGAAAATTGGTATATAGCATTTAATTAGCAACCGATTGAACGAGTTCGTTAACCACCAAAATCGGTCCACCAGAAGGGGGGTTTACCCCGAACCCAAAACACTAATTTGACCATGCCAGCCGTAAAATTTGTTATATTTGGTATTCGTAGTGGTAATCTAGAGAGAAAAGTGAGATGTAAAAATAAACTAAATCGGTTCATTAGAAGGGGGGGGGGAAGTTACTTCGGACCCGCATTACCAATTCGCCACTACCAGCCGTGATTTTTGGAATATGTCGACGAAACTCGGTATTCCTAGTGGTAATCTACAGGTAAAAATGTGTTGTAAAAATAAACTAAATCGGTTCATTAGGAGGGGGGGGGGTTACTCCGGACCCAAAGTACTAATATACTCATACCGGTCGTAATTTCTGCTGTATTGTAACGAAACGCTGTATACGTCGTGGGTAACTCATGGGAAAGAAGTGTTGTAAAAATAAGATAAATCAGTCAATCGGAAAGGGGGGTTTACTTCGTAATATATTTCAATAGAATTAGAATGCCAGACCTAGGTTCGCAAGGCCGCCGCAAGGAGCGCTTTCTACCACTAGAAGGACTGAATCCTGTTCCTGCGTCAGATCAAAAGACGCAAATATGAAGTTTCTTGGATTTATTAAGTAATGTAGTAGGTACCATGTGTAAAAATAACTCTGGAAGCAAATTAATTACAAAATTAATAATTGAACAGTTACTCATTACAAAATTAAAAAAGTCCGACTCGCAGGAACTGCGTCGTCTTAGCGCGGTTCCAGTTCTTTTTTTTCTTTTTTTTTTTTTTTTTACGGCTCATCTACATCTAGGTCATTAGCGCCGACATCTAGGGTTTAGCGAGGAATTTTACCAGCGAGCCGTGGGATGATAAAATTCCTGCCGGAGGTTGGGAATCGAACCCACCATCTCCCGCTTATGAATCCAAGGCGCTAGCCATTAGACCACGGGAGACCCCGGTTCTTGTTCATATCCCTATTCTCATTTGAAAAGCATAGAATAGAAAAAGATAATATTTTCCTCGGCCTTTGTTCAAAGGGTTTTATGGCTATACCTGGGGTTAGGGTCGGGTCCGCAAGACCCTAGAAACCTCTTCTAGCGATACTTCATTTCATACGTTTCAATGAATTGGAAAATATCAAAAATTTTCACATATTCCTGTGTTCTTTTACTATAGTAATAATTCTACAGATAAAATCAATTAAAAAATAAAATAAAAAAGTCCGACTCGCAGGAACTGCATCATCTTAGCGCGGTTCCGTTCTTATCTGTAGACTCATTTAAAATGATTAAAATAGAAGATGTTATTATTTTGGGTCAACATTTCTAGAAAGCATGAAGATTAGATAGTTAGCCGTCGAGGTGATAAGTAAAGATGGAATGGTTGGGATTCGGCTAAATAAACCTCAATACGATTTTTTGTTAAAAAATCTATATTTAGGACGTTTTGGCTAGTCAGTGGTAGCCTTCGTCAGCAATGAAAGTGCCGGGAGGTAGAGGAGGACCAAAGTTGACAGTTCCATCTTTACTCTCAAGAAAGGTGTTATTTACGAACTTACCTGGGTGGGTCCCCGCCCTAGGAAGGACCCCGCTAGGCATTTGAAAAGCTATATTATCTTGGAAATCCATATCTCTAAGATTAAATTGTTTTTCTTAGTTTTCTTAACCTGATTTGTTATCAAATACATTATCCAACTATAAGCAGTTAAAAAATAACAAGGAATAAAAACAGACAAAAAGAACAGTTCGAATAAGGGAAATCAATTACTTTAAAGTTTTAAGCACTTATTTCTCTGATTGACATCGTCTAATCAAAACTTTCAGCAGAACCTTTTTTGTAGAGCATTTAGTAAGCTTTTTAATGGTATTCTTCCGTTTCCCAAGATACTCAACCTTTTTCGAGATATTAAGGAAAGTATACAAAGTTACCAAAACTTTTTTATTTCTGTTAATAAAATATTTTATTCTAACCCTTCCTTTACTCTAAACGTAACAAAAATTTCAACATATTAGTGTTGATGAAACTCCAACATGCAGAAAATGTTTCAACTGTATCCCATAATTCTAAGTACCAAAATCAAAGACAAAGAACCCTCCCTAGGAAGGACGCTAGGCAGTTGAAAAGCTATATATCTTGGAAATCCATATCTCTAACATTAAATTGTTTTTCTTATTTTTCTTAACCTGTTTTATTTTCAAATACATAATCCAACAATAAGCTATTAAAAAATAACAAGGAATAAAAAACAGACAAAAAGAACAGTTCGAATAAGCGAAATCAATTACTTTAAAGTTTTAAGCTCTTATTTCTCCGATTGACATCGCCTAATCAAAACTTTCATCAGAACCTTTTTTGTAGAGCATGTAGTAAGCTTTCTAATGGTATTCTTTTGTTTGCCAAGATTCTCAAACTTTTTCGAGATATTAAGGAAAATATACAGAGTTACCAAAACTTTTTATGTCTGTTAATAAAATATTTTATTCTAACCCTTCCTTAACTCCAAACGTAACCAAAATTTCAACATATTAGTTTTAATGATAGTAAAACATGCAGAAAATGTTTCAACTGAATCCCATGATTCTAAGTACCCAAACTAAAAACGGTATTCAAAAAGTATTTTTCCAGTTTTCTCAAAAACGGTTAAAGCTATCGCCTTGAAAATGGTTTCATTCGTTTTACTAGCCAAAGAAGCCTATAAAACGAGTACTTACAAGCTTATGAACTCAAAAAAGTAAGCGTTATGATTTTTTTTGCGCAAATTTCGCCCCAAAAGCCATCTTCCAGTGGGCGGATTTTGCTGGTTAACGAACTTGATCTTTCAAATTGGACGACAGATTTTTGTACCAAATTTCATCAAAATCGGACCATCAGGGAAGCCAGAAATCCGCGAACAGACAAATATATATATATATATATATATATATATATATATATATATATACATAAATAAATATATACATATATATATATATATATATATATACAAATTTTAACCACCGTTATTTTCGGTCTCTAGGGGTTCTGAAACGCGAAATTTTCTAGTCGGCACTTCCGGATTGTTTCATTGTATCAACCTTATAAGCGGGGTTCCTCCCTATGGGGGAGGGAGGAACCGCGCTAAAAGAACTATTCATGTTTTTATTTCATTTATGTAGGATATTTTAAGCAAATTGTTCTGGAATCCAGACTAAACTACCCAAATTCTGAGGAAAGTGCTTAGTTATGCAGCTCCTGCGTGACGGATTTTTTCCTATACAATTTATATAATTACCAGGCCAATTTTTCAAATCTGTGTAAAAAAGTGCTAACTCATCTGCATACAATTTGTTGATGACCGCGTCAGTAAAAGCAACCGGGCTAGCAACTTTAATTATTCGTAAGTTATTCGCATCGATATGCTGTTCAGATTTTAATGAACTGAATGGAAAATAATGTTTTAGCGCGGTTCCTCCCTCCCCCATAGGGAGGAACCCCGCTTATAAGGTTGATACAATAAAACAATCCGGACGTGCCGACAAGAAAATTTCGCGTTTCAGAACCCCTAGAGACCGAAAATAACGGTGGTTCAAATTTGTATATATATATATATATATATATATATATATATATATATATATATATATGTATATGTATATATTTATTTATATATATATGTATATATATATATATATATATATGAATATATATATATATATATATATATATATATATATATATATATATATATATAAAGTCCGACTCGCAGGAACTGCAGCATCTTAGCGCGGTTCCGTTCATGTCCCTAGTGCCATTTGATAAGCTTAGAAAAGAAATAAACTTATTTTTTTTTATATATCTCGTGAAAATTGTCAAAATCCTCTCGAACATCTCGAATAAAAGTGATATTAAGGTGTCAGGGACACCGACAGTAGCTAACTTTTACACAGAAGCGGAAATTACAGAATCTGGCTCTAATTCTAAAGCAAAGGTCTATAAATCAATACAAAATATGCCTAATAAAGCCTTTCTAGTGGATACAGAAGCATGGGCGTATATGAGGGGGGGGGGGCTGAGGGGGCTGCAGCCCCTCCCGAAATTTTGAATTGATGATAAAAACTTCTCGTAAAACCCTTAAAATAATTAAATAAGATCACTTAGTTCATAAAACATATTTTATTTTACGTGTAATAGCGTTTTAGTTGCCTAAAACTATTCCAAGCTCTAAATATTTAGTATTCCATACCCTGGAAATGGTCTCAGCCCCCCCCCCCCCCCCGAAATTGTTTTTATATACGCCCATGTACAGAAGGATCAAGAAGAAGTACACAAGATTGAGAAAAATACCCTGCCTAATATAGCCTATATAGAATAATATGCCGAATAAAACCTATCTAGTTAATACACAAGGACAAATAAAAGTCTTGACGAATAACAACTCAAGAAAAAAAACTTTATTTAACAAAATAAAACAAAGTTTAGTTGCCCAACTAAAATAGAATAATATACCTAATTAAGTCTATGGAGTAGAAACAAATGGACCAAAAACAAGTCTTGTGGAATATTGTTTTTTTTCTAATTAAATACTTTTTATCAATATTTAGTTTATAACATTTGTTGAAAACTATTGATTGCTAATTGATAAATCGGTTTACAACTAAGTAGTCTTTATGAATATTTAGTATATAACCTATGTTTGGATCTGTGTTTTTGGGGTGCTCTCCGCCTAGGCTTTGTATTTGTGTCGGCAGATACCTGGGGTATATTTACAGCTCTTGAGGATTAACTCTTAGCAGGTAAATTTCCTGCGGACCTTCTGCTTCTACGGGCATTGAACCGCCATATCGCTCATAGTATCTAACCGTTGTGAAGTTTATTTTTTGGATTTAGGACTTAACATACATATGTAGACTAAATCATAGCAAGAAGTAATCCTCCGTCGTCGGTTCTTAACTATGTAGACTCGCTAATGTTATCCAATCTTAGATACATTTTATTTAAAATCCACAGCAAAAACACGACATTTCATCAGAATCCCCTGTTGAATAAAACTTATATAGAATAATATGCAAAATAAAGCCTATCTAATGGATAAAAATAGAGGAAAAAAGCCGTTCGTGGCGGTAGAAAATCTTAAAAGTATTTTGCTCAGAAATCTCCGAAATATTGTCACTAATTTTACGTATCCTGTTTTATAGCCAAATAGATTTATATTCTATAATCAATAAGAAAAACCTACTAACAATAAAAAACTATGGGTAACAGATGAAAATAGGGAATACCAAGAATAATTCTAAAGAACGAAATCAACACCAGTACTGTAATCTAGATATTCATACGGCATCTTCGAATTCTAACAAACAAAATATTGATTCTAATTATACGTATCCTGTTTTATTGACAAATACATTTGACTACTATAAGCAATTAAAAACACTAGGGAATATGCCAAAGAACTCGGAATAGGAGCCTCGACAGTTTCAAGACATTTGAAGGAAATCGACAAATCCAAAACTGACATTTCATACGGTACAGCCTGATATATTTTTAACAATGAATTGCTTTTCTTATTTTAATTAATCTGTTTTATTGTCAAATACATTATCCTACTATAACCAATGAAAAAACAACAAGGAATAAAAACAAACAAGAAGAACCGTTCGAATAAACGAAATCAATTACTTCAAAGTTTAAGCACTTATTTCTCCGATTGACATAGCCTAATCAAAAATTGTTTCAGAATCTTCTTTGTAGAACATTTAGTAAGCTTTCGCAAAGTAACCCTCCGTTTACCAATATTCCTAACCGTCTTCGAGATATCAGGGAATGTATACGAAGTTCCCAAAACATTTCATGTCTGTTAATAAAATATTTTATTCTAATCCTTCCTTAGCTCCAAACGTAACCGAAATTTTAACATATTGGTGTTGATGAAATTCAAACATGCAGAAAATGTTTCAACTGAATCCCATAATTTTAAGTATCAAAATCAAAGACAAAAAGAACAGTTCGAATAAGCGAAATCAATTACTTTAAAGTTTTAAGCACTTATTTCTCCGATTGACATCGCCTAGTCAAAACTTTCATTAGAACCTTTTTTGTAGAGCATTTAGTAAGCTTTCCAATGGTATTCTTCCGTTTCCCAAGATTCTTAACCTTTTTCGAGATATTAGGAAATGTATACAAAGTTACCAAAACTTTTTTATGTCTGTTAATAAAATATTTTATTCTAACCCTTCCTTAACTCCAAACGCAACCAAAATTTCAACATATTAGTTTTAATGAAAGTAGAAGATGCAGTAAATGTTTCAACTGAATCCCATGATTCTAAGTACCCAAACCAAAAACGGCATTCAAAAATTATTTTTTCAGTTTTCTCGAAAACCGTTAAAGCTATTGCCTTGAAAATGGTTTCATTCGTTTTCCTAGCCCAAGAAGCCTATAAAACGAGTACTTACAAGCTTATGAACTCAAAAACGTAAGCGTTACGATTTTTTTTACGCGAATTTCGCCCCAAACGCCATCTTCCAGTGGGCGGATTTTGCTGGTTAACGAACTTGACCTTTCAAATTGGACGACAGATTTTTGTACCAAATTTCATCAAAATCGGACCATCAGGGAAGCCAGAAATGAGCGAACAGACAAATATATATATATTTATATAAATATATACATATATATATATATACAAATTTTAACCACCGTTATTTTCGGTCTCTAGGGGTTCTGAAACGCGAAATTTTATTGTCGGCACTTCCGGATTGTTTCATTGTATCAACCTTATAAGCGGGGTTCCTCCCTATGGGGGAGGGAGGAACCGCGCTAATATATATATTTGTCTGTTCGCTCATTTCTGGCTTCCCTGATGGTCCGATTTTGATGAAATTTGGTACAAAAATCCGTCGTCCAATTTGAAAGGTCAAGTTCGTTAACCAGCAAAATCCGCCCACTGGAAGATGGCGGTTGGGGCGAAATTCGCGCAGAAAAAATCGTAACGCTTACGTTTTTGAGTTCATAAGCTTGTAAGTACTCTTTTTATAGGCTTCTTGGGCTAGGAAAACGAATGAAACCATTTTCAAGGCGATAGCTTTAACAGTTTTCGAGAAAATTGGAAAAATAGTTTTTGAATACCGTTTTAGCGCGGTTCCTCCCTCCCCCATAGGGAGGAACCCCGCTTATAGGGTTGATACAATGAAACAATCCGGAAGTGCCGACTAGAAAATTTCGCGTTTCAGAACCCCTAGAGACCGAAATAACGGTGGTTCAAATTTGTATATATATATATATATATATATGTATATATTTATATATATATATATATATATATATATATATATATATATATTTGTCTGTTCGCTCTCTAGCTAGAAGACGAATGGTCCGATTTTGATGAAATTTGGTGCAAAAATCCTTCGTCCAATTTGAAAGGTCAAGTTCGTTAACCAGCAAAATCCGCCTACTGGAAGATGGCGTTTGGGGCGAAATTCGCGCAAAAAAAATCGTAACGCTTACGTTTTAGCGCGGTTCCTCTCTCCCCCCCAGGGAGGAACCCCGCTTATAAGGTTGATACAATGAAACAATCCGGAAGTGCCGACTAGAAAATTTCGCGTTTCAGAACCCCTAGAGACCGAAAATAACGGTGGTTCAAATTTGTATATATATATATATATATATGTATATATTTATATATATATATATATATATATATATATATATATATATATATACATTTGTCTGTTCGCTCATTTCTGGCTTCCCTGATGGTCCGATTTTGATGAAATTTGGTACAAAAATCCGTCGTCCAATTTGAAAGGTCAAGTTCGTTAACCAGCAAAATCCACCCACTGGAAGATGGCGTTTGGGGCGAAATTCGCGCAAAAAAAATCGTAACGCTTACGTTTTAGCGCGGTTCCTCCCTCCCCCATAGGGAGGAACCCCGCTTATAAGGTTGATACAATGAAACAATCCGGAAGTGCCGACTAGAAAATTTCGCGTTTCAGAACCCCTAGAGACCGAAAATAACGGTGGTTCAAATTTGTATATATATATATATATGTATATATTTATATATATATATATATATATATATATATATATATATATATAAACATTTGTCTGTTCGCTCATTTCTGGCTTCCCTGATGGTCCGATTTTGATGAAATTTGGTACAAAAATCCGTCGTCCAATTTGAAAGGTCAAGTTCGTTAACCAGCAAAATCCGCCCACTGGAAGATGGCGTTTGGGGCGAAATTCGCCCAGAAAAAATCGTAACGCTTACGTTTTTGAGTTCATAAGCTTCTAAGTACTCGTTTTATATGATTCCTGGGCTAGGAAAACGAATGAAACCATTTTCAAGGCGATAGCTTTAACCGTTTTCGAGAAAATTGGAAAAATAGTTTTTGAATACCGTTTTTGGTTTGGGTACTTAGAATCATGGGATTCAGTTGAAACATTTTCTGCATGTTCTACTTTCATCAAAACTAATATGTTGAAATTTTGGTTACGTTTGGAGTTAAGGAAGGGTTAGAATAAAATATTTTATTAACAGACTTAAAAAGTTTTGGTAACTTTGTATATTTTCCTTAATATCTCGAAAAAGGTTGAGAATCTTGGTAAACAAAAGAATACCATTAGAAAGCTTACTAAATGCTCTACAAAAAACGTTCTGATGAAAGTTTTGATTAGGCGATGTCAATCGGAGAAATAAGTGCTTAAAACATTAAAGTAATTGATTTTGCTTATTCGAACTGTTCTTTTTGTCTGTTTTTATTCCTTGTTATTTTTTAATTGCTTATAGTTGGATAATGTATTTTACAATAAAACAGATTAGGCAAAATAAGAAAAACAATTCATTGTTAGAAATATAGCTTGCCAAGAGAAAAAGATTCGTTGACGTCTTTTGAATATTTTCAATTGCCTTTATGCTGTTGGTTTTTTTATTTTATTTTTTAATTGATTTTATCTGTAGAATTATTACTATAGTAAAAGAACACAGGAATGTGTGAAAATATTTGATATTTTCCAATTCATTGAAACGTATGAAATGAAGTATCGGTAGAAGAGGATTCTAGGGTCTTGCGGACCTGATCCCAGGTATAGCCATAAAACCCTTTGAACAAAGGCCGAGGAAAATATTATCTGTTTCTATTCTATGCTTTTCAAATGAGAATAGGGATATGAACAGGAACCGGGGTCTCCCGTGGTCTAATGGCTAGCGCCTTGGATTCATAAGCGGGAGATGGTGGGTTCGATTCCCAACCTCCGGCAGGAATTTTATCATCCCACGGCTCGCTGGGGAAATTCCTCGCTACACCCTGGATGTCGGCGCTAATGACCTAGATGTAGATGTGCCGTAAAAAAAAAAAAAAAAAAAAAAAAAAAAAAAAAAAAAAAAAAAAAAAAACTGGAACCGCGCTAAGATGACGCAGTTCCTGCGAGTCGGACTTTTTGGTTTGGGTACTTAGAATCACGGGATTCAGTTGAAACATTATCTGCATGTTCTACTTTCATTAAAACTAATATGTTGAAAGTTATGTTACGTTTGGAGTTAAGGAAGGGTTAGAATAAAATATTTTATGAACAGACTTGAAAAGTTTTGGGAACTTCGTATACTTTCATTAATATCTCGAACACTGTTGGGAAATCGTGGTAAGTGGATATAAACTATTTGAAAGCTTACTAAATTCTCTACAAAAATGATTCTAAAACTATTTTTGATTAGTTATGTCAATCGGAGAAATAAGTGCTTAAAACTTCAAATACGTCTGTTTTGTTCTTATGAACGGGTTTTTGTCGTTCTTTTTGTAATTTTTGTCTCTTTCCCTTGGTTTTTTATTGCTTTTTATTTTTGTAATTTATTATGTTAGGAAAATGTATTTGTTTGTAAAACAGGATAGGAAAAATGAGACCAATTTTCAGTTGCTAGAAGTTCCCAAAATTTTCATTATTTATTTTGGGAACTTCGTATACTTTCATTAATATCTCGAAAACGGTTGAAAATCTTGGGAAGCGAAAGGTTACCATTCGAAAGCTTACTAAATGGTCTACAAAAAATGTTCTGACGAAAGTTTTAATTAGGCGATGTCAATCGGAGAAATAAGTGCTTAAATCATTAAAGTAATTGATTTCGTTTATTCGAACGGTTTTTTGTCTGTTTTTATTCCTATTTTTTCATTGCTTATAGTTGGATAATGTATTTGACAATAAAATAGATTAATTAAAATAAGAAAAACAATTCGAACAGGTAGATATCGAAAAAAGCTGTGCTTCAAATTAGAATCTATTGTTGAGTAATTATATGAATCTTTGGATAATAATTCCAATAGTTAAAATTATAACTAAATTGGAAAATATGTATTTAATAGAACTCATTAAACCTTTTACAGAGAACTCTATTTTTTATTTTTATTTTATTGATCAACAGGTCTTAGCATATATTTAAAAACTCTGTTGATATAACCTCTATATCGTTTTTTGTTTTTAGGCCAATCTATAATTCCTTTGGGTTAATATGTTTTTTAAATTGAAGCTTTAAAGCCTCAACAGGAATATTTGTGTAATCACCCTTCACAATTAATTTATTAGAATCATGAGTGACCGTTTTTGTGTTACAACTAACAATCTTTGAAAACGAAGTTTGACTATCCTTGTTATTGTTATTTTCCTTCTGTTTGGCCGAGATTTTCTATTCATGATCTAATTCTCCTTGAATTTTTTGACTAGATCAAGACCCTAATTTAAGCACTCTTAAATTCCTTAATTTAATTGAGGAAGTTTATCAAGCTTGATATAATCACTTTTGGGTTAATACGGGTGGTCTATACCGAGTCCTTTGTTTGTAAACACAAAGAGCCTTCTGAGTAACGGTAAAGGGCAGTAAAAGTATATGACTTTACCTGGAAGCAGACCCTGCATACAGAGAACTACAATACGAGACCTCATTCTTTCTTTCACCAGCTCCCGTGAAACACCTTAGATCTGGTTATATTGTTAGCGCGGTTCCTCCGTCCCTTCATAGGGAGGAACCCCGCTTATAAAATTGATCTCATGAAACAATCCGGAAGTGCCGACTAGAAAATTTCGCGTTTCAGAACCCCTAGAGACCGAAAACAACAGTGGTTCAAATTTGTATATATATATATATATATATATATATATATATATATATTTATTTATATATATTTGTCTGTTATTTGAAAGGTCAAGTTCGTTAACCAGCAAAATCCGCCCACTGGAAGATGGCGTTTGGGGCGAAATTCGCGCAAATAAAATCGCAACGCTTACATTTTTGAGTTCATATGCTTGTAAGTACTCGTTTTGTAGGCTTCTTGGCCTAGGAAAACGAATGAACCCGTTTTTAAGGCGATAGCTTTAACCGTTTTCGAGAAAATTGGGAACATAGTTGCTGAATAACGTTTTTGGTTTTGGTACATAAAATCATGGGATTCAGTTGAAACATTTTTTGCATGTTCAAATTTTATCAAAACTAATATCTTAAACTTTTGGTTACGTTTGGAGTTAAGGAAGGGTTAGAATAAAATATTTGATGAACAGATATGAAAAGTTTTGGAAACTTCGTATATTTTCATTAATATCTCGAACACGGTTGGGAAATTTTCATAAGTGGATAGAAACTATTTGAAAGCTTTCTAAATTCTCTACAGAAAAGATTCTGAAACAAGTTTTGATTAGGTGATTTCAGTCGAAGAAATAAGTGCTTAAAACTTCAAATACGTCTGTTTAGTTCTTATGAACGGGTGTTTGTCGTTCTTTTTGTAATTTTTGTCTCTTTCCCTTAGTTTTTTATTGATTTTTATTTTTGTAATTTCTTATGTTAAGAAAATGTATTTGTGTGTAAAACAGGATAGGTAAAATGAGACCAATTTTCTATTGCTAGAAATAATGAAAAGTTTTGGGAACTTCGTATAATTTCTTAATATCTCGAAAACGGTTGAAAATCTTGGGAAGCGAAAGGTTACCATTCGAAAGCTTACTAAATGCTCTACAAAAAATGTTCTGACGAAAGTTTTAACTAGGCGATGTCAATCGGAGAAATAAGTGCTTAAACCATTAAAGTAATTGATTTCGTTTATTCGAACGGTTTTTTGTCTGTTTTTATTCCTTGTTATTTCTTAATTGCTTATAGTTGGATAATGTATTTTACAATAAAACTAGGTAAGTAAAATAACAAAACAATTTATTGTTAGAAATATAGATTTCCTAGATTCCAAGACCTTGTAACTAGCGGGACCCTTTCAAGTGTTGACCGACCCTTCCAGGTAAGATCGTAAATCAAGACCTTTCAAGACTGGTGGAACCAAAATAATAACTGCTTCTTTTTTAATCTTAAAGCGATTCGCCAAAGTTGCGAAGCCTTATCAATAAATAAATATTTTAATCTTTCCAAATTAGACTAGGGATAAGAAATGAACCGCGCTAAGATGATGCAGTTCCTGCGAGTCGGACTTTTGTTTTATATTTTGAATACTTTTTTGTTACGTGAGTCCCAAACTTGCTTATGGTCATTGTGATAATAACCAAAAAATTGATTGTTAAAACATAAATACATTATATTTTCCTCGCGCAACTCTTCAATTATCGATTCGATTTCATTTTCATGACCTTTGTGTCCGGCTTGAGACGAAGCAACTAGTAATCTGAGTCGATCCACCAGTTCCGTCCTTAAATTTTCTTCGAGTTCCTCCTCTCCCTGTGGTGTTTTAACGTACTCTCTTACTTTTTCAACAAGTGCTCTTTCCGATTCATATTCTTCCTCCTCTCCGTCTTTTCTTTTTTTAATCTATATTTCTTCTTCTTTTGGCATTAATTCTTCGATACGTAGCGGTGGCGGCGGCGGTGACTGAACTACGGCGTATGATGACTGTAGTTAGGCGGTCTCGCTAGTTGAAGGATCATAGTCGCTCTTCGATAAATAGGTGGTATTTGGACTGTGGCGTTTGGATCTTCCCACATACTTTCCTCGTCTAATGTTTCGATTAGTTTTCTAGGCTTTTTTATTAATTTGTGGGGTGTAAACCCTCGCGAAGAATAAATGGTAGAATAAGGGGGAGGAGCGGCTATATTCTTATCGAGTACTTGTTTCTTTATATCTTCTAGTGGTTCAAGAAAGGGAGAAAAAACCTTTGACGTTCTCCTTGTGCATCCTCCAATCGACGCTACAGAGTCACGGGGCTTGAAAATGCCGGATGGATTACTCCCGGAAGAGGGAAAACTCTTTCCATAGATAAAAACGGCGTTTTTAGCGTATACTTACCCTTAAACATTTTATTGGGAATCTGCGAGGATTATCAAAGGATTTTAATTAATCTTAAGCAAGAACTTGTTTTAATCAGATCCAGTACGGACTTAAATTGCGTAACGGCGACTGATGATGACGACAAAATCCAATTGGATAAAGTAATTTGGAAAATGCCTCATGTCCTTGTTTCGTATCAGCATCGTCTAAGACTGTTAAAAATGGTAGATAAACCATTGGTGGTAACTCGTTTCGATTCCATTCAAGTCATGGAACCTATACGAATATCCTCATTTACCTTCCTCCCAGCAGAAAAGTTGGGCCGTTAAGACTTCAACAAACTTAGAAAAACCACGTTATGTTATATTGGCGTTTCAAACAGATCGTAATAGAAACATTAATAAAGATGGTAGTCAGTTTGACAACTGTAATATATATATAAAAAAAGGAAAAAAGTCCGTCACGCAGGAGCTGCATAACTAAGCACTTTCCTCAAATATGGGTGGTGTAGACTGCTTTCCAGAACAATTTGCTTAAAATATCCTACATTAATAAAATAAAAACGTGAATAGTTCTCTTTTAATTTTGTAATGAGTAACTGATCAATTATTAATTTGCTTCCAGAGTTATGTTTACACATGGCACCTACTACACTACGTAATAAATACAAAAAACCTCATATTATCGTATTATGATCTAACGCAGGAACGGGATACAGTCCCTCTAGTGGTAGAAAGCGCTCCTTGCGGCGGCTTTGTGAACCTACGTCTGGCGGGCTTTTCTATTGAAATATATTACAAAGTAAACCTTCCCTTTCCGATTGACCGATTCAGCTCATTTTTACAACACTTCTTTCTCATGAGTTACCCACAACGTATACCGCGTTTCGTTACAATACAGCAGAAATTACGACCGGTATGAGTATATTAGTAATTTGGGTCAGGAGTAAACCCCCCCCCCCCTACTAATGAACCGATTTAGTTTATTTTTACAACACATATTTACCTGTAGATTACCACTACGAATACCGAGTTTCGTCGAAATATTCCAAAAATCACGGCTGGTAGTGGCGAATTGGTATTGTGGGTCCGGAGTAACCCCCCCCCCCCCCCCCCCTCCTAATGAACCGATTTAGTTTATTTTTACAACACATATTTACCTGTGGATTACCACTACGAAGACCGAGTTTCGTCGAAATATACCAAAAGTCCGACTCGCAGGAACTGCGCCATCTTAGCGCGGTTCCATTCATATCCCTAGTGTTATTTTGTAGACTTAGAATAGAAACAGTTATTACTTTGTTTGGATCATTCCTAATGTAAACAAATATGAAAAAAAAACAAGATTTTCGGCTAGGGATGACACTATCCTAAGCAGAAATTACTCTTTCTGCCGTCCAAGTTTTGGTCTACGAAGACTCTTCTACGAATATATTTCTAATTTACTTAACTTGCAGTGCTAACATATCCATTTTACTTTTAAATGCAATTAAACAAAATAAGATTGTACATGAAAATGAGAAAGTAGTGTTATTTTTTATTGAACTACGGCCACATTCAACCACAAAATATAATTATATTTCTAGTATAGCATTTGGCTGCATGACTTCCTACAGGTAAAGGTAACTGTCAGCTGTCCTAGAATGCTTGATGAGAACAATGAATCTTGATTTATGAAGTGCAATAAAAGCCTACCTGAAACGGCCTACTACCTCGACCCGGACTGACCCTACACGGAGAATATTTACGTTTTCAGTTCTGTTACAGGTTCAAAGAATTTGTATTTATTCCCCTGTTTTATTGAGAAATACATCCTCCTACTAGAAGCAATAACAAAATAACAAGAAATAAAAACAGACAAAAAGAACCGTATAAATAAACGAAATCAATTATCGTTTATCAAACTTCTAAGTTATATGTACTTATTTCTCCGTTTGACATCGCCTAATCAAAACCTTCTTCAGACCCTGTTTTCTAGAGCATTTAGTAAGCTTTCGAATGGTAACCATTCGTTTACCAAGATTCTCAACCGTTTTCGAGATATTAAGGAAAGTAGGGGTCTCCCGTGGTCTATTGGCTAGCGCCTTGGATTCATAAGCGGGTGATGGTGGGTTCGATTCCCACCTCCAGCAGGAATTTTCTCATCTCAGGGCTCGCTGGGAAAATTCCTCGCTGTACCCTGGAAGTCGGCGCTAATGACCTAGATGTAGATGTGCCGTAAAAAAAAAAAAAAAAAAAAAAAAAAAAAAAAAAAAATTAAGGAAAGTATACGAAGTTTCCAAAGCTTTTCATCTCTATTAATAAATTATTTTAATTTAACCCTTCCTTAACTCCAAACGTAAGTAAATTTTCAGCATACTAGTTTTGATGAAATTAGAACATGCAGAAAATGTTTCAACTGAATCCCATAATTTGAAGTACCAAAATCAAAGACAAAAAGAACCGTTCGAATAAACAAAATCAATTACTTCAAAGTTTAAGCACTTATTTATCCGATTGACATCGCTTATTCAAAACTTTCTTTAGAACCTTTTTTGTAGACCATTTAGTAAGCTTTCGAATTGTAACCTTTCGCTTCCCTAGATTGTCAACGGTTTTCGAGATACTAACGAAAGTATAAAAGGTTACCAAAACTTTTCTTGTCTGTTAATAAAATATTTTATTCTAACCCTTCCTTTACTCCAAACGTAACCAAAATTTCAACATATTAGTGTTGATAAAATTCGAACATGCAGAAAATGTTTCAACTGAATCCCATAATTTGAAGTACCAAAATCAAAGACAAAAAGAACCGTTCGAATAAACAAAATCAATTACTTCAAAGTTTAAGCACTTATTTATCCGATTGACATCGCTTATTCAAAACTTTCTTTAGAACCTTTTTTGTAGACCATTTAGTAAGCTTTCGAATTGTAACCTTTCGCTTCCCTAGATTGTCAACGGTTTTCGAGATACTAACGAAAGTATAAAAGGTTACCAAAACTTTTCTTGTCTGTTAATAAAATATTTTATTCTAACCCTTCCTTTACTCCAAACGTAACCAAAATTTCAACATATTAGTGTTGATAAAATTCGAACTTGCAGAAAATGTTTCAACTAAATCCCATAATTCTAAGTACCAAAATCAAAGACAAAAAGAACAGTTCGAATAAGCGAAATCAATTACTTAAAAGTTTTAAGCACTTATTTCTCCGATTGACATCGCTTATTCAAAACTTTCTTTAGAACCTTTCTTTTAGACCATTTAGTAAGCTTTCGAATGGTAACCTTTCGCTTCCCAAGATTTTCAACCGTTTTCGAGATATTAAGAAATTATACGAAGTTCCCAAAACTTTTTATTATTTCTGACAACAGAAAATTGGTCTCATTTTACCTATCCCGTTTTACACACACATACATTTTCCTTACAAATACAACATAAGAAATTACATAAATAAAAAGCAATAAAAAACCAAGGGAAAGAGACAAAAATTACAAAAAGAACGACAAAAACCCGTTCATAAGAACAAAACAGACGTATTTGAAGTTTTAAGCACTTATTTCTCCGATTGACATAACCTAATCAAAAATAGTTTTAGAATCATTTTTGTAGAGAATTTAGTAAGCTTTCAAATAGTTTCAATCTACTTACCACGATTTCCCAACCGTGTTCGAGATATTAATGAAAGTATACGAAGTTTCCAAAACTTTTCATGTCTGTTCATAAAATATTTTATTCTAACCCTTCCTTAACTCCAAACGTAACATAACTTTCAACATACTAGTTTTAATGAAAGTAGAACATGCAGATAATGTTTCAACTGAATCCCGTTATTCTAAGTACCCAAACCAAAAACGGTATTCAAAAACTATTTTTCCAATTTTCTCAACAACGGTTAAAGCTATCGCCTTGAAAATGGTTTCATTCGTTTTCCTAGCCCAAGAAGCCTATAAAACGAGTACTTACAAGCTTATGAACTCAAAAACGTAAGCGTTACGATTTTTTATGCGCGAATTGCGCCCCAAACGCCATCTTCCAGTGGGCGGATTTTGCTGGTTAACGAACTTGACCGTTCAAATTGGACGACAGATTTTTGTACCAAATTTCATCAAAATCGGACCATTCGTCTTCTACCTAGAGAGCGAACAGACAAATATATATATATATATATATATATATACAGATATATATATATAAATATATACATATATATATACAAATTTGAACCACCGTTATTTTCGGTTTCTAGAGGTTCTGAAACGCGAAATTTTCTAGTCGGCACTTCCGGATTGTTTCATTGTATCAACCTTATAAGCGGGGTTTCTCCCTATGGGGGAGGGAGGAACCGCGCTAAAAACCACGGCTGGTAGTGGCGAATTGGTATTGTGGGTTCCGGAGTAAACCCCCCCCCCCCCTCCTAATGAACTGATTTAGTTCATTTTAGCACTTTCCTCCGAAGGAAAGTAGCTATTGAGGTTGGACTCATGACGGAATTTTTGAAAAATTTCTTCAAATCTTTATCGATCCTACCTAGTAGACACCGAAAATGACCCCCGTTAAAATTTATATATATCTATATATATATATATCTATATATATATATATATATATATATATATATATATATATATATATATATATATATATATGCATATATATATATATGTGTCTGTTAACACGATAGCGGCCAGAGTTTTTGTTTTTTCGTCACGAAACTTGGTATATAGCATTCAATTAGCAAACGATTGAACGAGTTCGTTAAGCACCAAAGTCAGTCCACCGGAAGGGGGGGTTTACCCCGAACCCAAAACACTAATTTGACTATGTCAGCCGTAATATTTGTTATATTTAAACGAAACTTGGTATTCGTAGTGGTAATATAGAGAGAAAAGTGAGATATAAAAATGAACTAAATCGGTTCATTAGAAGGGGGGGTTTACGCCGGACCCACAATACCAATTCGCCACTACCAGCCGTGATTTTTGGTATATTTCGATGAAACTCGGTATTCGTAGTGGTAATCCACAGGTAAATAACTGTTGTAAAAATAAACTAAATCGGTTCATTAGGAGGGGGGGTTTACTCCGGACCCACAATACCAATTCGCCACTACCAGCCGTGATTTTTGGTATATTTCGACGAAACTCGGTATTCGTAGTGGTAATCTACAGGTAAATATGTGTTGTAAAAATAAACTAAATCGGTTCATTAGAAGGGGGGGTTTACTCTTGACCCAAATTCTTAATATACTCATACCGGTCGTAATTTCTGCTGTATTGTAACGAAACGCGGTATACGTCGTGGGTAACTCATGAGAAAGAAGTGTTGTAAAAATGAGCTGAATCGGTCAATCGGAAAGCGGGGGTTTAATTTGTAATATATTTCAATAGAAAAGCCCGTCAGACGTAGGTTCACAAAGCCGCCGCAAGGAGCGCTTTCTACCACTAGAGTGACTGTATCCTGTTCCTGCGTTAGATCAAAATAAGATAATATGAGGTTTTTTGTATTTATTACGTAGTGTAATAGGTACCATGTGTAAACATAACTCTGGAAGCAAATTATTAATTGATCAGTTACTCATTACAAATTTAAAAGAGAACTATTCATGTTTTTATTTTATTTATGTAGGATATTTTAAGCAAATTGTTCTGGAAAATAGTCTGCACTACCCAAATTCTGAGGAAAGTGCTTAGTTATGCAGCTTCTGCGTGACGGACTTTTTATATTGTATTCGTTGTGGTAATTTTTTTTTTTTTTTCCTTTTCTTTTGGTGCATCTACTGCTGAGGTCATTAGCACCTCGTTGTGGTAATATAGAGAGAAAAGTGATTTCTCTCTATATTACCACTACGAATACCAAGTTTCGTTGAAATTTAACAAATATTACGGCTGACATGGTCAAATTAGTGTTTTGGGTTCGGGGTAACCCCCCCCCCCCCCCCCCTTCCGGTGGACCGACTTTGGTGGTTAACGAATTCGTTCAATCGTTTGCTAATTGAATGCTATATAATTACGACAGAATCGGATCGCCTTGGCACGTGGCTAAAGAAAGCATTACACGGGCGGTACCATAGTCGGTTATTTGATCCGGAGGTGGTGCTCTCATGGTCGGTAGCGTGGTTGACTTCTGGAAGGCTATTCCCCGAAACAGAGGGGTTTGTAATAGCCATCCAGGATCAAGTAATAGCAACAAGATCCTATCGACGTCGCGTTTTGAAGGATGTCAACATCTCTGACAAATGTAGACTTTGTAACAAAACGTATGAGTCGATCCAGCACATTACGGGGGGCTGTGAGATTCTTGCGGGATCCGATTATCTTCAGCGGCACAATAACATGGCCAAAATATACCATCAAGCACTCGCAGAAAAATATGGTATGTTGGATGGTGTGGTCCCTTATTACCGCTACGTCCCAAATAGACTTTTGGAGAAAGATACAATTAAGATGTATTGGGACGAAGCAATGTTAACGGACCGTACTGTCCATCACAATAAACCGGACATTCTTATCATTGACAAGGGAAGTAAGACAGCCGATATTATTGATTTCGCAATCCCCAATGATGAGAATATCCGGAAATCATATGCCGAGAAACTGCGCAAGTATCAGGAGTTGGCCATAGAGCTGAAAGACTTGTATAAGTTGGATTCCGCAAGGATTACAGCCGTCATAATCTCGACCAACGGGCTAATTCCAAAAACGACGATTGCAGCAAATACCTATTTGAAACGGTCGGAGGATCTAATTAAAAATGCCCAACAAGCGGTACTGCTTGATACCGCCAGAACGGTTCGGAAATTTTTAAATGAACGCCCGTAAAAAAACAACAAAAAAATCAATAAAAACAATTCTTTCGGTTGGCAACAGCCCCCGAAAGAATTTATCCCAGGAGACTGAGGAGAAACCCCCCAATAATAATAATGGACGTTAAAATTTAAATCAATCAATCTTTGTTTCTTCCTCGTTTTGAATTGAAATAAGTATTTGCTAAAGATATGTCACTAGCATTATCTATTTTAAGAACTGCTCTCATTTCATCAAGCTTCTGTGTTTTCTCATTTAGCACATTTTTAACTCACTTCAACACACTATCACTTCACTGCTTGCCCTATTCACTTGGCTGTGATTAACAAACATGCCACGGAGATTCGCAAATTCTTGGACAGCAATTTATTCATCTTTCGAAGTAGATTGAGCAATACTTCTCTGTTTCTTTGAATACCAGGGGATAGGGTTTTCATCGTGAAAGCACATAAATGAGCTGACACTACTTGAGTCATTTTGATCAGCTCCCGAATCTGCATCACTTATACGGCATAACTTATACCTTCCAGGCCTCCTTTGCTTTTAATAAGTCCTAGATCTCTCGTAGAATTTAAATATCGTATTCCCCCCCCCCTTGTTTGACAACAGTTAACTTTTAAAATATATTCAGTAATGTTAAAGCAAATAATTATTACAGTAATATGCAGGTTAACTGAAAACGAGTGGTGTGAATCATGATAGCATGACGGTGCTGTGAACACAGTTTGTATTCGATTCCTTAATCATCAACGAAGACTTTATTGCTTGCACGAGAGTCTCAACACTAAATCAAAAACTGTATTTAGTATTTTAAAATACGTTTTGATTTGTTAATGGATAACTTAAGAGGACAGTGCTATGATGGTTCTTCGAATATGAGAGGTAAGTCAAATTACTAAAAAAGTTAGTTTTGGATTTCGCTTATAACCTTATAAGCGCGATTCCTCCGTATAGCGAGAGGAACGAAACGCACTAACAGATGCGCCTTGGTCTTTTTGTAGTTCCATAAAAAGCAGATTATCTTGCCTCGCCTCAAGGCACGACTTGGTTTGTTACAGATTCTTTTCTGTATATTATATTGTTCTAAAAAAATGTCCAACCCTATGGAAGACTCTGGTTTGTAATATTTGTATTACATCATCTATTTCTTAAATGCTCTGCTTCTGTTTTTCATATAATTCTATAAGTTTCTTTCCTAACAAATCAAAAGGTTCATTAGTTATTTCCTCCTTAACTGTGGATGAGACATCATTTAGACTTCTTGGGACCTTTTAATGGGAAAACATCAGATAATGAACCCCAATTACATCAAAAGCGTTTCAGAATTTCTTAGCAAATACAGGAATTACTATGTTCTTCATGCTGAGACATAATTAAAGAATCTTTGAAAACTATTACACTTGTAATATCCTTCGTTAATTAATATTTTTGAGTGACTAATTGAATAGTTTGTGTTTATTTTAGTTTTTACGAACAATCAGTTATAGCACCAAATTGAAGTTAATTCCTAACAACCAATAACAATAACCTTCATGATTTATGTGAACTGTTATTTTTGTTCAGGCATTATTTTAAGTTTATGCCATGTAATTATATATGAGAATAGCTCAAAAAGTATTCTAATTTTTTGAAAATTGTATGGTTCTGGTTGTCGTAAAACTTTTGTTATAAACTGTATGAATCCTAAAGTCCTAAGGAGCATTTCCTGCAAGGGACTCTAATAAATTCCTGTGCTTTATCAAACATAGTATGGAGCCTATGATAGCCTGCTTGAAATCAAAATAAAAAATTCCAACTCGCAGGAACTGAGTCATCTTAGCGCAGTTCAGTTCCTATCCCTAGTGTCATTTGGGAAGATTGAAATAGAAACCGTTATTATTTTGATTCAACCTTTACCCCGTAAACAAAGGGCCCGTTACCAAGGGGCAGCGTACCCTTATACCTGGAATCTCACCCACCACTGGTTGGCCAACCCAACTACTACAAATAGTTATTTCATATATCAAAATGTTTCTAATTTTCTTGATTTCTTCTACAATAATACTAATTCTATAAATAAATACAATTAAAAAACAACAACAACCCATTAAAATGTGAGCTAAACAACTACGAAAACCCGGTCAAAAGAACAAACCAAACATATTTGAAGATTTAATCACTTATTTCTCCGATTGACAATGCCTTATCAAAAATTTCTTTAGAATCTTTTTTGTAGATAATTTAGTAAGCTTTCTAATGGTAACCTTCCGCTTACCAATATTCTCAACCGTTTTCGAGATATTAAGGAAAGTATACAAAGTTACCAAAACTTTTCATGTCTGTTAATCAAATATTTTATTCTAACTCTTCCTTTACTCCAAACGTAACCAAAATTTCAACATATTAGTTTTGATCAAAGTTGAACATGCAGAAAATGTTTCAACTGAATCCCGATCGTTTTTGGTTTTGGTACTTAAAATCATGGGATTCAGTTGAAACATTTTCTGCATGTTCGGATTTCATCAAAACTAATATGTTAAACTTTTGGAGTAACTTAAGAACTTTTGGTGTAGGGTTAGAATAAAATATTTTATTAACAGACATAAAAAGTGTTGGTAACTTTGTATACTTTCATTAATATCTGGAACACGGTTGGGAATCTTGGTAAACGGAAGATTACCATTAGAAAGCTTACTAAATGCTCTACAAAAAAGGTTCTGAAGAAAGTTTTGATTAGGCGAAGTCAATCGGAGAAATAAGTGCTTAAAACTTTAAAGTAATTGATTTTGCTTATTCGAACTGTTCTTTTTGTCTGTTTTTATTCCTTGTTTTTTCATTGCTTATGGTTGGATAATGTATTTGACAATAAAACAGGTTAAGGAAAATAAGAAAAACAATTTATTGTTAGAAATATAGCTTTCAAGAAAGATTCGAAGACCTTGACTATATTCAACTGCCTAGCGGAGGCCTTTCTGGGGTTGGCCGGCCCGTTACAGGTAGGATCATAAATCCAAGACCTTTAGAAAATTGGAACCAAAATAATAACTGTATCTATTTTAATCTTTCCAAATCAGACTAGGGATAAGTACGGAACCGCGCTATGATGATGCAGTTCCTGCGAGTCGGACTTTTTTTTTAGTGCATTGAAACGTATGAAATATGTATCTCTAGAAGAGGATTCTGGGGTCTGGCGGACCCAACCAGGTAAAGTCATAAACCCCTTTGAACAAAGGCCGAACCAAATATTATCTGTTTCTATTCTAAGCTTTTCAAATGACAAAAGGGATATGAACGGAACCGCGCTAAGATGATGCAGTTCCTGCGAGTCGGACTTATTTTTATTGATGTAATTTCTTATGTTAGGAAAATGTATTTGTTTGTAAAACAGGATAGGTAAAATGAGACCAATTTTCTGGTGCTAGAAATAATGAAAGGTTTTGGGAACTTCGTATACTTTCATTAATATCTCAAAAACGGTTGAAAATCATGGGAAGCGAAAGGTTACCATTCGAAAGCTTACTAAATGGTCTACAAAAAAGTTTCTGAAGAAAGTTTTGAATAAGTGATGTCATTCGGAGAAATAAGTGCTTAAACTTTGAAGTAATTGATTTCGTTTATTCGAACGGTTCTTTTTGTCTGTTTTTATTCCTTGTTATTTTTTAATTACATATAGTTGGATAATATCTTTGACAATAAACAGATTAAGTAAAATAAGAAAAACAATTCATTGTTAGAAATATAGCTTGCCAAGAGTAAGAGATTCCATGATGTCTTTTGAATATTTTCAATTGCCTTTATGCTGTTGGTTTTTTATTTTATTTTTTAATTGATTTTCTTTGTAGAATTATTACTATAGTAGAAGAACACAAGAAAATGTAAATTTTTTTTATATTTTTCAATGCATTGAAACGTATGAAATAGGTATCTCTAGAAGAGGATTCTGGGGTCTGGCGGACCCGACCAGGTAAAGTCATAAACCCCTTTGAACAAAGGCCGAATCAAATATTATCTGTTTCTATTCTAAGCTTTTCAAATGACAAAAGGGATATGAACAGAACCGCGCTTAAGATGATGCAGTTCCTGCGAGTCGAGATATGTGCCAATACAAAACGAGATATGTGCCAAATGACCTTTTTACTTTATCTTTTCATCCTGCATCGATTCCCGAAGTTTGGCCGTCTTCTGGGGGGGACACCCTGTATATATTAGATGGATTTCATTTCATTTTGTAAAGAATTTTAATTTTTTGAAGTACCTACATAAAGTTACTGATTAAAATAAACAAGATCCCAACATGAAATTTACACAAAACTGAGATAAAATATCGAAAAAAAATTATTTTTTTTTAAATTTTTAGATACATTTTAAAAGAAATTGAAATTTTTAAAAATTACCTTAAAATGTCAATATTTATAACTAAGTCATGATATACATTACTTTAAACAGCATATAATTACTAACAAATGCTTTTTACCAAACCTTTCTAGCTCATTTGGTTTGGGAGTTATGGTCTATTGTATGATCAAGTGTCTGTAAAATAATGTGTTTTTTTAAAAACATAAATTTTCATAACTCGAAAACTAACTATAAATTTCTAAAAATATGGATTTTTAATTGATGTATGGGGTACTATTGATGAGCCAAATTTTAAAAAAAATCAAAAAACGTGAGAGATGAAACTTTGATATAATTACCCGTATTACATAATTTTTTTAACAGATGCCTCTCAAAAGAGCAGGCTGGGCGCTTTTAGTCGAAAACAAGGAAACTTGAGCCACTATAATGGCTCAATGCCCCATGGGAGTTGGGCTCAAACCACTGTAGTGACAACGCACTTAAAAGGGTTAATATTCCTACTTCTCTAAATGTCTCTGGATGCAGTAAAGAGAGTAATTCTCACCAGGCTACTGACGAAGAGACTACCAAGTGAGTATTCTACTCTTCACCATTTGTCTTCTTAGTAACAGACTCACATACATATATATACATATATATACACACACATATGTTGTAATGATCTAAAAGGGGGTGCTCTAGAAAGAGTCAGTTTCTGGCATAGCAAAGAGTAGCATTCCTTTTCAAAATAAAGGCTAAGTTATATTCCATAAGTCCATCACAAATATTATCTTTTGTCAACCAATTAAATAAATAAAAGAGTAATAAAAGGGATAGCAATTGGCAGTGCTTAGCTTGGCAGTATTTATTTTTTTTAAAGGCAGTGTGAAATAAAAGAAGAGTCCAAATGTCTCGGCTAGGAGCGATAAGGCATAGAGAGATACAAGTTTCCCAGGAAGATAAGAATAGAGGTGCTTCCAAAAAATGCCCTTTGAACATCCAAGTGGCGATCGCTGAAGCCAAACACCCTTAGCATGGTGGGAGTAACGCCTATAAAAAGGGCCTCCCCCCACCACTCGATCTCATTCCAGCACCAGCGAAGGGCCAGAGCACACTCATTGCAGAACCAGCTGGTCATCCGACACCAAGCTCTCACTTCATCTTCACATGATGGCCAGACACCACTCCATGATCTAGCAGCCGACCATCATTCTCCTCAACATGCCGACATAACTACGACCAGTCTGCCTCTTCACTTCCAGAACATCATCCGTATCATAAGCTGAGTATACCTCAATAACTGCCAATCTTCAATTAAATTCAAAAGCTAGCTAAAATTTCATAATGGCCAATATTTATATTTTACCATATAAGTTTCATATTTTAATTATGTGCTAATTTTCCTTTAAATACCCCAACATTGATACAATTATGTGAGTCAAGCACCTTTTCTTTTTTATATTTAATTTTATATCACAGCCATGCCAAATCATAAGTTATATTTTTTATTTCAATATAAGTCATTTTTTTTTTTTTTTTTTTTTTTTTTTTTTACGGCGCATCTACTTCTAGGTCATTAGCGCCGACATCCAGGGTGCAGCGAGGAATTTTCCCAGCGAGCCTTGAGATGAGAAAATTCCTGCCGGAGGTGGGAATCGAACCCACCATCTCCCGCTTATGAATCCAGCGCGCTAGCCACTAGACTACGGGAGACCCAATATAAGTCATTTGTTTCCAACTCTATTTTATTTACTATGAACCTTTCTCCTGGTATTTAATATGGTCTCAACACATAAAAGGACAGATGGTAAGAAGTGGTTCTAATTTAATATTTCTCGTGCTTTTCTTTCGGGAAATTTATGAAATTAATTTAATTATTCAAATAGTTTTATTCATAAATCCGTATGTGGTGAGTTTGGTAATTTTAAATGAACCCTGAGATATAATGAAAATATGATAAAAACATTTCAAATCAACTTTTTCTATAATAATTTTTAAATATAATTAATTTTCTGTTTCTTGCCCAAACCAAAACACTACAATATATATATATATATATATATATATATATATATATATATATATGCATATAAAAATTTTCAAATTTTCACTGCATGAGCCAGCTAAGCCATACTGAATTGAGCAGAACAAATGGTTACCAGAAGAAACTGCCTATGGAATATGGTGGATGCAGTTTTACTTCCCATTCGAGCTGCAACAAAACCTTCCCATGAGCATTCCGCTTTGGTGTCGATGTAGATAGCTCTCCTGGATTAACCCTTGACTTTTAGCGCTTAGGATGAGCATTAGTGGTAGGTTTTTTGGTAGGAAACCAACAAAGCAATGCATGTCAAAATTGCAACTTTTACCATGTTTGGGGTCTTGGACACAGAATAACACAATAATACTAAATAAAAAAGTTTCAAAAAGTAAACAGTAAAGCAATAGTAAAGAGATTAAACCCAAAACAACTGAACTGCACTTATGAGGTTGTAAAACCAACATTATAATTTGCACCGACTCGGAAAGCACACTAAAGAGTTTAAGGAAAATGTACCCCAGACACTTCTACTCGTACAAAATACAAAAATATTGCAAAGAGCTTGGCAACATGGGGAAAACAGTCACCTTCATTTGGGTTCCGGCGCACGTAGGAGTCAGGGGAAATGAAGCAGCCGACAAGGCAGCAAAAAATGCCCACCAACTAAGCGAAACAACACCGACAATGCTTACCCACAAAGAGCTGTCCAAACCACTGTTAAGGAAAATTAAAGAAGACTGGCAAGATATGTGGATGGAGTTGCCTGAAATTAAGCTCAAAATGATTAAAAGAAACACCAAAGAATGGAGTTCATCGACCCTAGACTGTCGACGAGAAGAGGTAATCATTGCCAGGCTAAGACACGGACACACAAGACTCACCCATGCCTTCCTTCTGAATAGACAAGAACCACCAAACTGTGAAGTATGTAATGAACGGTTAACAGTTTGACATATTTTTGAGAACTGTATGAAATATACCATCATACTTCAAAAGAACAATGTTCCTCAAAATCTAATGGAAGCACTAGGGGATGACTCAAAAATAATAAAAAACGTCATCAAGTTCATTAAAGATGCTAACTTGTTTGCAGAAATATAAGATAAGTTAAAGATAAGTTTATGATCATGTAGGTATAAGTTAATATATATATATATATATATATATATATATATATATATATATAAATTAGTTGTATTTTGAACTGTTAGATTTAATGTAAGGAATACTTGTAAATAAATATATTTAGGTGTAAGTGTAAGAATGTATGTATGTGTATGAGTATGTATATGGGTGTATATATACATACATATGAGTGTGCGTGTTTATAAATGTGTATATGTGCATATATACATACGTGTGTGTGTGTGTATATGTATGTATATGTATGTGGATGCGTATGTGTTTTTTGTTTTTTTTCCTTCTAAAAGTAGCCCTTTTAGAAGGCCGTTTATTGTACTACATGTATCATACAAGGTACAGTATATCACATGTATGTTTTTTTTTTTTCTTATCTTAGTTAATTTTGTTCAATTTAGTATTTTAGTTAGGTTTACATATAAATAATTCACGTTAACTTAAAACAATTAGTATACAACAAGGAGTAAAAAAAATAAACTTATATATTCAGTAAGGTCCGCTTTACTTCAATAAAAATGCAATTTTTCATTTTTCACTCAATCGTTGAATAATTTCTTTGCATAAAGTTGAGAATAAGTTGGAATTATTAAAAAACAATTTATTTTCTTCAATAGGCCAATTGGTTATTTTCTTTTTAATTCGGTTTCTGTATTCGTTAAACAGTCTACAATTGTATATGATGTGGTGTGCTGTCTGTTCTGTATGTCTGTCACAGGGGCATGAATTTTCTCTTTTTATTTTAAATCTACTTAAATACGATAGAAATACCCCGTGTCCCGTGAGAACTTGTGTTGTGTAAAAATTTGTTTGTATGTTTGTATTATAAAAGTTTTGTATGATTGGGATAAATTTGAATAAATGGCGACCTTTGTTAGAGGTATCCCATTTTTGCTGCCATTCTGCAATTGATTCTAGTTTTAATATATATTTTAAATGAGTTTTTGAAAGTTTGTTATATTCTATGGGTAGTGACGTATCTTTATCTTTTGACGCTGCTTTGGCCAAACGATCGGCGATTTCGTTACCTTCGTCACCAGAATGACCCTTTATCCATTTAAAATATATTGTATGCATATTTTGGCATATTCTTAACAGTTGTCGTATTTTTTCTATTAGTGCTTCATGTATGTCAGTGTTTTTGAGTTTTTGTAATGTTATCATGCTGTCTGTATGTATCTGTATAGAAGATGGTGTAGTGATGTGTTTATTAATGTAGTCTATAGATTTTAATATAGCCAGTTGTTCAGCTTGGTTGTTTGTACAGTAATGTCCAAGTCTAAATTTAAGTGTTGTTAATAGTTTATAGTCTTTGTATATGATTGTAGCTGCTCCAACCTTGTCATTGTCTTTACTGCCGTCTGTGTATATCTGGTAATCTGTTTGTTTGTTTGTGAATCCGTTGAGTTTGAGTGGTTTTCCGGGATGTGTCCATTGAGTATAATGTATCGTCTTTTCCAAATCATCAGATTTTATGTTATTCGAGTCTTCGTTCAGTTTCAAAAGTTTATATTCTTTAATATATTGCTTTGCTAGAATGTCTATTGGCATTATTTTTGCTAAAACGCAAGCAGCATCATAAGAAATAGTTCTATAACCTTTTATTATTCTTAAAGCAATCAATCTCTGAACTCTTTGCAATTTGCTTAAGTTGTACTTCTTTTGCAGTCCACTGTGCCAAATATGTAGTCCGTAAGTAAGTGATGGTACGATTGCTCCTGTGTAAATGATGTGTAATGCTGAAGATTGCAGTCCCCATGTGTTACGAGCTGTGAGTCCTAAGTAGTTGATTAGTTTAATAAGTTTGTTTTGTAAATTTTCTATGTGTTTATTCCAAGTTAGTTTGTTGTCTATTAATATTCCTAGGTATTTTGTTACATTTGTTTTTGTCAGTTCGTTTCCTTGTAATGTAACGTGGATGGTCGGTTCTAATCTGCTTCGTGTAATTATCATGTAAGTTGATTTTTGATTGTTGAATGTTAACTTGTTGTGTTTTGCCCAGTTTTCGACTGTGTTAATGATAATGTTAATATTGTTTTGTATTTGTTCTGGAATTCTGGATTTTACTAGTATTAAGATATCGTCTGCAAATGCTATTAATTCTACGTTAGGTTGAGTATTAGTTTTCAGTAAGCTGTTCATGATAATATTCCAGAGTAATGGTGAACAAGAAGACCCTTGTGGGGTACCAATTGTCTGTCGTTTCATTTTCATTATGTTGTGTGTGATTATGTAAGTCTCTCTATTGTTTAAGTAGTTTTTAATAAGTGTATAAATGTTTTGAGGGCAGTTATATTCTTTCAAAGAGTTAAGGATTGACGGCCACCATGCACTGTCAAATGCTTTTTGAATATCTAGTGAAATAAGTACGATATGATTTTTATTATTTAATGCTTGTTTTATAAATGTATTCATTTTCTCTAAAGCTTGAGAAGTTCCTGTTTGAGGGGTAAAACCAAACTGATTGCTATTAATTATATTATTTGAGTAAAGGAAATGTGAGAGCCTTCGATGAATAATTTTTTCCAGGATCTTTCCTCCAATTGGAATTAAACTTATCGGTCTAAGGGAAGATATTTCATTTGGTGGTTTATTAGGTTTCTTTAATAGAGTTAGTTTTGATTTCTTCCATAAATATGGAAATATTCCTTGAGAAAAGCATTTTGAATAAATTGTATGCATGAAATTAGGATATTTTTGATAAACTGTTTGGATAATTTCGACAGAAATGCCGTCTATTCCTACTGATTTTTTTTTATTTAAATTATGTATAATGTCAGAAAGTTCGAATTTTGTTGGGCGGTATTTGAGAACAAGTTCTTAATAATTTATGTTTTTCATTGTCTGTTTCCTGATTGTCGTTGCCTACTATATTGTTAATTATATAGTCGTAAGTAGATTCAATGTCAGTAGTGTAGGTCCCGTCTTCTTTTAGAATAGTTTTCAAATTTAGATTTTCAGGTAAATTTTGTTTAGAATATTTGTAGGGCCACGACCAAGGATTTGTAAAATCTATGGAATTACAATAGTCTTGCCAGGACTTTAGTTTTTTTCTTCTAATTTCTCTGAGGTATATTTGTCTTTTTTGGAAATATAAAATTTTACGTTCTTCTTTTAAATTAGAATCATTTGGAGTACGCTGATAACGCCTTCTAAGACGATTAGTTTCTTTCCTTAGTTCAGATAAGTTTTCATCCCACCAGGGTGTATATTTATGGGGTTTCTGGTTATTTTTATGAAAATAAGTTTTGATTTTGAATGATTTATTACATGATTTAATCAAACATTTTTGAAATTTATTTAGACAATCGTTTATTTCAGTGTTATTAGCTATTGCCGAAAGTTGAATATCTGTAGTATTATCTAGAGATAACTTAAATGATTTTATAATTACTGACTCTAAATTTTCCTCGAAATAATTCCAATTAGCATTTTTTGTAATATATCTTAAACCGTAAGTTTTGTTAGGAGAATATGTTTGGAAATCTTGTAATATTTTATCTAATTTACAAATATCTATTTCTATGTCTCTGTTTATATCAAAATAAGCGCTAACAATTATACAATTAAACGAATTATATTTTATTTGAATAACAGTTATATCATTGTCTGAATATTTATTTAATAATAGAGCATCAATATTTTTATTTAATAACATTATTTTAGTGCGGGAATTTCCATTTCCTCCAATAAAAGATTTATATTTTGTATCGAAATGCATTTGTTTATGAACATATGGTTCCTGTATTATAGCCAAATCAATGGATTTTCTTTGCATGAATTCATCTAATAAAACAGCTGTTTTCCAAGAATGTTGTGTGTTTATTTGAACTACATTAATGCTTTTAAAATTAACCATAAGAAAGGTTATAATGTTTTGATAGTTTATTTGGGCTATTTTTTGGAGATGAAAAGTTTATTCGTGTCGATAAAACTGATTTAAAAGGAAAAATATTTTGTAATGATACTACAAGAAAGCATTTGAATGGTGTGAATAATAAAATGTTTAAAAAACTATGCTCAGAATGTATTTTTTTTGGGAATAGTGTTTTAATTATGTAGTGCGTATTATTCATATTGATGTGTAATTAGTGTTTTGGATTAATTTTTTAATTGCATTTTTATAAGAAGGGCATAACTTACTGAATGATGTATGATTATGTGAAATTCTTTGATGCGGCTTGCAATGTTCATTAAAAGAATAACAATTTATGCATTTGTAAGCTCCAAGTTCCTCCTTCTTCGTGCAGGTGTTGGTAGGATGTTCCTCCATGCAGATGGCGCAGGTCAGCTTCCCTCGGCAGTCAGCTTCTGAGTGGTTAAACTTATTGCACTTCATGCAGCGTCGGATCCCAAAGTAATCTTCTGCATAGCTGATGGAATAGTATAACTTCAATCTTCTATTCAGCAGCATTTCCCTTAGTTTAGGATTCACTTCGATCACTGCATTCCGTCTAGAAGAGTCAGATCTTATTTTGGTTATTCTTATTAATTTAATATTCTCCTCGTTAAATCCCAATTCTTCATTCTGTTCTTTTAAAGTATCCACCAGATTGGATTCATTAACCTCCTCTGGAATATTCTTAATAATCATTCGTGGGTTAAATTTATTCAATGTTGTGGGTAGTAGTGTGGACTTCTTATTACTTGTAATAACAGCTGTTATTTTTTCAAGATCTGATTTGTTTTCAGTCTCAACAATAACATAACCTTTTTTTGTGCTTCTTAAATTAGTTATTCCTACTTTAAGAAATCTAGGATTAATCTCAGCTTTAAATTGCCTTTTTCTTTCTTCTGCGGGGGCACTATCATTTTTGTTTTTTATAATTATTTTATGTTTTGATTTTACATTTTCAGGTCTAACTCTTAATATGTCTGAGTAAGACTTACGTGTAACTGCAGGTTGAGATTTTTCTTCATTTTCTGGTCTTCTGTCTTCGGGTTTTTCTTCCAAAACTCGTTGCACCGATTGTATACACGTTAAAGCTTGAAATAAAGCTGATTTTAAGTCCTTTCTTAATATTGGAAATTGTGAAATTGTGTTTAATAGATCCACTGCATTAGCTAGCTGTTTTATACAATCCGCCATCTTGGCACTGATGCGTATGTGTGTGTATGTATTTGTATATGTATATGTAGAAGTAGCTATAAGTGAAAAAGAAAGGAATATACCATCTAGTGTTTAAGTGCTTTAATTTAATGAGAAAAAAATAAATAAGTTGTGTACATTTATATGTAATTCTATTGAAAAAAAAAATAATAATAATAATAATAATAAAAAAATAAAAAAAAAAAAAATATATATATATATATAATAAATAAAAAAAAAAAAATAAAAAAAATTAGATATATTTTGTACGGTTAGATTTAATGTAAGGAATACTTGTAAATAAATATATTTAGGTGTAAGAGTATAAGTATATATATATATATATATATATATATATATATATATATATATATATATATATATATATATATATATATATATATATATATGCATATATATGTGTGTGTGTGTATGTGTATGAGTGTGCATGTTTATAAATATCTATATATGTATGTATGGATGTGTGTGTATATGTATGTGTGTGTGTGTGTGTGTGTGTGTGTGTGTGTGTGTGTGTGTGTGTATGCATGTGTGTATGTGTATGTATAAATATGTATATATATATATATATATATATGTATGTGTATATATATATATATATATATATATATATATATACATAGAAGTAGTTATAAGTGAAACGGAAAGGAATATACAATCTATTGTTAGCTTTAAATTAATGAGAATAAATAAATAAGTTGTGTACAGTTATTTGTTAATCTAATAAAAAAAAAAGGAACGGAATGTGCTTACATATTTCGTGAGATAAAATCCTAAGTTTAATTAAAAAAAAAAAAAAATTGGTTCATAGGATGATTAAAACAGTATGTTGTTCGTCCCTTAATTCATTCCATTCCATTATGAGGTTGGCTTCATGATACAACCCAGAAATGCCGAATAGAAATTATTTCTATATAATCAGTTGTAAGATTATAATTATATATCCAATAATACAATTAAATTTGTAAAAAACAAACAGATAAAAATAAAATACAGAGGTAACCAAACAAATGAAATAGGAGGATTATTAAGAAAATAAAAAAAAAGTCAAAGTATGACACATATAATTATTATTTATGTGTGCTCTGCTTCAGTCAAAAATTGTTTTAAACCACAGTTCATGGGTTTGCTGTATAAGTGATGCTAATTCACAAAAATGTCACTAATTTTTAGAAATAATGCTAACAGATCAGCCCACTCTGCATATTTACAGCAGACCTGCATGGCATACTCTTGGGCCTATCCAAAGTACTATAATACAGTGCACAGATTTGTTAAGTTGTTGACTTTCATTATATAACAGCAACCCGATAATCATAAAAAATGTACAAGAAATAATAAGACTAAATGACCAACACGCAATGATAAGGCTAGGCAAACATGGGCCTGCCAGTCGATATTTATGTAAGCACACACAGTCTGGCAAACAGCCAGCCGGTTGCTCCCCACTCCAAGCATTGCTTCCTCTTGGATAGCTTTTACTACCAGTAGTGGTCTAGATATGGCACTACCATATCTATTTATACTTAATTTAAGAATAAATTAATTTATTCACCAATATTTTTATATTTGAAGAAAAATTAAACATTCCAAGATGAATTAATGCAATATTAAAAACGTCTGACTCGCAGGAACTGCATCATCTTAGCGCAGTTCCGTTCTTATGACTAGTATCATTTGGAAAGATTTAAATAGAAACAGTTATTATTTTGTTTCCACCTTTCTAGAAAGGTCTTGATTTATGATCTTACCTGGATGGGTCAGCCAACCCCAAAAGGGCCCACCCATCCAGACAGTTGAAAAAGTCCGAAGCTCTTCGAATCTCTCTCTATATTTCTAACAATAAATTGTTTTTCTATTTTACTTAACCTGTTTTATTGTCAAATACATTATCCAACTATAAGCAATTAAAAAATAACAAGGAATAAAAACAGACAAAAAGAATAAACGAAATCAATTACTTTGAGTTTAAGCACTTATTTCTTCGATTGACATCTCCAAATCAAAACTTTCTTCAGGACCTTTTTTGTAGAGGATTTAGTAAGCTTTTGAATGGCAACCTTCCGTTTTCCAAGATTCTCAACCGTTTCCGAGATATTACAGAAAGTATACAGAGTTCCCAAAGCTTTTCATGTCTGCTAATAAAATATTTTATTCTAACCCTTCCTTAACTCCAAACGTAACCAAAATTACAACATAATAGTTTTGATGAAATTCAAACATACAGAAAATGTTTCAATTGAATCCCATGATTCAAAGTATCCAAACCAAAAACGTCATTCAACTATTTTTACAATTTTCTCGAAAACGGTTAAAGCTATCGGCTTAAAAATGGTTCCATTCGTTTTACTAGTCCAAGAAGCCTATAAAACGAGAACTTACAAGCATACGATGTAAGCGTACATATTTTTTTTGCACGAGTTTCACTGCAAAAACCATGTTCTGGTGGACGGATTCTGCTTGTTAACGAACTTGACCTTTCAAATTAGACGAAAAATGTTTGTACCAAATTTCATCAAAATCAGACAATTTTTCAATATTATGCCAATATGTATATGTATATACATATAAATATATGTATATATTTTTTTACGGCGCATCTACATCTAGGTCATTAGCGCCGACATCCAGGGTGCAGCGAGGAATTTTCCCAGTGTCCCAGCGAGCCGTGGGATGAGAAAATTCCTGCCAGAGGTTGGGAATCGAACCCACCATCTCCAGCTTATGAATCCAAGGCGCCAGCCATTAGACCACGGGAAACCCCTATAAATATATGTATACACAAATTTGAACCACCATCATTTTCGGGCTCTGAAACGCAAAATTTTCTAGTCAGCACTTCCGGATTGCGTCATGAGATTAACCTTATAAGCAGGTTCCTCCCTATGGAGGGAGGGAGGAACTGCGCTAAAATGGCACCTATTACTATAATCTCAAATCATATAGGGCGATTTCTCTTAACTAACTGTACCCCAGTCCCAATGAAGTCGGATTAGATGGAGTCTACTGCACTTTCAAAATAGATTAGGTGTCATTTCAAGACCACTATCGGAAGTAAAAGTTATCTACAAGGGAACCACTGCTAGGATTGGGCAGCGTCTGGCTGGCTATTTCACTAAACCATAAGGCCTTCTTCATCAATGGTTCTCTACTGGCCTGCCGGCAAGTAGAGAAAACAGCCGAGGGTTTTTCACCCCTGGTCATTGGATATTTGCCGGATGGTGATTTTGCTAGCTCCTGTTGCCTTATCAGTGTGTTTGGACATGATATGGCTCTTAAGATGTGATCGCCTAACTGTTTTATAGTCACAATGCGCACACAAGAGAGGGTTATTATTGGTATGTTTAGGCATTATATGGCTCTTAAGACTTAAATGCCTGACTGTTTTAAAGTCACAATGACAATTGTGAGGGTTACTATCAGTATGTTTGTGCATGATATGGCTCGTAAGATCTGCAGTCCTAACTGTTTTATAGTCACAATGCGGACAAGAGTGAGGCTTAATATCAGTATGTTTGGACATAATGTGGCTCTTAAGATGTGCAGCCCTAACAGTTTTATAGTCACATTGAAGACAAGAGTGAGGTTTATAATCAGTATGGTTGTGCATGATATGGCTCTTAATAGTTGATAGCGTAACTGCTTTATAGTCACAATGGGGACACAAGTGAGGTTTATTATCAGTATGTTTGTGCATGATATGGCTCTTAACAGTTGATAGCTTAACTGCTTTGTAGTCACAATGGGGACACAAGTGAGGTTTGTTATCAGTATGTTTGAACATGATATGGCTCTTAAGATCTGCAGCCCTAACAGTTTTATAGTCACATTGTTGACAAGAGTGAGGTTTATTATCAGTATGTTTGGACATGATATGGCTCTTAAGATCCCGAGCCCTAACAGTTTTATAGTCACAATGCGGACACAAGTAGGGTTTCTTATCAGTATGTTTAGACATGGTATGTCTCTTAAGACGTGAAAGCATAACTGTTTTATAATCACAATGTGGACAAGAGTGAGGTTTATTATCAGTATGTTTGTACATGATATGGCTCTTAAGATATGCAGCCCTAAATGTTTTATAGTCACAACAAGGACACAAGTAGGGTTTCTTATCAGTATGTTTAGACATGGTATGTCTCTTAAGACGTGAAAGCATAACTGTTTTATAGTCACAATGTGGACAAGAGTGAGGTTTATTATCAGTATGTTTGTGCATGATATGGCTCTTAATATTTGATAGCGTAACTGTTTTATAGTCACAATGGGGACACAAGAGAGGTTTCTCTTTAGTATGTTTGAACATGATATGGTTCTTGAAATGTGAATACTTAAATGTTTTATAGCCACAATGCGGACACAAGTGAGGTTTATAATCAGTATGTTTGTACATGATATGGCTCTTAAGATTTGATAAAATAACTGTTTTATAGTCACAATGCGGACACAAGTGAGGTCTGTTATCAGTATGTTTGTACATTATATGGCTCTTAAGATCTGCAGCCCTAACAGTTTTATAGTCACATTGTTGACAAGCGTGTGGTTTCTTATCAGTATGCTTAGACTTGATGTGGTTCTTAAGATTTGATGACATAACTCCTTTATAGTCACAATGAGGACAAGAGTGAGGTTTATTATCAGTATGTTTGTACATGATATGGCTCTTAATATTTGATAGCGTAACAGCTTTATAGTCACAATGGGGACACAAGTGAGGTTTCTCTTTAGTATGTTTGGACATGATATGGTTATTGAAATGTGAATACTTAAATGTTTTATAGTCACAATGCGGACACAAGTAGGGTTTTTTATCAGTATGTTTAGACATGGTATGTCTCTTAAGACGTGAAAGCATATCTGTTTTAAAGTCACAATGTGGACAAGAGTGAGGTTTATTATCAGTATGTTTAGACATTATATGTTGTTTTACATATTTAAAGCGAACTGCTCTATAGTTGCAATAAGGACAGGAGTGAGGTGTGTCTTGGCTATTGTTATTGTTTGTTTGTTTATTCATTTGGTGAGCCTCTCCTGGCTTATTTTCAGCAATTACAGCAGTGGAGAAAACTCGAATTGATTTTCTACTTTTTTCAGTAAATTGTGAAGAATAATGTATGTAATGTCTCTTCTCTGCTTCTGAAGGAAAGCCTGAAACAGAAAGAGATAAGAATGAAAATAAATGTGAAGATATAAAAAAGCTCATCTATTCTTAGAGTAAAGAATATTACAGGAATAAAGCCTTTTCATTGGTACTAAATGTGTATTGAGTTCTATGTGTTTTTATAAATCATAGTCATATGTTTTTTGCTTAAATATTCTTCCCAATTTATATTATTGGATTTATCAATTTACAACTTAAAATTAAAAATCAAAATCAGATCCAAACAAAAAATGTATCTGTTTTTTTTTTAAAAAAAATCATTTTTTATGAATTTGATCAAGGACAAATTTTCCTTTTTGATAAGCAGCTGGAAAAAATTAGCACTTAATAATACATTTTTGGGAAACTGTTATTGGCAAATAATAATGACCATTAAGATGAAATATTTATTAACATCAGAAATAGAAATTTTTAATGACGAATATTGGAGAATCAGTAAGCTTTGTTGAATATTACGTATTGAGAATAGCAAAAAGTGAGAGATATAAATAAAAACAAAATAACATTATAAGTGATTATTTATCTATTTCATTTCTGCATTACAACTTCGCTTATTCATTTAATGCCAGTGCATAAAATGTTAGATGCTAGAAGACATAATACATTTTATTACAAAGAAAATGAGTACATAGAAAATCAAAAATAAAATCAATAAAAAAGTGAAAAATGGCTCCTGGTATATTTTTCATCTCTTCTTATTAATGCAAATTAATACCCCCATTATTTATGATTATGTTAATAACATAGCAAATCCTGGGAAACTAATCTATCACATTTTAATTCAACCTAATTTTTACTTTTTGAGTGAAATTAGAATTAAGGCAATTTCACATGGAATCAATGAGCAGGCATCACTACTAACTACTTGCCAATCATGAACACTAGCATGTGTGAACCAACAGTAGAGTGAGTGGGGGTAGTGACCACCCTTCTCCATCTAGTTGGAATTACCTCGACCACTTCAGTTGTGGAAGAATTCTACCAAAGAAGAATCTTAAAGTGATATGAAGTTTAAATTCTGGTGGAACCAGTCTTCCCATTGGTTTATGATTTTGAGTGATTGGTTTCAATTCCTTTTTTGATAGAGAAAAAAACAAAAAAGGTTTGGCCCAATTCTTCCTAAAAGTTGGTACTGATTGAAATTTGCCTTTTTGGCCGCTCTCAAATCCACAATTTTCTCTTCTTTTTTTTAAATTTTTTTTCCCAAAGATTCCTCAGCTTATGAATTAAAATTTGCAAACTACTTTTGCAGCTTCCTCTTCTGCCATGATTAAACATGGGGCAAGAAATCAATAAACAATCAGGGTACTCATTTCGTGAGAAATGGACAAGTGAGTCTAATAAGCAAGTACGAATAGTGTTATCGCCTACGCCATGTGATTTGTGATTTATACATATATATATATATATATATATATATATATATATATATATATATATATATATATATAAAATACCAAATAAATAAATAATGTAAACCGACAAAATGCAGAATGTGGTGGGAGAAAGCGTCGGCTTCTTCCTGCTAGAAAACCCTCATTTTAGTCCACAGCAGCTTACTAAGTACATCGAACTCTCTCTCATACGGCGTCTTCCCGAATACTTCGGACAGTGACTAATGGCGTGTTTTGTATATGTGAGTTTATAGTCTGGTTTAAACAAGAGTATTGATTGTGAAGACGTGTCCTGCCAAAGAAGCAATTATTGGAGAAGTTACTGAAGTGAAGAATAATTTTAATCTTTTTTGAAGACTCTACTCAATAAAATGTAAGAGTAGTGTCTTGTAGATTTGTATTTATTTATTTATTATTTGTTTGATGAGACATTTGGATTGATACATGTATTTCGGTATTGTTTGGGAATACGTAATTGTTTTCTTTTCATTCACTTGGAACAGTTAATACCCTGAGATTAAGTTCTCATCATAATGTAATTATCATAACATTAAACGGCGACCCAATGTGGCGCATTTTTTAAATAAAATATATTTTTAATTTTTTTTTCTCACAATACATAAAATATCTTAACATTAAATGGCGCCCAACGTAGTCGGCTGCTTGAACTGAAGGAAAAACAGTAAATAAATATTAAAAATAAAAATAATAAATCAATTTTTGGGTCTTTTTGCGAAGACCACATCCAGTTACTTTTGAAATAGCAGTAGTGATTTATAAAAGTTACTCGTACTCGCTGATAAGCTTACTGATTAGCTTGCAGGTTCTTTGCTGATTATCTATTGCTAAAAATGAAGAGTTTAAAGCTATTAATGGCTTGTTCTGTCGATTTAAAAGTTTTTGTAATTGGCATAGGATCCCAGAAAGTGGAGAGGCGGCAAGTGCTGACAAAGAAGCTGCGACTCAGGGAGCCATTAAAACATTTAAAGCTTACAACACAAGGTGATCATTTGCACATCTGAATGAAGCAGTGAGACAAAATAACGAGCTTTCTGTCAAAGACTTCTGGAAGCAATTCAATGTTTTAGATGCTGTAAAAATTATTGGCCCGTCTTTGACTGAGATTTCACAAAAAATTTGGATGGCGTCTGGAAAAAGCTGTGTCCATTTTTGCCACCACAGTAACCCAAGGAGAATCAGCCTCACATCCTGAACAAATCGATGGTGTAATTGAAGAAGTGGTCGATATTGCCAAACAATTAAATTTAAAGGTGGATGATTACGTCCAAGAATTTCTGGACTCATACAATCAAGAGCTAACAATTGATGAGCTTATAGAAATGCGTGAGCATGATCAAGACATTGAAAAAACTGATATGTTAGACCAAGTTGAATCAGAAAATCAAATGACAATTTCAAACTTAACAGAAGGCCTCAGTACAATTGAAAAGGGGTTACAAATTTTAGGATAAATAGATTCCAACAAAGAGCGTTATCCTATTACAAAACGGAATAAAAAAGTTACTGGCACGCTACGAGGAAATTTTTACGTTAGAAGAATAAAAACTTAACTCATCAGGTGACATTGTTAGAATATATGAAGCCTTCGACATCAAAATAATTTTGTTTTACGTTGCTTTATTCATAGTAATGTAAATTGTTTTTATAATCTAACATTTGATTAAACATGTTTCTTCTAAATTATTGTTTTCTTTAGACTCTGGTCCCAATTATACAAACTTTACACCTTTTTATATGTGAAGTTGAACCCCGACTTACACGTATTCGACTTACACGGTTATCGCTTGGTCCCATCTATCGTGTATGTCCAGGGGTATTACTGTATATACATACATACATATATATACAGGATGTCTCAGTATATGTGTCCACCCCCTTTTCCTCCTAGAGTTGTTGGAATTTCGAAATGAAACTTGGTAGGTCATAGTTATGTTGCATGAGGTTACTTTTGAAGGTTTAGTTGACTTTGTAACATTCTCCAGTTTTTCTCCAGCGCATCTAACTCTTGATTTTCCAATGGCGGCAGGTATTTTTTATGACAATTCTGATAGAAAATTTAATTTTAAGACTAATTTATTCCAAGACATCTTTTGATCCGGCGCACCGTTTGCGCATAAAACGCAAAAAACTGAAAAATATCGCCCTTTTCTAGACAAATTCAATCAATTACATTCTATATACATTTGTCATGTACGGCACATGTAGAAAATAAAATAAACCCTTCCTTAAGGGTTACTTAGGGAAGGAAATAAATAATATATATATATATATATATATATATATATATATATATATATATATATATATAGCAAAAATGGAAGGCAATACATGTTCCAACAAGTAAAACTGTAATTATCAAGTTTTTTAGCGCGGTTCCCCCGTAGGGACGAAAAAAAAAATATTAAGATGTTATCAATTACATTCTATATACATTTGTCATGTACGGCACATGTAGAAAATAAAATAAACCCTTCTTTAAGGGTTACTTAGGGAAGGAAATAAATAATATATATATATATATATATATATATATATATATATATATATATAGCAAAAATGGAAGGCAATATATGTTCCAACAAGTAAAACTGTAATTATCAAGTTTTTTAGCGCGGTTCCCCCATAGGGACGAAACCCGCTTTTGAGGTTGACCTCATGACGCAATCGGAAATGCCGACATGTTTCAGATCATGGTTCAAATATATATATATATATATATATATATATATATATATATATATATATATATAGGGGAAGGTGTTGTACCTTTGACCACTTTGCAAAATTTTTTAGCATTATGAATATTAAGGCTAAATTCATTTTTATTATTTCATTGTAATTAGTATTCTATTCCTTATCATATTTAATTTTTTCAAGGTTCTAGCTTTACATTTAATATTTTTTATTAATTTTTTAAAAAATAATCGAACAGTGGTCAAAGGTGCAACATGCAGTTTTACCTTTGACCATGGGGTGTTGTACCTCTGACCACCTAAACACAACACTGCAGTGCAGAAAAAACAATGTTATTCAGTAATATTTTAATTAATTGTAAGTTTAATAAATACAGGACATGCATGTAAGCATAATAAAAAAGCTATTATTGATATTATCTTATGCCTAATATGCTGAAAAATCCAGTCCAATTGATAAACCTTTTAACTGTCTAACAGATCCGCTAGCAAAGGTAGGGTATGGAAGTTTAGCCACAATGTGAATATCAATATACAGATTTTCATCTTCTCTCGTAAACTTGAAACTTAAAGTTTGTTTTTTCAAATATTGGATCTTAAACATTGGACATTTAATACCACAGATCTGTGCGACTAAATATGTAATAGTCTTTTTACTTTTATTTTTAACAAGTATAAAACTTCCATTTTCCAAATCATATTTTTTAAATTGTTGCTGGTCATCAACTTAACTCACGACATTTATCAGACAGATCAACGTCACTTTCTCTTGAAGAAATTTCGGTGTCAGTATCAGAATCTGAACTGTCATTAGCATAATGTTCTTTTTATTTAACACTTTTTTAGGAAGTGGTTTATTTCTATATGTGGTGTCTTAAATTTAGGGTGGTGCTTTCGTTTCTGTTTTTTTTTTTTTTTTTTTTTTTCATTTTCAATAATTAATTTTTCAGGAATATCAGTCAGGATACGAGGTTTCCCTTTAAGCTGGGCCCTATTTGACATTTTCCTTGCCTCTGCTTTTCGATGAGGTCTTACAACTTCAAGTGGAACAATAAGGGGCGATAGTTTTGAACTATTACGCTGAGGATTGATAAAGTTGGTTTGAACTTTTTTATTTATTATTTTTTTAAATTCTTTGAACAATTGAAGCAACCAATATTATTTTTTTTTTTTTTAAATTTGTAGCAGAAGAACATAAAAGTTGAAATATGAAAAAATTACTCAGGTGTGTTGTATCTTTGACCTGGTCAAAGAAACAACTAGTCATGGTCAGAGGTACAACACCCTGGTGGTGCAAATTAAAAACATGCTAAAAACTTTAGGGTTAACACATTGGTGCTGGAATGGTATTGGACTGGTATATCCCAGGGGCCGGACAGTTTATCTATATTCCGGGAGAAGGGACGTTCCCAGAACGTGTCCAGGCCCATGGAATATCTTGCATATACTAACCCGCATTACAACAGATATTTTGTCAATTGGCGTGTTTTTACTGAAATGCATTGTTCATGTCTGCCTTATTATTAATTGATAAAGAGAGGTCTAGATTTTTTAAAATAAAATTTAATTATTCGTAAGTGCATTAGCAATGGTTCAGAGCAATATTGGCAAGTAGAATGTATATATGTATATCTACAGTTCAGAAAACAACTGAACCTCTTGTTCCGAGAAAATCGGAACAATAGTTGTTAAATCAAGTTTTTAGTTTGGTTACTTAGAATCATGGGATTCAGTTGAAACATTTTTTGCATGTTTGAATTTCATCAAAACTAACATGTTAAACTTTTGGTTACGTTTGGAGTTAAGAAAGGGTTAGAATAAAATACTTTATGAACAGACATGGAAAGTTTTGGGAACTTCGTATAATTTCATTAATATCTCGAACATGGTTGGGAAATCATGATAAGTGGATAGAAATTATTTGAAAGCTTTATAAATTCTCTACAAAAAAGATTCTGAAACAATTTTTGATTAGGTAATGTCATTCGGAGAAAAAAGTGCTTAAACTTTAAAGTAATTGATTTAGTTTATTCGAACGGTTATTTTTGTCTATTTTTATTCCTTGTTATTTTTTAATTAGTTATAGTTGGATAATGTATTTGGCAATAAAACAGATTAGGCAAAATAAGAAAAACAATTCATTGTTATAAATATAGCTTGCCAAGAGAAAGAGATTCGATGACGTCTTTTGAATATTTTCAATTGCCTTCATGCTGTTGGGTTTTTTTTATTTTATTTTTTAATTAATTTTATTTGTAGAATTATTACTATAGTAAAAGAACACAGGAGTATGTGAAAATTTTTGATATTTTCCAATTCATTGAAACGTATATGAAATGAAGTATCGGTAGAAGAGGATTCTAGGGTCTGGCGGGCCCGACCAGGTAAAGTCATAAAGCCCTTTGAACAAAGGCCGAGGAAAATATTAACTGTTTCTATTCTAAGCTTTTCAAATGACAATAGAGATATGAACAGGAACCACGCTAAGATGATGCAGTTCCTGCGAGTCGGACTTTTTTATATTATGATTAAGCTCTACGAGTTGAGTTTCCATTTTAAAATATTCACTTTTATTCATTTCCTCCATTTTGTTATTTAATTCTGATATACACTTATATTTTCCTATAAACGCGGATGTATCTAATTATCCATTTCCTGAGTTCAATTCCTGTTATCTAATACCATATCCTAGTGACGCCGTAGCGGATATCCTGGAACGAGCTGCCACCATTTCTATACAATCAATTTTCAATTGCATCATCCATTATTTACTTTTTATTATTTTATTTAAAATTTATTGTTATTAAGATATTTATTTAACGTGTTTTCCTTCAGTTCACTCGGCCGTCTACTCGGGCGTCATTAAATGTAAAGATTAAATTTATATGGGGGATGCGCCACGTTGGGTCGCCATTAAATGTAATGATAATTTTATATATATATGAGGAAATAAATTATTTACATAAAATTTATAATTGGGGAAATTAATTATTAGGATAATTATATTATGAAAACTTAATCTCAGGGATAAAAAGTTCCGAGTGAATGAATATGAAACAATTACGTATTTCCAAACAATACTGAAATACAATTACCAATACAAATGTATTATCAAACAAGTAATAAAAAAAAAAAATCAATAAGATTACAAAATTTAATTCTTACCTTTGAATAAATAGAGTCTTTAAACTAGAGTCCAAATGTTCTGCACTTCAATAAATTTTCATATATTCCTTCTTCAGCAGGACACGTATGCACCATTAGTATTCTTGCTTAGGCCAGTAAATAAATTCACACATATATAAAAACACCATATGGTTCGCAATCTATACACTGTAAGACTCCTTACTCTATTGAGGATGGACATAGACTGAGAGCTTAAAGCTGGAAAGAAGCTCACGCATTCATCCACTAAATTCTGCATTTTGTCGGTTGACTATTTAGATAATAATTATTATTTTGTAATTCCAAAATGATTAATTTATTATTGTTTGACTGTACATTTAATCTATACCTATTGTACATCAGTAGGGTCCAGAAATATTATAAATTTAGATCGTATATAATACGATGTTATTAGTAAATTAGGATTTGTGGTTTTTCAAGCTCTCAATGGCTATTTGAATTCAAAAAGGTTTTCGTGAATGTAATATATCATAACAATATATATATATATATATATATATGTGTGTGTGTGTGTATTTGTCTTCCCTCTCTAGGCGCCAGACAAATGGTCCGATTTTGATGAAATTTGGTACAATAATCTTTTGTCTAATTTGAAAGGTCAAATTCGTTAACCAGCAGAATCCGTCCACTGGAAGATGCTTTTTGGAGCGAAATTCGTGCGAAAAAAATCGTGAAACTTACTCGTTATATAGGTTTCTTAACGTATAAAAACAAATGAAACCATTTTTAAAGTGATAACTGTAACATTTTTCGAGAAACATTGAAACACTTACTTTTCTAAACTGATTTTCTGTTTGGGTATTCAGAAACAATTAATTCAGTTGGAACTTCTTCCAGACCTTTGATATTCATCTAATTTATGATAGGTAAACTTTTGTTCCGTTTGGAGTTAAGGAAGTACCAGAAATAAAATATTTCATTAACAGGCATGAAAAGTTTTGGGAGTTTTGTATACTTTCTAAAATACCTTGAAAATGGTAGGGAAATCGTGGTAAGTGGAAGGTGACCATTCAAAAGCTTACTAAATTCCCTACAACAAAGATTCTGATGTAATTTTCGATTGGAGACATAAGAACTTGACAATTTACAATTGTTAGTTATGCTCTTTTTAACAGGATTTTGTATCTGATTACCTATAGTTTTAACTGGTGGTTCCTTATTTTCATTGAATTTAACATAAAAACGAGTATTTGACTAAAACAAGGTAAGAAAATGTGAAACATTGTTATAGTGTTTCCAAGAGCAGACGTTGAGAAGTTGAGGGAAGTCGCCATGATACTGTCAGTTTCCCGTTGTGGCGCGTTAAATCTATTTTATCTTCGAGATATGATTTTATATTTTTCATGGAAGATCAAATCCCACCAATAACTGCTACAATTCCTTTACTAATAGCATTAGAGATATGAACAGAACCGTGCAAAGATGTCGCAGTTCCTACGAGTCTGACTTTTTATTGTCCAATTTTGACAAAGAAACTAATTTTTGCTATCAAGCATTAAATTATATTTGAAAATGGCTACTTACGTAATTGGAGAAGGGAACAATGCTTGACATGGTTTTTCAAACGCTTGAATGAGAGAAAGCTGCGCTGGCAGTGGTAGCATACATAGCAAAGAGTCCCTTTATCTAAAACACATTACACAGAGAATAATAATGAGATGAAGATCGTTAGTCATTGTGGAGATAAAAAGTTGAGGAATTGTTGGGATTCAGCTACGAGAAAATTTTAGATTTTCAGAAAAATATACAGGGTGTATCGCAAGTTAAAGACAATACTCCAGTGGGTGAAACTAGACAAAAAATGTAGTTCAACACCTCCAAACGAACATTTCTATCTCACTGCATTCCAGACAAATACCGTTCGTTCTAAAGGCTCATTAGAGAAAAAAAAAAAGTGTTTTTTATAGTACAACTCCAATTTTCTCTGCTTGTACACATTTTTTTTAACAAGTCATTACATTTTTGAAATCACCATTACATTTGCTTTAAGGCTAATGGACATTCAATTTTTGCAATTATCTCATTCAAACCATAATATATCAATTGAAAAAGTGGAAATTAATAAAATCTTCTGGTTAGCAACAACTTTTAGAAAATCACTGCTCTTCCACAAAAAATTCACCACATTGCCGAATCTTAAAAATGTTGCAAAATTTAATCAGCTTTGTAACGGTATACTTGGAATTGAGATTATCCCTCAATTTCATAATGTAATTGGAATTATAGAGTGAAAAAACAAAAAACATCAAAAAATACCGAAAATGATAGATGTTCTTACAACTGGCCTCCTTGCAGAACACACTGACGACAACTGGTTAAACCGTTGGTGTAGTCCTTTCAATCTCATCATAGTTAGCTCTCATTTCCACAAATGATTCGCAGATCCTTGTGATCAGGCGGTTTATGCCCTAAATGGTTACTTTGTACACTTGCGACTTAAGCCAACCCCACGTGTAAAAATGTCAGACCAGGGTATTTGGTCGGCCAATGCTCAGGTACAAATTTTTAAAAAGTTTCAAAGGACAAAAAGTTTTGCTCCGTAATTCCAACAGAAAAAGTTGTTTTCAGATCGCTTTTTTTTTTGGTGTAGTTGTCATAAATACATTCATGGCAAGCTTACAAATAGGAAGAATAGAAGAGGAAATGAAAACTAATCAGGTTGGAAAGTAAATTAATAAAAATTAAAAAAAAATCAAGATTCCATTATAGTGGGGGCTGAAAAACTGCGGAAACCCAATTAATTTAGTACGGTCACAACAGTAAGCTCAGTGCCCAAGCTGTACATCTATTGTTTTTGTTTTTTTATTATATACATAAGTCGATTAACTGTACAGCTAAAAAGAAAGTTTTACTGTTGTTGTCCCTTACATAACAACAACGATTGTTTGATATGGAGTGATAGGATGTAAATATTTTAGAAACTTACATGGAACCTTAAAGATGTAAGATTATAACCTTGTAAAGCATAACCTATTTATTATTAATTATGCATTTAAAAAGAATATAACAAATACTCATACAAAAACACATTTACTGTACTCGTGAGATGAGCAATGTTACTACTAGAGCTTCAAAGAATGCCGTACCCCAAAATACGTCAATTTTATCAGAGAATATCGAAACTGAAGTTTCTTCCAAAACTCTTTGTGCAACATGTGGGCAAACTTTTCGGGAAATTAGAGGACTTCGGACTCACATAGTGAAAAAACACCACAAAGAGGCCAATGAAGCAAAACTTCAGTCCATGTTTAAGGTATCTAAATCTTCCAAAGAAGATAAGAAAGATAAATTATTAGATACGAATATGAAAATTAAACTAGAAGAATGGTCTACTGGGTTCAAAAAAATCAAAAAAGACCCAGTAGGCTATGAGAATATAATTAAAAATTTCTTGAAATTCAATTAGGAGACGAATGACACTTTACCAGGACCAAAGCACCCTGCAATAAGATGCTTCAAGATGAGAAAAGAGAATAGATCCGAAAAAAAAAAGGTAAGGGTGCAAGTGAATCGTCCAACCCCCAGAGAGCGAACAAAGCAGCAAGGGCAAAACGTGCTGAGCAGTATAATTATGAACTAGCTCAGTACAACTATTACAATCGAAGAAAGAAGGTTGTCAAATTATCAAAATCAAATTATGAATGCGGATTCTCCGAAAAATTGTCAGATTCAGGAAAAGATAATCCTAGAGCATTTTAAATCGACATTTGAGCATGAGAATCCTTGCATTAGAGAAAGCTATACGAAGAGTCCTACAAGTCCGAACTTGATGAACATAGATCTGAAGATTGTCCACAATGCCATCAAAAGGACTTCAATGGACACCTCTCCAGGACCTGATGGGGTGCTAATTAGGACCATAAAGTGCCTGGGTGTGGCTCATATTCTCAAGGATATTACAGAGGTATTGCTGAAGACTGCTTACGTCCCAGAAGCACTTAGACAAGGCCAAATGATTTTGATTTATAAAGGTAAAGGCCCTGTAGAAGAGATTTCTTCATGGAGACCTGTGACGATCTATTCCATAGTCCGGGGAATCATCGAAAAGGTGCTAGATCAAGAGTTAAGGCAACAGGTTACCTTTCACTCTAGCCAAAGAGGATTCATTAAAGGGGTATCTGGTTGCCATGTCAACACCCGTATCATCCAAGCAATATTGATTGAATCTGCCAAGAGAATGGTGCCATTTCCGGAAGAAAATGTCAATATTTCAAGGTCGGCGGTCACCTCAGAGTTGTTCGATTTAGCTAAAATTTTGCACAGATCGTTATTTTGTTATTGGAACAGGATAGGGGTGGGGGGAGGTTAACTTTTAGAAAGTTGAAAAATAAGGGCCACCCTAATATATATATATATATATATATATATATATATATATATATATATATATATATTTAATTTTACCCTTAATCCAATATTTAATAATTTTAATTTCAAATTAACAATATAATATAATTAAAAATATTCACTATGACTAAAAAAATAAGTATAGCTCAAGGCTGAGCTTCCTGGGCTCATTTAATGTTAAGTTTTATTTATTCTTTAATTATATTTTATGTACAGCAGGAAATTAAATTAAAATTTCCAGATTCATATAAAGAATCATTTCAAAAAACAAGGAATACTTTTTACATTCAATGTTTACTGTGTTCATCTTCAGTATGAAAAATATCTTCAAAGTTTTCTTTTATTTTTGTCCTTATTCAATTATTTCACCCAATGCATATGACCTGACTCTAACGATTGTCCAAGAAAGTCTGTTCCCTCACTAGCCCATTTTAAAAAATTGAAATTTTAATGTAATAAAATAATTTGTCAAAAGTCTATCAGTCCTTGTCGGTGTCGACTTGTTTGTCAGTCACTCCTTCTTTCTACATTTCATTTAAAAAATTCTCCTTCCTTCTCATTATGAAATATTAAACTCCTTCCATTTCTCATTAATTATTAAACTCCTTCCACTTCAATAATATTATTCAATTCCATACTCTTGAATAATATTACTCAACAAATTATTATTAATAAGTTTCCCCCCTTTATTATAATATAATATAATATTTCCCAATACGTAGATAAGGTACTCCGGCCTCATGGGTCCGTGAGCCTTTAATTCAAAAATATTTAAATCAAATAATAGGTACTCCGGCCTCTTCATGGGTCCGTGAGCCCTCAATATAAAATAAATATTTATTCAAATATATCAAACAATATATTTCATAAATAAATTCAATTAGATTTATTTATTTCTCCTTCCCCTTACTTCAATTATTATTATTATTTACTCCTACTTCTTCATTTAATTATTATTAACTTTTGAAAAGGTTGTTTCCCTTTAAATATTTATTAACTGTCCTTGTCAAAGTCTGTCTTTATATTTATTTAAAAAATTACTAAGTTTTATTAATTTTATTCTTTATTTAAAACGTAGTTTAACCATTAGTTATTTTATTCATTAATTCGTTATAGCCTTATTGGCTTCAAAGATATATTTCTCATTTAAAACATCTTATAGTTAGCGGGTTCTAGTTATATTGAATAGAGAGTGAGGCGAGCGCTGCTCGGGGCTGTGGCAATTATAGGAACTTCTTGACAATGTAGACTACTAGCGCGGTGCGCGAGTTCAAAATTTGAACTAGCATGAGCCTGCACTATTTACGTTAGGGATTATCAAAGCTTTCATCTCTCGAGGTAGATAAGAGATAGAGACTGGATATTCCTGCTTTATCTTTTAGATATTATCTGGCGCCTAGAGGATTTGAGTTATAGGTTTAATAATCCTATTATCTACATTCCTGAGATGTTTTAGGGATCTTCACAGGGACTGGAGATTTCCTGACTTTTATTGTTAGGTTATCTGGCGCCTAGAGTATTAGTAATTTTGGTAGTTAATTATCCTATTATCTGCATTCCCGAGATGGGAATAGGATTTTCACAGAAAGTGGAGATTTCCTGATTTTTATCGATTCTCTTTGACTTATTCTCTAATCCTTTACACTCGCCTGTCTAAAATTGTATCACGACTGATAATGAAACAATATTTTCTTCTTGATATCCTTAATAATAATGGCATTAGAATTTTATATGATTGGTGCAAAATTTTCATTTTATTAATAATGTTACTGCTTCTAAAAGGTAAACCGGTAATCATTTTACTGAATCTACGACTAAAAAAGGATAATATAATGACTTTTTTGGTAACATTTTTTGTTTTAAGTGTACGGTTGTGCACACAACTTTAAAAATAAAATAAAAATGAAAGAAAATATGGATTTTGGCCTCTCGTTAAAATGGTGTTAAAAAATTTATAAACCTTGATTTTTATCAATAAACCATAGAATTTTGATAGGTAACTTAATTTAAATATTAATAAATTTATTATTTATTTGTCCCTATCCACTCAAATCCGGTACCCAACGCCGGAGGAGCTCCAAAACAGAGAGGTTTTATTGTTATACTTTACTGGTTGAATATTTAATTTCATTATCTTTGGTCGGTTCATGATAATATTTTAGGAGAATCGAATGGAACATTCCCCGAATGATTCCATTTTCGGTTTTATTTTTATATCCAAGGTTGATTTTAATATGGGGACACTTAATATACAATTTTATGTTTTCTTTTGATGTTTCTTCTATTAAGATACTTTTTTTAAATAAATGGTTTAAAATAAAATTCTCATCGTTTGTTAAATAGTCTATGTTTAAAATTTTTGTTTGATTTTTCTTAAATAATTTGTTTAAAATATAATTTTTGGCGGAAGTGAATATGTTATTGTTTAATTTTGTTGTCGTTTTATTTATTTTGAATAAATTATTTAAAATATAAGATTCATCGGAAGTTAATATATCGTTGGACAGAGTAGTTAATCTGGGTCTACTTTGATCATTTATTATTAAAGGAACAGGTTTGATTTTATGGATTATAAGAGGAGTAGGTTTTATTTCACGAAGCGTCATTATGGTCCCGAGTGATTGAAGTTTTCCCCCCAATTCGGCCCTGATACTTTGTGATTCCGATTTTTGGTTTTCCATTAATTTTTCGAAACCGGCCTGCACTTGTTTCAAAAATTCTTGCATATTTATGACCCCCGAATTTTGTTTTTCCCTGCTCTGGGCGAATCCTCTATTACCTTCGTTATGTTCCATTTTGCTAAAATAAGTAATTTTAATATAAAAAATTTATAAATATGATCCAAAAATTAATAATAAAAAAAATTTTTACTTGCAAAACACACATTTGTTTTTGAAGTTTTCAGAAACGTTTATGATCAACGTCGTCTACGCTTCCGTAAAACTTAATAAACATTTCCTAAACTTTTTGCTCCACCTAAAAATCAAATTCAATTACTTTATAAAGGCATTAAAAATAATAAATTTAAAGCGATAGAACTCACCTAATCATTAGAATTTCGTAGTAATTATTTTTGTGTTGGCAAAAAATCTAAGCAATTAGTGCCGACATCTAGGGTGCAGCGAGGAATTTTCCCAAAGAGCAACTTACTTCCCAACTTGGATTTTTTATCCAAGTCTAATCAGGGTTTGAATATTCAATTTCAACGATATCAGTGCTGATATTAAGTTATATGAAAAATAAAATAACTAAAAAAAATAAAAAAATTCGTCTAACACAAAAATAATTACTACAAAATTCTAATGATTAGGTGAGTTATATTGCTTTAAATTTATTATTTTTAATGCCTTTATAAAGTAATTGAATTTGATTTTTAGGTGGACCAAAAAGTTTAGGAAATGTTTATTAAGTTTTACGGAAGCATAGACCACGTTGATCATAAACTTTTCTGTAAACTACAAAAACAAAAGTGTGTTTTGCTCCATTCCTATTAACATTTTAGGCTTTTAAAGGTACTTTTTGGAAAGAAGATTTAATCCTCTACAACGTTTATATCAACTACTTTTTTCATTAAGGACATACTTTCTACGTTATTGGCAGAAAAGCGACAAAAAACAAGGGTTTTATCGGTTTTTGGCTACTTGTTACTACTCTTTGGTGCGCTTTAGCTAAAACATGACCGATATAAAATCGACCTAAAATTCAATTCTCCACAATAATCCGTCATAAAAATAACCCCTTTCCATTGGAGATTCCAGAGTTAGGGTCGCTGGAGAAGAACTGGGGAAAGTTGAGGGGTCGTGCATTAGGTCCAATGAAAGTTCATTCGACCACGTTAAGACCCTCCAAGTTTTGTTTTTAAATTTCAAAAATTGTGGGAAAAAAGGGGGGGTTTCAATCGAGTTTTGAACACCCTGTATATATATATATATATATATATATATATATATATATGTATATATATATGTGTATATATATGTATATATATGTATATATATATACATATATATATGTATATATATATATATATATATATATATATATATATATATATATATACATATGAGGTAAGGTCCATAAGTTTCCGGCCTGTCCTGCTTCCTCTCCTTCAAACGTGCCGGGACCTGCACGCCTATGTAGGTCCATGCCTGCTCACTCCATACCCATTGCCCGCACTTCCTCATTCTTGTCAGTCAGTGTCCAACCTTGAAGGAAACTCCCCATTTTTACAATGTTCAAACTCGAGTACCGTGCGGTAATTAAATTCTTTTGTAAAGAGGGTCTTACTCCTGCGCAAATTAAAGAGCGCTTGGATTGTGTATACGGACAGTCCTCCCCCTCGTATTCCACAATGAAAGAATGGGCAAAATTATTTAAGTAAGGGAGAGAAAGTCTAGAAGATGACCCACGTCCCGGTCACCCATTGGAAGCTGTCACTTCTGAAACAATCCAACTTGTGGAATCTGAATTGCTGTCTGACCGGCGACTAAAAACCAAGGAAATAGCAACGAGGTTAGGGCTTTCAAAACCAAGTTTTTTGAGGATCATCAAAGAACATTTGCATATGAACAAGGTTAGTGCAAGATGGGTTCCAAAAATTCTCTCAGCTCCTCAAAAACAGGAACGAGTTCACTGCTGCAATGAATTTTTACGCGAGTATAATGCCGACCTAAGGAATTTTTTGGAGTCAATTTTAACTGGGGATGAGACAATGGTTCTATATTATGACCCACTCAGCAAAAGAGAGACCATGGAATGGAGAAGACCAGGAGAAGTGCCTCCTTTAAAGGCAAAAGTCACGCAGTCAACAAAAAAGGTAATGGCCACAATTTTTTGGGACTTTAAAGGAACACTACTGATAGATTTTAAAGAAAGGAATACCACAATAAATGGTGAGTATTATGCAGCCCAACTTCACCGGTTACGAGACGCCATTAAAGAGAAGAGGCGAGGGAAGTTAAGCAGAGGTGTCTGCCTCCTTCACGACAATGCCTCTGTCCACACAGCATTGATTTCCAAGGCCGCTGTGGATTCAAAGAAATCTCCCATCCACTGTACAGCCTAGACTTGGCCCCTAGTGATTTCTACCTTTTCTAAAGGTTAAAATCTGACCTTCGTGGAAGGCGATTTAACACAGACGAAGAGCTCCAAGCAGCAGTGGAAGAACATTTTTTTAACAAAGAAGAAAATTATTTTTTTCATGGTATAGAAATGTTGCCAAAGCGTTGTATTAAGTGTGTCGAACTTAGAGGAGAATATATTGAAAAACAGTTTTTTTTCTTTCACCTTTCCTTCTATCCCAGGCCGGAAACTTATGGACCTTACTACGTATATAACAGAGGTAATTTTCGGTGTCTAGTGGAGTATCTAGAAATAAATATTAAAAGGCTTACCTCCGAACTGATGACCCTCCAACGGAATATCCAGTGATTCCTCCTCCTTGATCTGGACGTATTGCTCAATTCCTGTTAAACATATTTATACGATACAATAAGAAACATTCAGCCCAATAAAAAAGGGAAACTTCCTATTCACATAAAAACACAGAAGAAAAAATGTATGTTCAAGAATATAAGTACATTTAGTGTCATGTACCTGAAGTGGAAGGATGAACATCTTCATCTTTAATATATGCCTCTACAGTATTGAGATTGTAAGCATCTGTTAAACCAAATAAACATTATTATATTTGGACAAGATAGGGGTAACCAATACATGCTCAATAAATAATGGTACTCAGAATAATAACAATAAATATATTTAAAGCAAATTTATAGTCAACAAACTACAATGATAGAGAAAACAAATTATCAAAAGCGAGTCTGCCCTGGATTATCAGGAGTGCTCAGTTAGTTTCATAGAAAAATTATCCTTACTTTGATTTCCATCACAACTAACAAAACAGTGCTTTATAATAATAATAATAGCTTTATTGACATCTTTTCTGACAAAAGCCTCTCCTTACAGAGGAAAACAGTGATTTATTGTGAAGGAATTTTTCTTTCTCGCCAGGTTTTAGTTATTCTTTATGAATTAACACAAGGGAGGATGGGGATTGGTGAGCCTCTTAGTTTGGAGAACCTGAGTTATTCGTTTTTTTTTTTATATATGTAAGTAAGAGAATTTAATATAATGCAAAGCATTTGAATCACTGTATTTTAAACTCAGCAATAAACAATTAGAAATAGCAAATGAATTACCTGATGTTGATGGGTAAACTTCCTCGATCACACCATTACCTTCATTAATAAAGATTCCTAAAATATTCCCAGCAGTTTCAGTTCCTGAACATTAAAACAATCCACAATTACATTGAGATGTTTGTTGTGATTGGTATTCAAAGAAACATATAATAACCATCAGCAATAATTTAATCACAAAATCTGCCTTGTTATAATCCATTTATTATTAATTACAAATTTTAGGATGGGTTACCATCCTTTTGTAGCCTGGATAGGGGTGATGCCTTTTCTTATTTTCGATAGAAAAGCCACCACCCCAAGTGAGAATTGAACCCACACCCTTGGCTCGGAGTGTTAATTGCTCACGCGTTAACTCTCACGGCCACCAGGTCTGACTAGCATTTAAAAATGAGTATTATTTTAATAGGTGGAAGGTCATGAATCTATAAAACTTGTCAAATCCTCATAATATACTTTTATTTTTAACGCGGTTCCTCCCTCCCTTCATAGGGAGGAACCCCGCTTATAAGGTTAATCTCATGAAACAATCCGGAAGTGCCGACTAGAAAATTTTGCGTTTCCGAACTCCTAGAGACCGAAAATAACGGTGGTTCAAATTTGTATATATATATATATATATATATATATATATATATATATATATATATATATACTGTAATGATATTTTACATCACATTAAATTTAAAAGTTTTAAAACACCGAAAATTCTGAAAAACTAAAAAGCTCATTGATATGTTGAATTCGGTGGGATAAGCAAATATTATTTGTTATATTTGTCTAGCAGTCGATACAGGTAGCATTGGAGACCGGTAGGACGCTCCCGCCAAAAAAGTTGAGTTTTGTCGGTTACAAGTCTGTCTGTGAAAAGGTGGCTCCAGTCTCATATGTCAGTCTATTGAAAGCAGTTCAGTCTGTTGAGTTGTAATGGAAGAAACAGTCACATACATGTCAGTCTGTTAAAAGCATTTCAGTTTACAAGAAGATACAGTCTCATAAGTGCAGTTCAGTGAAAAGAAGATACAGTTGTAAAGAAGATCCTGTCCTATGCAGTTAATACCGAGCTGGCTTTATATCAGGTAATGCTTGTTTATCCTATGCCTGGATATATCTTATCTATGTGTTTTTTCTTTTGTTTTGGTTTTTTATTATTTAAAATTATCTTTGTTTTACTTAACTGGACTCGAACCTGACCCCTGAGATAAAGAGTTTTTAAAATTAAATATTATAAAATTTTTATTATATTGGCTCCTAACGTAGAGGAGTAATGTAAATAAACTTATTAAAAATAAAAACTTTTTATTAATATTATAACATTTTGGCACATCAACGTGTGGCTATATTATTTAAATTATTTTTATTTTTTATATTATAACAATATATATATATATATATATATATATATATATATATATATATATATATATATATTTGTCTGTTCACGCTTTTCCGGCCTGAATAATAGTCCGATTTTGATTAAATTTGGTACAAAAATCTTTCGTCTAATTTGAAAGGTCAAGTTCGTTTACCAGCAGAGTCCGCCTACCGGAACATGGTTTTTGGAGCGAATGTCGCGTGAAACAAATTCTTCCCCTTATTTCATATACATGTAAGTACTCGTTTTATAGGCTTCATGGTCTAGGAGAACGAATAAAACCATTTTTAAGGCGATAGCTTTAACGGTTTTCGAGAAAATTAGAAAAATAGTTGCTGAATAACGTTTTTGGTTTTGGTACTTAAAATCATGGGATTCAGTTGAAACATTTTCTGCATGATCGAATTTCATCAAAACTAATATGTTAATATTTTGGTTACGTTTGTAGTTAAGGAAGGGATAGAATAAAATATTTTATTAACAGACAAAAAGTTTTGGGAACTTCGTATACTTTCATTAATATCTCAAATACGGTTGGGAAATCGTCATAAGTTGATAGAAACTATTTGAAAGCTTTCTAAATTCTTTAAAAAAAAGATTCTGAAACAATTTTTGATTAGGTAATGTCAATCGGAGAAATAAGTGCTTAAAACTTCAAATACGTTTGTTTTGTTCTTATGAACGGGTTTTTGTCGTTTTTGTTTTTTTTCTCTTTCCCTTAGTTTTTTATTTTTGTAATTTCTTATATTAGGAAAATGTATTTGTGTGTAAAACAGAGTAGGTAAAATGAGACCAATTTTCTGTTGTTACAAACAGATTAAATAGGTTAGAAAAATATGAGTACCTTTGCGTAAATTCCTAGCAACCTGAAAATTTGCATGAAAGTTAGGGACAACATTATAATGGAATTGGAAGAAGCCCTTATCGATCCCATGAGTGCAAACAATTTTATTCGAGGACAAAGTTCGCTAAAAAAAGGTTTTTAGGAATTTTCAGCAAAACATTTAGTTTTTTTTATTCTTTGTTATTTTTTAATTGCTTCTAGTTGGATAATGTTTTTGACAATAAAACAGATTAAGTAAAATAAGAAAAACTATTCATGGTTAGAAATATAGCTTGCCAAGAGAAAGAGATTCGATGACGTCTTTTGAATATTTCCAATTGCCTTTATGCTGTTGGTTTTTTATTTTATTTTTTAATTGATTTTATTTGCAGAATTATTACTCTAGTAAAAGAACAAAAGAAAATGTGGATTTTTTTGATATTTTTGAATGCATTGAAACGTATGAATTAAGTATCTCTAGAAGAGGATTCTGGGGTCTGGCGGACCCGACCAGGTAAAGTCATAAACCCTTTCGAACAAAGGCCGAACAAAATATTATCTGTTCTATTCTAAGCTTTTCAAATGACAATAGGGATATGAACGGAACCTCGCTAAGATAATGCAGTTCCTACGAGTCGGACTTCTTTTTTTGTTTGTTGGTCATTAATGCTAGATATATAATATACTTTCTTTATCGCTCTACATGTATTGCATCCCGCAACGCATCTTCAGGAGCAACGTAATTATACATAAATATTCCAAGGAACACCTGTCACAAGTAGGGCCACATCCATGAGTGGCAAGCTCATATTATTCATGTATAATAAGTTGCTCCTGAAAAGGCGACACGGGACACAAAACATAAGAAGGTGATGAGTTATATATATGAATAACCTTATGCCTATTAAAATAATATAACGAAAGAAAATTAGGCACAATTCTATAATAAATGGGGCCTGGGAAGGCAGATATGTCCAGCTTGACTTGCTCCTGGTCATCTGGAATGCTGATAATTTAATTACAACCAAAAACAAAAAACACTATCGGGGTCACCATTTGTTGGGGATATTAATGGTCTGTAAATTGGTCAGAAGGTGCCAACAAACAATAAATAAATAATAGTTGTGTTCATGTAATAATAAATAAAATAAAAAATTGATTCCTCTTGAATAATTAAAATAATAAAAATTAACTCTAATCAATAAATAAAATTAAAAGACTACTGTCAATAAATTAAAGAAATAATTGATCATAAATAAATAAGTGTTCAAAAATTAATATAAGAGTTCAGTCGTAAGGTATGATGTCACTTAGGCTGGTTTGTAGATCTCCATGCGGAGAGTTGGCAGCCGGGAGCATGGATCTCACTGGTACTGCTTGTATCGAGTAAGGTAACTTAGAGTTATCACAAATTTTGTAAAATGTTCAGTACTTGCAGGAAATCCCAGTGCACGGATATGTTGAGCCGGTTTCAATGGTTTTCTAGGAGCAGGTAGCAGAACACAAAATGCTAGGGGGGCGGCACTTGGCTTGATCTGCTGAGATGCCGAATCCTCCGGTTATCTGCTCACTATCTGGACACTAACTAACTGTGAAAACTATTCCCGCAGGAAAGCTCCATTTAAGCTTTAGTGCAGCCGGCTTTTCTCCCATGGAAAAATGTAATTTAAAATATACAGAAGAAAGAGAAATCCGAAAACCTGTGGACAAACTTTTGGCAAACATTCATAGTTTAAATTGCAACTACTATATGAATAATTCACAAGACATCTTTATGAATGAAGGAACTGGATGCTGCATGTCTAAGAGACAACAGCACATGGGAAAGATTAGGGTTGACAAATAGAAGTAGAGGCTTGTATTTGTTCTGTTAGAGAAAGAAATATGGCCACAACAATTTGATCACTAGACTAACAGGATAAGTAATTTCTCTTGGTCTACAATCAGCATATATACAGAGGCAATATTTAACTGATAAAAAATACATAATAGTCCCTTCTAGTATGTAAGCATAGAATAAGGTGTAGTTTCTAAGGCCAGCTCCAGGATTCCATTCCTAGGGCCTGGAGCTCCTATGTACATACTAATATATATACATCAGGAGGGTGAGGGGGGAAAACAATATAAAATTAACAATTGTGTTGTTCAAGTCACACTCCATTAGCTGTATTTTGAGAATCTCAGGAAACTAATTTCAAGTAGCGACAGCAAATGAACACAGTGGCCATCTTGAATAATTTTAAGAAGAACAAGCACAAGTTTTCTTTATTTTAAGTATTTCACTGCTTTATATTAACAATTCGAATTGTATAAAACATATTTTTATGGATTTACTGAACTAATTCGAGCTCGGAAACGATGATTAAATAAATATGTTTATGATTAGTAACAATTTTGTAACATTGAAAGAAAGAAGTATAACTCATAGTACCTTCATGAAGCCAAGGAAAACATAGTATTAAAGTAAATTCAAATTTGAAACCTATTGTTCAAGAAATTCTAACAGGTTCAAAGCAAAAAGAAAAGAAAATACTTTAAAATTATTTTAAATTTACGAAAAAACATACCTTGACAATCCATGAAGAAAGATGCAAAATCACAACGCCAGAAAGTAGCTTGGAATTGAAACAGTAACTGCTGCCTTTTCACACATCGATAGCATAAAGCAGTGTTGGATATCAATCAATTAATGTTTCTGTCTTGAGATCAAACAATTTTCTTTTTAATTGGGATTGATTTTTTTATAGTGAGATAAAATTGAATATACACGCAAATAACTCTGTTAATTACCATTTGCAATGAATAATAATCGCTATTAACCCTTGAACGCCAAACTCCCTTGGCCTACTCCTTTCTACCAACTATTTCTCATTCAGACAAACATACTTAAAAAAAAAATCCGACCCGCAGGAACTGCATCATCTTATCGCGGTTCCGTTCATGTCCCTAGTGCGATTAGTAAAGGAATATAACAGCTCAGTGGCGTATGTTTTTAAAGCCCCCCCCCTCCGCAAAACTGTCTTTAGGGCCCCATCCCTGCACTTAAGGCCACGCCCGACGCAGCACATAAGTCCCTTTCTTCGTCCACATTACCAAACTCGTTAGCTCCTTTTCTGAACTCTTTTAATCTTTTCATTTTACACAGACACGGAATTATACTGACATGTACATTATGTATAGATTTGTGTATTTTTTAAATTAATTATTCGTATTGGCCATGTTATTTAACGTTTTTTTTGCGCATTAACGTTTTTTATGAAAACAATAATATTGAAGAAAAAAACCTCTAAACTTTAATTGTCATGTAATTATATCATTAGAACTAATCTTGCAGAGTTAGGTGTATTTAATATTGATGGCATGCGGCATTGTTTTAGATTATTTTCTTTCTGTACTTTTAAAGACCTTGTTTGAAATAAATGTTTTTTTTTTTCAATATTATCGTTTTCTTAAAAAAAGTTAATGCCCTATGCAAACAGAGTCAAATAACATGGCTAATACGTATGATTAATTTTAAAAAGTACATAAATCTAGACAAAATGCATATGTCAGTATAATGTCTCGTATGTTCAAAATGAAAAGATTTCGTAATGTGGGTGTGGTGTTTGGTAATGTGGACGAAGAAAGGGACTTGGGTGCTGCGTGGGGCGTGACCTTAAGTGCAGGGATGGGGCCCTACAGTTTTGCGGGGGGGGGGGGGGGGGGGGGGAGAGGGTCAAACATACGCCACTGAGCTGTTATATTCCTTTTCTAATCGATCTAGGGATATGAACGGAACCGCGATAAGATGATGCAGTTCCTGCGGGTCGGATTTTTTTTTTTTAAGTACGTTTGTCTGAATGAGAAATAGTTGGTAGAAAGGAGTAGGCCGAGGGAGTTTGGCGTCCTTGGGTTAATAGCGATTATTATTCATTGCAAATAGTAATTAATTGGTGGCAATTGGCCAGAACAACCAAATATTCTATTTGATAAATATAAAAAAGAATTTTCAAAATTTACCAAAAGTATAGACATGGATGTAGAAAAATATAATTAGAATTTATGTTTTGATTTGAACAATAATGAGTGTATCTCAATATATCTGCTCTAGCATATCCTTCCGGCACAAGAAAACGCAGCATCGGTTGAAATAGTATTTTAGTTTAATATTCTTTAAGTATAGTTTATTACTGTCACAATTACTCACTTATTAGAGTATCATTGTAAATAAGTTTAAAAAAATAATTGTATGTTTAAACTCACTTTATTTAAATTAGTTGTGTATAATTTTCTTATCAAAGTTTATATCTCAATATTATATATGTATCAAATCACATAATCACTACATGTAATATGCCAAATAAGGCAATGGTACATGTGTTCACAATAAATGTACTCTTCATGAGGATACTAGGAAGAGAAAGAAAAAAAAAATGGTAATTAACAGAGTTATTTGATTGTAAATTCAAACTTATCTCACTATGAAAAAATCAATCGCGATTAAAAAGAAAATTGTTTATTTTTTTGGTATATACTGCCTCTACCCATGTGAGTCATTGGAAGTCGTCTAGTGTTATATTACACGGTATAGGCCGATCTCTTTAATAAATTTTAGTACTTTTTGTACTGTCCTTTCTTCATCTGATAAGATTTCTTCCATACTGCCCGAAATGTTATTCTGTTGCCTTTGTTGGTGGTATCCCATGCATTGTGTCAGGAAATGTTGAACTGTTAATTCCTCATGGCAGAGTTTAGAGGTGGGAGGGTAAAGTCCTTTTAAATAGTAGGTATGCGTTATTTTGGTGTGGCCGATTCGTATTCTTGCCAATACCACTTCCTCTCTTCTGTTCAACCTTTCAGAGGGTTTCCAAACATTTACTGCCCCTTTTATGTTCTTTAGTTTGGTTTCCGTGTTTAACCACTCATTTTGCCACAGTTTCTTTACCTGTTTTTTTATATGTTTTTTAAAATCGAGACCGCATACCTTTTCTATTTTTATGTTATTAATTTGTGCTGTTCTAGCATCGTTTGCTTCTCTATCCACTTTCTCATTGGTTCAATCCCCACATGTGAAGGAACCCATAAAAAAGTAGATTCTTCCAAATTTCTGCAAGAATAGGATGGCTCTTCTTTAGTGTCGGCAGTGCCCTCATCACGCTGAGAGAGTCCGTTACGATCAGGTGCTTTTTGTTTGCTTGGAACCTGATGTCTTCCATGGCCAGTCAGTTTTAGAAGCATCAGTATAAGTTTTGGTGTATTCTGTATATTTTTGACTATGTTCCAAAAAAATGTTTTGATAAATGATATTGTTCGTGTTTAATTTTGTATGTTCAGATAAGGTAAAGTCTAGGATTATTTGTTTGGACTTCCAGAATGGCGTGTCTTCAGGTGGAAATGTGAATATTTCGGGTATATTTAAATCGAGTTTATCTACTATTGACTTAATTCGGTGCTTGAATTTTTTTGGATTCCTCTGTTGTCCTTGGAGGTTGTTCTCATGGTCTATAGCATGCAGAGAATCATGCAGTCTCCTCTCCTTGAGTGATACATGGTAAGACAATGCAAGGTAAGCTCGTCTCATTGCTAAAGGCGGTTCCCCACTTTGAGCTAATATGCTGGCTACAGGAGACGTAGGGAAGGCACCTATGCAAATCCTTAAGCAGGAATTATGGATCACATCCAGCATCTTCAGAGCTGTAGGACTGGCAGAGGCATACACTATCGAGCCATAGTCCAATTTTGATCTTATCAATGCCCGATATAAGTGCAGTAATGTTTTCCTATCTGATCCCCAGTTTGAATTTCCTAATAGCTTTAGAAGACTTTGACTTGCCGCCTATTGAGATTGTAAGCATCTGTTAAACCAAATAAACATTATTATATTCGGACCTGATAGAGGCAACCAATACATGCTTAATAAATAATGATAGCAAGCTCGTACTGGAACTCAGAATTATAACAATAAATATATTAAAAGCAAGTGAACAAACTGTACAATGATAGAGAAAACAAATTGACAAAAGCGAATCTGATCCTGGATTATCAGGAGTGCTCAGTTAGTTTCATAGAAAGATGATCCTTACTTCGATTCCCTTCACAACTAACAAAACAGTGCTTTATTGTGAAGGAATTTTTCTTTCGCGCCAGGTATTAGTTATTCTTTATGAATTAACGCAAGGGAGGATAGGGATTTGTGAGCCTCTTAGTTTTTTCAACTATTAAATAGTTATCATTATCTGGACTATACAATTTCTTAAATAAATTTACTAGTTTTCCAATTTTATTTAAAACGGTTAAAGGTATCGCATTAAAAATGGATTCATTCGTTTTCCTAGGCCAAGAAGCCTATGAAACGAGTACTTGCAAGCATATGAAATAAGCGGAACGATTTTTGTCGCGCGACTTTCGCTCCAAAAAAACATGTTCCGGTTCGGAATCCGGGCGGATTCTACTGGTTAACGAAATTGACCTTTCAAATTGGAATGATTTATGTGCCAAATTTCATCCAAATCGGACCATTTTTGATTTTTCAAATATATATATATATATATATATATATAACTTCTATGTTTCGATGCATTCCGTCCCACTGACTTGCGTGGTGTCAGACATTACGGTTCAAGAGCAAAAGTGTAAATTTTATTACAACCTACTTTCTCGATGAAGACACCGATGCTCGTGGTTGAGTGTTAATGGCAAAAAGAATGGAACATTTTCCCAGAAATGTCAGTGATCCAAGACGTCAAGAGGTTAACCTCATAAGTGGGGTTCCTCCCTATGGAAGGAGGAAACGCGCTTATGAGGTTAACATCATGATGCAATCCAGAAATGGCGACACGAAAATTTCATGTTTCAGATCCCATAGATCACGAATATGACAGTTGTTGAAATTTGTATTTATATATATATATATATATATATATATATATATATATATATATATATATATATATATATATATATATACTAGCCGTTACCCGGTGTGCAATGCTACACCTAATTTATATTAAATATCTGTAGCCGGGCGTACCATGCTACACATGCTTCATATTAAATAGTTGTAACCCAGCTTCCATGGTACGCCTACTTTATATTATATACCAAAAAAATTAATTATTATATGATATTTGTCCAAATTATGAGAATATAAGATTATAAATTGAGTACTCGGCTGAAAAAATTATTTTCCATTTTTTTTAGAGAAAGTGGGGTGGAAAATAAATTAATCCTTATTTTTTAAAAAGTACCCTTATTTTAAAAAGTATACTTATTTAAAAAAGTACCCTTATTTTAAAATGGTATTACAATTAAATGATTCCAAATAATTTAATTGCAATACCGTTTTAAAGAAAATCCAAACCAAACTCCCTGTGTTTAATTTTTTTAAAGAAAAAAAAAATATGTGGCCCATAAATAAATATTCATAAAAAAATAGCAATAAAAATGAGGCATTTAATGAAGGTTATGATTAGTTATAAGTTGTAATAATCTATAACTGAAACTATATTCTTTATTTTCATTGATTTTTTTTTAAATATAATATTTATTTATTTAAAGGGCTTTGCATCTAAAGCTATAACCTCAATGTTGCACAAATATAATATTAATATGTTATATTGTTTACCTGTTCATGTAATAATCTGTAACTGAGTTTTTTTTATGAATGAAAAAATAAGTAAGTGGTGCAGGGTTTATGTTATTTATGCCAAAAGGAAAGTTTTAAAAACATAGTTTGTTGTTTCAAATACACTTTCACATATTTTTGATCACTTTTTTTTCCTTTCTATTAAAGCTTCTGTTTCAAATTTTATGATTCATGAGCTCTTCTATAAGGATAGTCCTTCTACCATAGGAAATAGGGGCCTCTAAGAATAAAAACAAATTTAAGATATTTTTTTTGCAGTTATGGACAACAATGAATTAAAGGTATTTGGGAATTTTAATAACGACATTGACTTGGGGAGCAACAATATTTTTACCAGAATTGTAACCGTATTTAAACATTTAGTCCAAGAGCTGGTAACACACTTTTCAAGTGTTTTATGTGCCTTGAAATTTTGCTATAGTGGGTCTCTAGTGTAGATAAAAAGGTAAGTTTGTGGTTGCTGGACATACCTTGAAACACCTGGTACTGCGCATGGTAATCAGTAACAAACTATGGGCCAAAAATAGTATTTTATTCAAGTGCCATAATTCTTTAATGTAAAATTAAGGCAATTCTATAACGAATAATATATAAGGCAGACACTTTTAAGGGGGATAACATATAAAAAAAAACCGAAGTGGGTGTTTTGTAATATTAAATGAAGTATTTTCTTCACACTGCTATTTAAACACCATAATTGAAAATAATTACAAAAGGGCAGACACTTTTTGTGAGGTTTAGTAATCAGCAAACATGAAAATAAATTCAGCCGATGATAGACTGCAATACACTGCGTGTAACCGTAAGAGTGAGTGAGAGCACCAATCATCAGGACAGGACAGTAGTGGTAGTTCTAGAAATAAAGCCTTAATTATACATTAAATATTGTTGGCTTCTGAATAAAATGCCATTTTTGTGACATATTTTTTTAACACCTTTCCCCTATGTGCAGTACCTGGTGTTCCAAGGTATGTCCAGGATACACATATATGCCTTACCTATCCACGAGATGCAGTACAGCAAAATTCCAAGGTGCATAAAACATTTCATGAAACGTGCGTTAGCAGCTCTCTGACTAAATGGTGACAGTCAGAGGATATAACTATCTCAGACAAACGAAAGCATATGTCAGAATATAATGATTAAATTATTATGGATATTAAATTAATAAAAAATTGCATGGAAAATTTAATTACTTATTTATTTATTACAACACCACAATTCACGTGACTTCCTCTTCTTATAAAAATAATATTTCAATACATTAATTTATCTGCAAAAAAAAAAAAAAAAAAAAGCATGCAAAAGAAATATTAACAGAAGAAGAACACTTTATTAAAAAAAAAATTAAAGTGAGGCTGCCCAAATTAATAGGGTTGCTAAACCACACAGCTCTTATAATAATAAAATAATGTTTCAAAATGTGGTGAAAATTAATTAATTTATATACATTCATTTGTATGATTATAAACATTTATGTAATTTATTATGTACATCTATCTATATGCGAATAAAAAAATAAGTTAAATATAACAATTTGCATATGTATGTAAGAGGATTAATTTTAAGTTCATAAATTTAAGTCCCTTACAAAATGACATTTTTTACAAAGGAGTTAAAAACATTAATGATTATTTATCAATGTTTTAAAATATTATTAAAAACAAAAATAAAAATTACACAAAAATTAAAAAAAATTAAAATATGACAAGGTTTAATCCAGCGATCTTTGCGTTATGAGAGTACAACACTACCAACCGAGCTATCGGGGCAATTATTAATAGTTTCTTCGGAACGTGATAAGAACTCCAGGTAAATTTTCAACATTTTTTTTTCAGGCGAACGCTTGAGAAGTGCGCTTTCTTGCCTTTAACTGAACCTTTTTTCTAGTTAAGTATTACACACAAAAATTTTTGTTTGAATCAGTGAGGGGCAAGTCGTTTCCCCTTGTAAGCGCAGGGTGTCTACTGCACGAAAAAGTCACGAAATGAAAAATAGGGCACGAAAAAGTCACCAATTTGGAAGCCATGTCACGAAATTTTTCTATTCAAAGACTTCCCATCAAAGAGCTAAATTCGGCGAAGTTTCTGGAATTAATCTTATTCCACTAAAACTGTGTACAATCCGGTGGACTGAAAACTCGCAGGTATTAGCTAGGGCTCATGTGATGATGCCTGCCTTAAAGTTATGTATAGAAAATGGTATTGATGATCCTCCAGTTGGTAGGAATTCCACAGTTGTGCAGAACATTGTTCCGGTGGACGGATTCTGCTGGTTAACGAACTTGACCTTTCAAATTAAACGAACTATTATTGCACAAAATTTCATCAAAAACAGACCATTTTTGAGCCAGTGGGAGAGGGAAGAGAGAAATATATATATGTATATGTATATATATATATATATATATATATATATATATATATATATATATATATATATATATATATAAATCACGTGTCTGTATATTTGTTTGTTCCTTATACAAATCCACACCGTTTGACTGATATTGACCAAACTTCGCACATAGGTACGTCTTCATCCAGGAAATCTCGGAAATCTCGTAGGCTAGCTCAAAATCTTCTAGGATTCACAGTTTGGAAGTTACGAGGTCGAAACTGTCATATACAGTAGAGTTTATAGTCAGAAATCGGCATTTTCTTTTCAGTGTTGCACCTTCTTCTAAGAAGAAAGGCAATACAAAACTTTTTTTTTTGGCGAAAAGTTTTTCTTTTGCAAAATAACTGATTACTTTTATTTTGTTTATATTGTTTGTTTATCTAAATGGCAGGTTTATATTCTCAGAGTTTAGACAAGATCTGATTTTAAGATCAATTTTCTTAATATCAAATCAAATTTGATTTGATTGCCTAGGGCAACACTGGGCTCTAACCAGAATATGGAGTAATATCGTATATCGGAGTATATCGTAAAAATGTTCTGTGTTTATCTAATCATAATTTGGACTAATATCATATAAGTAAGTTTTCATGTTTCTATTCAAAGCTTTAATATTTTCAATACTTTTATTAAGAGGTGCTTTTATATTATTTCTATAGTAGAGAAGGAAGGTTGCAATGTCGGTTATATGAATGTCGGTTATGAAGTAATCTCTCACTCGCTGTTTCTGTTAAATTAATAAATGAATATGTTTGTACTGGTATTTGATTGAGAGGGTTGTAGTATGTGGAAAAACGCTTAACTTTATTTAATTCAAACAACTGAAATGAAACATCAAGGAATCAAGTTTTGGGAGAACTTCAAGTGCACTTAAGGGAGTAAAGAATCAGTTTATCTGGACCTGATATAAATTTATAAAACTTGTGTTGTAAAATGAATCATGTCCCTTTTGAAAAAAAGTAGGAACAAGACTAAAAGTATTTTGGAATTGTTGGCGGTGATGTATGTGGACCTTTTCTCACTATGAGTCTCAAAGGTGAAATATATTTTGTTTCATTTATAGATGATTATAGTAAGATTGCTAGGATTTAAACTATTAAACCTAAAACAGAAGTTTTTCATTCCTTTGTTCAATAAGTAAATGAGGTTAAAAACTTAGGAAATAAGAGAATTGGTATTATGAGATGTGACATTGGTAAGGAATATTTAAGTAGTAAGAATTATGACTACCAAAAAAAAAAGGGTATCAAAATTAATCCTTGCCCCACATATGTTCATGAATTAAACGGTGTGATTTACTAGAACAATATATCTCATTGCTTACTGGCAGAAGCTATTGTAGAAAAAAATGTTGGCCTGAAATGGTCAGTGCAGCAACTTATTTGAAAAATCTCTCTTTAGCTAACACCATTGAGAATAAAATCCCCTATGAAATATTTTTTGGAAAGAAACCAGATGTTTCTAACTTTAATTTATATGGTAGTAAAGATTTTGTTAGGAAACCAGAACAAATAATAACTTCTAAACGGGATAAAAAGATGAATATGTGCATTTTAATCGGTTATAGTGAAGTGGGATATAAAGTACTTTTGAATAATAAAATCATTGTCGCTAGGCATGTTTATGTTCTCCAAGAAAACATAAGCTGTATTGGATTGGCTGAGGGTGAATCTGATAAAGATCAAGCGATTGTGATTTTTGGGTAAAAGCTACAGATAGAGAAATAGATAGTTTGAAACAAAATAATGCTTGAGATTTTGTTGAAAATAAAAAAGTTGAAGATATCAAAAGGGTTTTAATGTTGAACAGATGGATGTAGAGACTACATTCTTAAATGATCATTTAGAACGAAAATCCACCACTGGTTATTTAGTAATGCATTATACTGTAAATTGATTAAGCAAAAAGATGTTATGGAAGAGTCTACATTTGCAGAATATGTAGCTTTAAGTGAAGTTTAAAGTTCTAAGACTCGCCAAAAAGATAGAACTTTTTGTTTTATACATAAAGAACTCCTAAAACAAAGATTTTTTTTTTAACTCCTTTGTAAAAACTGTCATTTTGTAAGGGACTTAAATTTATGAACTTAAAATTAATCCTCTTACATACATATGCAAATTGTTATATTTAACTTATTTTTTTATTCACATATAGATAGATGTACATAATAAATTACATAAATGTTTATAATCATACAAATGAATGTATATAAATTAATTAATTTTCACCACATTTTGAAACATTATTTTATTATTATAAGAGCTGTGTGGTTTAGCAACCCTATTAATTTGGGCAGCCTCACTTTAATTTTTTTTTTAATAAAGTGTTCTTCTTCTGTTAATATTTCTTTTGCATGCTTTTTTTTTTTTTTTTTTGCAGATAAATTAATGTATTGAAATATTATTTTTATAAGAAGAGGAAGTCACGTGAATTGTGGTGTTGTAATAAATAAATAAGTAATTAAATTTTCCATGCAATTTTTTATTAATTTAATATCCATAATAATTTAATCATTATATTCTGACATATGCTTTCGTTTGTCTGAGATAGTTATATCCTCTGACTGTCACCATTTAGTCAGAGAGCTGCTAACGCACGTTTCATGAAATGTTTTATGCACCTTGGAATTTTGCTGTACTGCATCTCGTGGATAGGTAAGGCATATATGTGTATCCTGGACATACCTTGGAACACCAGGTACTGCACATAGGGGAAAGGTGTTAAAAAAATATGTCACAAAAATGGCATTTTATTCAGAAGCCAACAATATTTAATGTAAATAATCTAAGGGGTTAGGTCCGCCAGTAAATATACTGTTGTCATACCTGTCGGTGGAGACCGTCGTCACTGGCATCTGTGCGAGTACTGTGGGCCCACAGTACTCGCACAGATGCCAGTGACGACGGTCTCCACCGACAGGTATGACAACAATATTTAATGTATAATTAAGGCTTTATTTCTAGAACTACCACTACTGTCCTGTCCTGATGATTGGTGCTCTCACTCACTCTTACGGTTACACGCAGTGTATTGCAGTCTATCATCGGCTGAATTTATTTTCATGTTTGCTGATTACTAAACCTCACAAAAAGTGTCTGCCCTTTTGTAATTATTTTCAATTATGGTGTTTAAATAGCAGTGTGAAGAAAATACTTCATTTAATATTACAAAAAACCCAGTTCGGTTTTTTTTTATATGTTATCCCCCTTAAAAGTGTCTGCCTTATATATTATTCGTTATAGAATTGCCTTAATTTTACATTAAAGAATTATGGCACTTGAATAAAACACTATTTTTGGCCCTTAGTTTGTTACTGATTACCATGCGCAGTACCAGGTGTTTCAAGGTATGTCCAGCAACCACAAACTTACCTTTTTATCTACACTAGAGACCCACTATAGCAAAATTTCAAGGCACATAAAACACTTGAAAAGTGTGTTACCAGCTCTTGGACTAAATGTTTAAATACGGTTGCAATTCTGGTAAAAATATTGTTGCTCCCCAAGTCAATGTCGTTATTGAAATTCCCAAATACCTTTAATTCATTGTTGTCCATAACTGCAAAAAAAAATATCTTAAATTTGTTTTTATTCTTAGAGGCCCCTATTTCCTATGATAGAAGGACTATCCTTATAGAAGAGCTCATGAATCATAAAATTTGAAACAGAAGCTTTAATAGAAAGGAAAAAAAAGTGATCAAAAATATGTGAAAGTGTATTTGAAACAACAAACTATGTTTTTAAAACTTTCCTTTTGGCATAAATAACATAAACCCTGCACCACTTACTTACTTTTTCATTCATAAAAAAAACTCAGTTACAGATTATTACATGAACAGGTAAACAATATAACATATTAATATTATATTTGTGCAACATTGAGGTTATAGCTTTAGATGCAAAGCCCTTTAAATAAATAAATATTATATTTAAAAAAAAATCAATGAAAATAAAGAATATAGTTTCAGTTATAGATTATTACAACTTATAACTAATCATAACCTTCATTAAATGCCTCATTTTTATTGCTATTTTTTATGAATATTTATTTATGGACCACATATTTTTTTTTCTTTAAAAAAATTAAACACAGGGAGTTTGGTTTGGATTTTCTTTAAAACGGTATTGCAATTAAATTATTTGGAATCATTTAATTGTAATACCATTTTAAAATAAGGGTACTTTTTTAAATAAGTATACTTTTTAAAATAAGGGTACTTTTTAAAAAATAAGGATTAATTTAAGTACAGATGGAATGGTTGGGATTCGGCTAAATAAACCTCAATATGATTTTGTTTTAAAAAAATCTATATTTCGGACGTTTCGGCTACTCATTGGTAGCCTTCGTCAGCTAAAATGACAAAAAAAGAAATTAATACAGAAACAAACAAGAAAAATTTATAATTGTGATAGGTAACAGAACTATAGATACAGTTTAACTTATAACAGAACATATCGTCTTAAAATTCTTAGAATGAGTAGAATGAAAAAGAAAATAGGTACAGTAATTGATTTTAATAGTAATTAGTAACATTAATTGATTTTACAAAGAAATAAGAGAACTATATACCAATGACAAATATAGTAGCTAATAGTAACATTAATTAATTTTACAAAGAAATAAGATACTACATACCAATGGAAATGCCGAGCGGCAGAGGAAGACCAAGGTTGGCAATTAAGTAACCATTGTGAAAGTGTCTAAGGAAAAAAGGAATCTGCAGGGGTATATGTAACTGGAAACAGCAAGAGGTGGGGGAAACAGGCGGTAGGATCAAACAGATGTTTATGACATTTTATGACAGGAAAGGAGAAAAAGGTGTTAATGGAAGGATACCCAAGGGGCAAGGTAAAAATCTAGGTAGGTGGTCGGGCGAGTATTTGGAAAATATTAGCGTATATAGGAGAAATGCCTTGTTGGTCAGTTTTGTAATTTATATTGTTTTTGTTTAAGTTTATGTGTACACATTCCGAGATCTGTAGTCTTTTTTTGTTACGTTGTGTAGAAAGAATTTTCGTGTCGTCGAAGTTAAAAGTGTGTTTTTGTGTAATGGCGTGTTTTGCAAGTGCAGATTTATCTATTTCTTTATTAGTGATGGTTCGTTTATGTTGTGTAAGACGTGAGTGAATGTCATTTATGGTTTCTCCTATGTATACACCATTACAGGAAGGGGTTTGGCAAGGGACTTGGTAAACACATCGGGTGGTATGTTCAAAAGGGATGGGATCTTTGAGTTTGGTGTAGAGGGTTTTGAGTTTGTTGGTAGTTTTCAAACCAAAGTTTAGGGAAGGGTAGGATTTTTTAATTGTCTTTGTAAGTTTATCAGTCAGTCCAGGTGTAAATGGTAGAGATCGGAACATTTGGGAACTGGGAGTTAGGGAAGAATTGGGAGAATTTTTTTTTTTTTTTTTTTTTTTTTTTTTTTTTTTTTGTGGGAGAGCACTATCTCTCCCAATTCTTCCCTAACTCCCAGTTCCCAAATGTTCCGATCTCTACCATTTACACAAAACAATATAAATTACAAAACTGACCAACAAGGCATTTCTCCTATATACGCTAATATTTTCCAAATACTCGCCCGACCACCTACCTAGATTTTTACCTTGCCCCTTGGGTATCCTTCCATTAACACCTTTTTCTCCTTTCCTGTCATAAAATGTCATAAACATCTGTTTGATCCTACCGCCCGTTTCCCCCACCTCTTGCTGTTTCCAGTTACATATACCCCTGCAGATTCCTTTTAGCGCGGTTCCTCCCTCCCCCATAGGGAGGAACCCCGCTTATAAGGTTGATACAATGAAACAATCCGGAAGTGCCGACTAGAAAATTTTGCGTTTCAGAACCCCTAGAAACCGAAAATAACGGTGGTTCAAATTTGTATATATATATATATGTATATATTTATTTATATATATATATATATATATATATATTTGTCTGTTCGCTCTCTAAATAGAAGACGAATGGTCCGATTTTGATGAAATTTGGTACAAAAATCTGTCGTCCAATTTGAAAGGTCAAGTTCGTTAACCAGCAAAATCCGCCCACTGGAAGATGGCGTTTGGGGCGAAATTCGCGCAAAAAAAATCGTAACGCTTACGTTTTTGAGTTCATAAGCTTGTAAGGACTCTTTTTATATGCCTCTTGGGCTAGGAAAACGAATGAAACCATTTTCAAGGCGATAGCTTTAACCGTTTTCGAGAAAATTGGAAAAATAGTTTTTGAATACCGTTTTTGGTTTGGGTACTTAGAATCACGGGATTCAGTTGAAACATTATCTGCATGTTCTTCTTTCATTAAAACTAATATGTTGAAAGTTTTGTTACGTTTGGAGTTAAGGAAGGGTTAGAATAAAATATTTTATTAACAGACATGAAAAGTTTTGGGAACTTTGTATACTTTCATTAATATCTCGAACACGGTTGGGAAATCGTGGTAAGTAGATAGAAGCTATTTGAAAGCTTACTAAAGTTTCTACAAAAAAGATTCTAAAACTATTTTTGATTAGGTTATGTCAATCGGAGAAATAAGTGCTTAAATCTTCAAATACGTCTGTTTTTTTCTTATGAACGGGTTTTTGTCGTTCTTTTTGTAATTTTTGTCTCTTTCCCTAGGTTTTTTATTGCTTTTTATTTTTGTAATTTCTTATGTTGGGAAAATGTATTTGTATGTAAAACAGGATAGGAAAAATGAGACCAATTTTCTGTTGCTAGAAATAATGCAAATTTTGGGAACTTCGTATACTTCCATTAATATCTTGAAAACGATTGAAAATCTTGGGAAGCGAAAGGTTACCATTCGAAAGCTTACTAAATGGTCTAAAAAAAAGGTTTTGAGGAATGTTTTGAATAAGCGATGTCAATCGGATGAAATAAGTGCTTAAACTTTGAAGTAATTGATTTCGTTTATTTCATACGATTCTTTTGGTCTGTTTTTATTAATATTTTTTCATTTCTTATGGTTGGATAATGTATTTGACAATAAAACAGATTAATTAAAATAAGAAAAACAATTCATTGTTAGAAATATATCAGGCTGTACCGTATGAAATGTCAGTTTTGGATTTGCCGATTTCCTTCAAATGTCTTGAAACTGTCGAGGCTCCTAATCCGAGTTCTTTGGCATATTCCCTATTGTTTGCTATTGCTTATAGTAGTCAAATGTATTTGCCAATAACACAGGATACGGGCGCTAATGACCCAGAAGTAGATGCGCCCTAAAAAAAAAAAAAAAAAAAAAAAAAAAAAACAGGATACGTAAAATTAGAATATTTTATTTTTGCGGAATCTTGGGATTCTCAGATCCCGTATGAATATCTATTAGGCCCTCTTCGTATATTTTCATTAATATCTCAAAAAGGGTTAGGAAATCGTGGAAAAATGTTTTGAAGAAATGTTTGATGGGGTCGTCACATTAGGAGAAATAAGTGCTTAAAACTTAGTTAGTTAGTTTCGTTTATTTAAACGGATCTATTTGTGTGTTTCCCGCAGTTTTTTCACTGCTCGTCATTTTTGTAATTTCTTATAGTAGTCAAATGTATTTGTCAGTAAACAGGATACGTATAATTAGAAGCAATATTTTGTTTGTTAGAATTCGAAGATGCCGTACGAATATCTAGATATTACCTGTGGGTTAATATGTTTTTTGAGTTGAAGCTTTAAAGCCTCAACAGGAATATTTGTGTAATCACCCTTCACAGTTAATTTATTAGAATCATGAGTGACCGTTTTTGTGTTACAACTAACAATCTTTGAAAACGAAGTTTAACTATCCTTGTTATTGTTATTTTCCTTCTGTTTGGCCGAAATTTTCTATTCGTGGTGTAATTCTCCTTGAATTTTTTGACTAGATCAAGAACCTATTTTAAGCACTCTTAAATTCCTTAATTTAATTCAGGAAGTTTATCAAGCTTGATATAATCACTTTTGGGTTAATACGGGTGGTCTATACCGAGTCCTTTGTTTGTAAACACAAAGAGCTTTCTGAGTAACGGTAAAGGGCAGTAAAAGTATATGACGACTACCTGGAAGTAGACCCTGCATACAAAGAATTGCAATACGAGACCTCATTCATTCTTTCACCAGCTACCGTGTAACACCTTAGATCTGTTTATATTGTTTTACTCAGTGTGAACAAGTGTTGAAAGTGCCTAAAATTTTATATTTTTATTCCTTGTTATTTTTTAATTGCTTAGAGTTGGATAATGTATTTGAAAATAAAACAGGTTAAGAAAAATAAGAAATCAATTTAATGTTAGAGATATGGATTTCCAAGATTTAGCTTTTCAACTGCCTAGCGTCCTTCCTAGGGAGGGTTGTTTGTCTTTGAATTTGGTACTTAGAATTATGGGATACAGTTGAATCATTTTCTGCGTGTTCGAATTTCATCAACACTAATATGTTGAAATTTTTGTTACGTTTAGGGTAAAGGAAGAGTTAGAATAAAATATTTTATTAACAGACAAAAAAAGTTTTGGTAACTTTGTATACTTTCGTTAGTATCTCGAAAACCGTTGACAATCTTGTGAAGCGGAAGATTATCATTCGAAAGCTTACTAAATGCTCTACAAAAAAGGTTCTGTACATGGACGTATATAAAAACAATTTCGGGGGGGGGCTGAGACCTTTTCCAGGGTATGGAATACTAAATATTTAGAGCTAGGAATAGTTTTAGGCAACTAAAACGCTATTACACGTAAAATAAAATATGTTTTATGAACTAAGTGATCTTATTTAATTTATTTTTAAGGGTTTTACGAGAAGTTTTCATCATTAATTCAAAATTTCGGGACGGGGCTGCAGCCCCCTCAGCCCCCCCTCATATATGCCCATGCTTCTGTACCCTCTAGAAAGGCTTTATTAGGCATATTTTGTATTGATTTATAGAGCTTTGCTTTAGAATGAGAGCCGGATTGTGTAATTTCCGCATCTGTGTAAAAGTTAATTACTGTCGGTGTCCCTGACGCCTTAATATCACTTTTATTCGAGATATTCGAGAGGATTTTGACAATTTTCACGAGATATATAAAAAAAAATAAGTTTATTTCTTTTCTAAGCTTATCAAATGGCACTAGGGACATGAACGGAACCGCGCTAAGATGCTGCAGTTCCTGCGAGTCGGACTTTTTTCCTTAGACACTTTCACAATGGTTACTTAATTGCCAACCTTGGTCTTCCTCTGCCGCTCGGCATTTCCATTGGTATGTAGTATCTTATTTCTTTGTAAAATTAATTAATGTTACTATTAGCTACTATATTTGTCATTGGTATATAGTTCTCTTATTTCTTTGTAAAATCAATTAATGTTACTAATTACTATTAAAATCAATTACTGTACCTATTTTCTTTTTCATTCTACTCATTCTAAGAATTTTAAGACGATATGTTCTGTTATAAGTTAAACTGTATCTATAGTTCTGTTACCTATCACAATTATAAATTTTTCTTGTTTGTTTCTGTATTAATTTCTTTTTTTGTCATTTTAGCTGACGAAGGCTACCAATGAGTAGCCGAAACGTCCGAAATATAGATTTTTTTAAAACAAAATCATATTGAGGTTTATTTAGCCGAATCCCAACCATTCCATCTGTACTTATCACCTCGACGGCTAACTATCTAATCATCAGGATTAATTTATTTTCCACCCCACTTTCTCTAAAAAAAATGGAAAATAATTTTTTCAGCCGAGCACTCAATTTATAATCTTATATTCTCATAATTTGGACAAATATCATATAATAATTAATTTTTTTGTTATATAATATAAAGTAGGCGTACCATGGAAGCTGGGTTACAACTGTTTAATATGAAGCATGTGTAGCATGGTACGCCCGGCTACAGATATTTAATATAAATTAGGTGTAGCATTGCACACCGGGTAACGGCTAGTATATATATATATATATATATGTATGTATATATATATATATATATATATATATATATATATATATATATATACAAATACAAATTTCAACAACTGTCATATTCGTGATCTATGGGATCTGAAACATGAAATTTTCGTGTCGCCATTTCTGGATTGCGTCATGATGTTAACCTCATAAGCGCGTTTCCTCCTTCCATAGGGAGGAACCCCACTTATGAGGTTAACCTCTTGACGTCTTGGATCACTGACATTTCTGGGAAAATGTTCCATTCTTTTTGCTATTAACACTCAACCTCGAGCATCGGTGTCTTCATCGAGAAAGTAGGTTGTAATAAAATTTACACTTTTGCTCTTGAACCGTAATGTCTGACACCACGCAGGTCAGTGGGACGGAATGCATCGAAAAATAGAAGTTTCTAATTTTTAGGGTTTTTTCATCATTGGGTTTGCATTTTTAGCGTGGTTCCTCCCTCCCTACATAGCGAGGAACCCCGCTTATAAGGTTGAACTTATGACACAAGTCGGAATTGCCGACTAGAATATATATATATATATATATATATATATATATATATATATATATATATATATATATATATATATATTTGAAAAATCAAAAATGGTCCGATTTTGATGAAATTTGGCACATAAATCATTCCAATTTGAAAGGTCAATTTCGTTAACCAGTAGAATCCGCCCGGATTCCGAACCGGAACATGTTTTTTTGGAGCGAAAGTCGCGCGACAAAAATCGTTCCGCTTATTTCATATGCTTGCAAGTACTCGTTTCATAGGCTTCTTGGCCTAGGAAAACGAATGAATCCATTTTTAATGCGATACCTTTAACCGTTTTAAATAAAATTGGAAAAAGATGTTGAATAACGATTTCGGTTTGGGTACTTAGAACCATGGGATTCAGTTGAAACATTTTCTGCATGTTTTTATTTCGTCATGCATATTCTACTTTCATTAAAACTAATATGTTGAAATTTTGGTTACTTTTGGAGTTAAAGAAGGGTTAGAATAAAATATTTTATTAACATACATGACAATTTTTGGAACTTCGTATACTTTCCTTAATATCTCGAAAACGGTTGAAAATCTTGCTAAGCGGAAGGTTACCATTCAAAAGCTTACTAAATGCTCTACAAAAAAGGTTCTGAAGAATGTTTTAATTAGGCGATGTCAATCGGAGAAATAAGTGCTTAAATCTTTGAAGTAATTGATTTCGTTTATTCGACCGGTTCTTTTTGTATGTTTTTATTCCTTGTTATTTTTTAATTGCTTATAGTTGGATAATGTATTTGACAATAATACAGGTTAAGTAAAATAAGAAAAAGAATTTATTGTACAAAAATAGCTTTCCAAGAGAGAGATTTGAAGACCTTGTGACTTATGAACTGCTATTCAGGTAAGATCACAAAACCTTTTTAAGAAAGGTCGAACCAAAATAATAACTGTTTTTTTTTTAATCTTTCCAAATTAGACTAGGAATAAGAACAAAACCGCGCTTTGATGACGCAGTTCCTGCGAGTCGGACTTTTTAGGATGTTGATACTAATTTGAAGACATTTTTAACTTAAAGGAAAGATGCGCACATGTCCAATGCTCTATGTGGCTCAACTCCCCCCGGGATTGATGATTCGATTGACCCCTTATGACTTTATTGTAATTATTAGTAAATGAAAAATTAATACAATATTATTTTATTATTATTGAAGTTGGGAATTATAAAGTATGAGTATATGAAACTATTACAATGTGAACTTTATAATTTTACTAAAAAATGTAAACATTATTAAATAATTCGTAGCAAGTCGAAAAGGAAGTTTGCATGCCTAAAAATAAAAAAATCGGAGTTTTCCAAAATGTATTTTCCACAATGGTCCCAAATTTTGGGAATCAGGGTTTAATATATTAGAGTCTAATTTTAAGAGGATGATTCATTTTTTTAACTTTTTCGATTTTTTAAGTAGACTGGTTCAATTGCCCCGTGGCTCAATAACACCCCTGTCCCCCTAATCTCTGAACTAATTTCTGATGCTGTGAAGAAAAGAATAAGACTTCCAAAACTGATTGCTTTGAAGACATCCATTATTTACATATCTTCGTTCAAATTTCACAACCGCGTAAGTCGATTTTTAGCGAAATTGACTTATTAGTATCTTTAGAATCCTTATTTTCTCCCGGACATAATGGTAATAAATATATTACTTCCGCGTAACCACGTGATCTCTCTCATCTATTTTAGGCCATTCAGACAAGTTGCAAATTAAGTTAATAATAAGTTGCAAGTTATTATTATTATTGGTTTTATGCATCGCATCTTAGACGAATTGCATTTTTCCAAGTTACAGATCATTACAGTGTTATTGCTCTCCTGAAAAGATAGGAAAATCGAACCGCGGTTGTGAAATTTGAGTGACGATATATTTTTATTGTTCTTAATTCATATTAAAAAATTAAATTTGTTGTTCTTTATTCATATTCGGAGGCCCGGTGGTCGTGATTGTTAAGGTGTGAGCAGTTAACACTCCGTGCCAAGGGTCGTGGGTTCGGTTCCCACTATGAGGTGGCGGCTTTTCTTTAGAAAAAAAGAAAAGGTATCAGCCCTATCCTGGCTAGAAAAGGGTGGAAACCTATTGATAACCCGTCCTGAACTTCTTAATTAATAATAATGGACGTTCGGCGTTAATAGCGAAATTGTTAATGCTCCGTTAAACACACGAAAAAAAAATAATGGACGTTAAAATTTAAATTTATTAATATTCAGAGGATGTCATGGAGACTTAAATGTTGAAATTGAGTACACTTTAGGCCCAAGGCACACGGTGAGACTGTTTTGCAACTCCAGTTGCACGCGCAACTGTTTTGCGACCTCGGCAATGTATTTGAATGGGCAGGCGCACACGACGCAACTGATTTTTGAAGATTTCAAACCAGTCTGAAACCAGTCACTGTGGGTCCGCGGTTGCAGTTTCGTTGTACGAGACCAAGTGGTGTTTGGCCAGTTTTTTAACAGCCATATAGTGCCAATCTTTAAAATAATTTAAAACTGAAGGCCGCTTTTGACTAATTTTAAGTATTTTTATATATTAAAGCTTTTTAATACATAATTGTAAAATTAAATCCAAACTTTACCATATCATATATTTTAAACACATTTCAGTTTTATTATCTTAATTACAAAGCTTATTAAAAAAAAGAATTGTTTGCATTAATAATTTGTTGTAATTAGTTCAATTTAGAATATTTGTCTAAAAATAAATGGCATTGTACTCAAAATATTTTAGGTGACAGGCAGCTTAAATAAAACATAAATATTATCAGCAATTTTCATATTTATAAATGTTAAACTATGGAAGTGTTTGGAAATTTTAAAGAAATGTGATAGAGGTACTGGAATAACATTTCATTGCTTCTAAAAATTCCATCACCGGATAGGAAGTAACTACTCCCTGTTGGAGTTACAACAGGGAGATTCACAGTAGATAATACATCAGCGAATGGTACATAAGTACAGCCTATGTGTTACATGTCATTTTAAAGGGCATATAAAGAACTAAAAATTGACACCATCATGTTTCTACCGTAAAAAGCTGCCTAAAAACAGCTAATAGGTGGTAATTTTCGGAGCACAATTTTAGACTTTGTAACTTTGTTTGGGCTGGATAGGAGGTGAACATATCAAAAGTCCTTAACATATCGTCCCTGCCATGTCAAACTAACGAATATGCAAATCGCAGCAAATTAGGAACAAACATATTTTATCCATTGACGAAATAATATATTCAAAAATGGTCTTATTTGATGCTTTATTTAAGGCATTAAAGGCTATTCTATATAGAGGTTAGAGTTGCAACAATTTGTGACAAGCCGTATAGCCTGCAATCCAAGAGCAAAGTCCCGAATCTAAAAAAGAGATTTTGCATATTCGATAGTTTGACATGGCAGGGACGATATGATCTACATTTTATACAGTTTTATTAATTGTTTTAAATGTATGTAAAATTGTGAGTTTATAGATATCATGGTAATCCGTTTAAGTTAAAAATGATTTTAAGCTAAAACTTAAGGCTTTCTCTTTTTAAGAAAACAAATGAAACCATTTTTAAGGTGATATCTGTAACAGTTTTTAGTTAAGTGGAACAAATGTTTATGTAACTCATTTTCGGTTTGGGTACATGAAATCGTGGGGTTCCATTGAAATGTGTTTGAAATTTATCTAAACTAAGATGTCGATTACAATTTGAGTTAAGGAAGTATTCGAAAAAAATATTTTATTAGTGTACAACAGTTGGGGATCTTCGTATTTTTTAGTAAATATTTTTAAATCGGTTGAAAAGTTATGGCAAGGGGAAGGTTCCCATTCAAAAACTTACTAATGTCTCTCCAAAAATGGTTCTAAAGCAATTTTCGATTAGGTGATGTCAATCAGAGTAATAAAGGCTTAAAACTTCAAAAGCATTTGTTTTGTTCTTTTGAACGGGGTATCGTGTTTGTTTAACTCACTTGTTTTAAATTGTAATTATCAAAAAAATTAGTCTATTAGTAAAAGAAGGCAAGGAAGTGAGAAACTTTATGATAATAGTGTTTTCACAGGGCGAACGTTTGTTGGCGGGGAGTCAGTTCCGATAGGATCTTGTCAGTTTCATGTTGCGGTGCATAAACTTCCTTCTGTTTGAGCTTTTTTTTTTGGAATTTTTAACGAAACATCAAACCCTACCAATAAATGTATTTATTCCTTTTCTAATAGCACAAGGGTTATGAACGGACCCGCGCTAAGATGATGCAGATCCTGTGAGTCGGACTTTTTTTTGTTTAGTTTTTCTCAATAATAGCGAGGTTTCCAAACTATTTCCCACAAAAGCTGGATTTATTTGTTACATGGGCCTATATAGAAAATAATTTTGAGGGGGGAGGGCAATTCCGGGGTATGGAATACTAAAAATTTAGAACTTGGAATATTTTTAACCAACTAAAATGCTATTACACCCAAAATAAAATATTGAGAGGAGATCGTTGACTGTTGATGATGCGAAGTATTGTCGGGGTTCAGTCATTGTTTCTTAATAACACTACATTTTACAAGTGAAAGTGGTTTTATTGTTGCCGATGTTTCGGCTTGAAATTCAAGCCTTCATCAAGGCTGTAAAAACAAGCAGGACTGATTTAATACTAATACACATATATATATATATATATATATATATATATATATATATATATATATTATATTGTAATGATATATTACATTCTTGAAAATATTTTTAAATTCAAATAACCATCGATATTTTGAAAAGCCCGCGCAAATCACAAACCATATATACAAATAACATCGTATTATATACGATCAAAATTAATAATATTTTTGGACAATACTGGTATACAATATATCCATATTAAATTTACATCCAGATAACAATAAATTAATTATTCGGTATTGCAAAAAACAATTGTTATCTTTATATATAATCCGGCAAACTGCGGAAGTTGGAAAGAGGGAAGCCAAGGTTTCTCTCTCAAATGGCGTCACTCGAGTCCCAGCAGCGATAGAGAGAAGGCGTCCGTCTATTTCCCGCATTCATGGAATGAGGAGCTGGGGTCTGTCCTCATTTAATTACAGCAGCCTTGTATTAAAGAAGAAGTCTGTTGCTTCTCAGCGTTGGTGGAAGGCAGAGCTCTCCTCCAAGGAATACCAAGTGTATTGAGGTTTTGTTGGAAGTGGATTGATTTAGAGGTAAGAATTGTTTTTTTTGTAGTTGTCGATTATTTTATTATTGTTTGTGTGTGGTTTAATATTGTTTTGTATTTCGGAATTGTCTAAGAATCAATATGATATCGTTCATTCACTCGGAACTTTAATCCCTGAGGTTAAGTCAAACTCATATAATAAATCTTATTAAAATAATTAAAATATTTTTATTTCTTTTTTAAAAAATTAATCATTACATTTAATGGCGCCCAACGTAGACGGCCGAGTGAATTGAAATTAAAAACAGTAAATAAATATTAAAAATAAAACTTAAAAATAATTTTTTTTTTGTAATAAAAATGTCTGACGTGAATATTTAACAAATTCAAAATAACGGTGAGGAAAATGGTATAGAATCACCGGAATACGTATTTTTTACAACACCGGGAGAAATAAATATTATAGTCGAAACACGTGAAAACGAATTGCAGGAGGATGATGCAATAGCATTCAGAGAATCGGCGGGTTCCTTAGGAACGGAATTTCTATCCAATGGCGGGAACCGTACTTCCGAGAGGGATAATGAGATGCATCCTCAAGGCCTAGAACATTTGATGAAGCTATTATTAGAACAAAATAAAGAACTAAATCAAAATATGGTTGAGCTAAGTAAAAACAATAAAAAATTAGAAAGTAAAATTGACGCAAGTAGAATAGAACAAAATAAAAAATTGGACGATTTATGTAATGCTTTAAATAATATGGGTAAAAATCAGAATGAAGAGACGATAGAGTTGGAAAAATCGAATAATAACCTTTTTAATAAAAATAATAGAAGTTGTAAAGAAATTATTGAGATTAATGAAAATAATAATGAAAATTTAATTAAAAGTGCCGGAAATGACGATACATTAATAAATAATGACAATTTAAATGAAACTATAAAATACAGTTTAAATATTAATGATAGTAGTAATGACCAAATATTAAAAGATAAAATATTGATTGAAGATAAAAATGACTATAATTGTTTAATAAATGAAGATAATACAATTCAAGAAAAAATATTAACTGAATTAAATAATGATAATGAGGGTACAAATGAAATAATTAATAATAAGCCAATAAAGGGGTCTCCCGTGGTCTAATGGCTAGCGCCTTGGATTCATAAGCGGGAGATGGTGGGTTCGATTCCCATCCTCCGGCAGGAATTTTATCATCCCACGGCTCGCTGGTGAAATTCCTCGCTACACCCTGGATGTCGGCGCTAATGACCTAGATGTATATGTGCCGTAAAAAAAAAAAAAAAAAAAAAAAAAAAAAAAAAAAAAAAATAAGCCAATAAATGATAATTTCAAAAATAAAATAAGTACAAAATTTATAAACAAAATGATGAAACAAAAGAAAATTGAAAAATTATCTGATAACTATAAATTCAAAATAAATGAAAAGAGTTATAATAAAAGAAGTGGAAATATACCAATGAAGAAACTAATTAGAACTATTAATAATAATAATAATTTAAAGATTTTGAATGTCAAATTTGGAAATAAAATAAAAATTCTTTATAAATATAAAAGACAACTTGGAATAGAAAAAATTTCAAAGCTAAATCGGCCTCCAAGGAAAAGAATAAAACACTTTTATAGAAAGAAATTGGACTGCTGCAAAGAAAATATTAACGACCAGGAATAAATTCATGAAAAAATTTAAAATTAATATCTATTAGTTTAGTGTGTTTTTATAAAATTTATTAGTTTAGCATTTTTTTTAAGAAAATAAGATTTATATTAATATAAGATTTAATTGATAATAATAAGATTTAAAAATTTATCATAAATTTAATAATCAGATTAGTTTAGGATAAGATAGTTTTGATAATGATAATGTTTAAAAATGAACAATGAAAAATGATAATTTAAATTGAGAAATGATAATGAATAAAAATTATGTAAAGAAATAAGTTATTGAAAATTTGAATAAATAACAGGCTGACCAATCTAATTAATATTTCTGTATCCCGAAACTTCAAATTAAAAAATTCAATTTTAAATTTATTTTTTATACCGGACTAAAAACATTTTTTTTTTTTAATTTTTTTTTTAGACAGGAGTGCAAATGTAATGATATATTACATTCTTGAAAATATTTTTAAATTTTTGAGAAGAAATTTTTGATATTTTGAAAAGCCCGCGCAAATCACAAACCATATATACAAATAACATCGTATTATATACGATCAAAATTAATAATATTTTTGGACAATACTGGTATACAATATATCCATATTAAATTTACATCCAGATAACAATAAATTAATTATTCGGTATTGCAAAAAACAATTGTTATCTTTATATATAATCCGGCAAACTGCGGAAGTTGGAAAGAGGGAAGCCAAGGTTTCTCTCTCGAATGGCGTCACTCGAGTCCCAGCAGCGATAGCGAGAAGGCGTCCGTCTATTTCCCGCATTCATGGAATGAGGAGCTGGGGTCTGTCCTCATTTAATTACAGCAGCCTTGTATTAAAGAAGAAGTCTGTTGCTTCTCAGCGTTGGTGGAAGGCAGAGCTCTCCTCCAAGGAATACCAAGTGTATTGAGGTTTTGTTGGAAGTGGATTGATTTAGAGGTAAGAATTGTTTTTTTTTTGTAGTTGTCGATTATTTTATTATTGTTTGTGTGTGGTTTAATATTGTTTTGTATTTCGGAATTGTCTAAGAATCAATATGATATCGTTCATTCACACGGAACTTTAATCCCTGAGGTTAAGTCAAACTCATATAATAAATCTTATTAAAATAATTAAAATATTTTTATTTCTTTTTTAAAAAATTAATCATTACAATATATATATATATATATATATATATATATATATATATATATATATATATATAGTAGTAGTATATGTAATGCGGCTTCTGCAAGTGCTAGGAGCTAGGGCTGGGCCGGGGGGGGGGAAGTAAATAGGCGGGCGGGGGACAGGGGCAGGGTTTAGACCCGCATCTATGACTCATTGGTTCGGTAATTGTTACACTTGTTCAAGACAAGGAAATAATGAGATGTCAGACTAATAGTGTAAGTGAGTTGTATAATTAATTAGAGTATCTTTTTAATATTGTACTTTGAAATGAGAATCAGTCAGCTGCCTATTCTGAATAATCTAAATTATCCCAAACAAGACAAGCTAAATTAGCTCCTGCATGCTCTTCATTAAAGCTACATGTGGGAGTGCGAATTGTTGCAATTATCGAGGCCACAACAATATGAAAATAATCATTTATGTTAGCTGTCGCGGAGAGCCTGTTGTTTTTCTAATTCTTAAAAGCAGGGCGTCATACTGGTATATATGAGCAGACTTAGATATTTTATCTCCTTTATTAAAGCTACATGTGGGAGTGCGAATTGTTGCAATTATCGAGGCCACAACAATATGAAAATAATCATTTATGTTAGCTGTCACGGACAGCCTGTTGTTTTTCTAATTCTTAAAAGCAGGGTGTCATACGGGTATAAGTAGATATAAAAGGGGGTTACGAGAACACTTCCAAAATTCCATCATTTCCCCAAAAAACCTGATCGCTGAGATTTGTTGATTTTAATAAAAATTCTTCCAATTTATAGGTATATAGTCTCTAAAATACCCCCAAAATTACCTCAAAAAGGTGAAGGTTTCTAAGAAATAACATCATTCATCTGATTGTAGATTTTTTCAAGATCCTAAAAAAAACTTCTCAATTTCTAGGTCACTTCCAAAAATTCTCACTTTCAAAATTCCATCATTTCCCCAAAAAACCTGATCGTCGATATTTTACTAATTTTCAAATAATCGCTAAAAATACATAAAAACATAGATTTTTCTAATGATTACTAATTATAGATTTTTCTTATAATTTTTTTAGAAAATATATACATGAAAAATCTATGAAGAATAACTAAAATTTTTTGATCTATTTATCTAAAACCAATATAAAAATAAGGTTAAAACATTAAAACCCCCCTCAAAAAGGCTCAGTGATTACCTCCCCCTCTTAAATATACAACCACACTCAAATCCAAAGAAAATATTGATTCATTATATAATCTTTTCATTTGGTATAAATGAGTAACAAATATAAAATTAAGATTTATCATAAAGATTTATCAAAAAATGAGAATATGTTCCCATATCCTTTGAGATGTATAATCTTCGGTTCGAGTGGTTCTGGGAAGACAACATTACTAGAAAATTTCATTTATAATAAAAATTGGATAAAATATGATTATTTGTATGTATGTAGTAAATCTTTAGAACAAGAAGTATATCAAACAATGCAAGAATTATTCTCTAACGTTTCAGATGAACTCGATGAAGAAATTGCATTCTTTTATAGCGAAATCGAAGAAATACCTAATGTTGATGAATGTAAAGAAAATAGTTTAGTTATTTTCGATGATTGTGTTTTAGAAAATCAAGATAAAATTAAAGAATATTTTGTGAGAGGTCGACATAAAAACATTTCATGTTTCTATCTAAATCAATGTTATTCTAGATTAGATAGACAATTTATAAGGAATAATGTAAATTATTTATGCATTTTTAAACAATCAGATCATTACATGGATTTATTAATTAAAGATTTTACTGGAACTGATTTTGAGACAAAACAAAAATTTAAAGAATTTTGTAATGATTGTTGGAATCATGATTTCGGATTTATTTCTATAAACCTAAATAAAAAGAAGAGTAACGGTAAGTATATGTTTAAATTTGAGAAGATTTTAAGACATTAATCATTTAGACCACTTTAACTTACTTTAACTCACTTTAACTTTTTTGAACTTTAACTCACTTTAACTTTTTTGAACTTAATAAATGGAGAGTAATATATCATTTGAAAAAGCGAAAGAAATTAAAAAAATAGAAAACGATTTAATTAAAAAATTTAAAAATGCACGACAGCAAAGAATAATCAAAGAAAATTCTAAAACTAAAGAATATGCTCCAATAACTGGAGCTATTGAAAAGCTTAGTGAAACCATGACTCATGTAGATCAGGGAATACAACATGTATTAGAACAAAATAAAACTTTAATTACAGATGTTATTCCATTTACTAAAAGTATTGCAGAAACAGAAATTCCTCCTTCAGAAGAAGAAACATCATTTGAACGAGAATTATTCCATGTTTCGAAAGATACTCCAGCAGCTAAAAGCACTCCTTTTCCCCACAAAAAAGTAAAATTTGTTCCAATGGAAAAAGTTACAGAAGATTCATCAGAGCCGGATTTAAGTGAAGATAGTTTAAATGAATCAAAAAGTTCTAGAAAATCAGATTCTCCATTGGATATTTCATCATCTAATATTAGTCAAATTATAGGTCCTATTGGAGCAACATATTTACCAAAACTAACTGATAGACATTATGGAATTACTTACGATGAAAAACAATCATTTTTTAAAATCGGAAAGAATAAAGTTGATATAGATGGAAATTATTTAATTATTGCTGGGAAAAAATATATTGGAACAAAAGGATTGTGGGTTTTATTAACACAAAATTATGAACACTTATTCAATAAAGAAGGTAAAGAATTATATTCACCAGAAGAATTTAATACGTATAAAGAAATTGTAATTAATAGTAGGGCTTTATATGAAAAAAATAACTCATCAACAAAGAGACCAAAAGTTCCGCAATCAAAAAAATATAAATAGTTATTAAAACCAGTATATGAAGAAATGAAATCTGTTACAGGAAAAGGGATTGTTAATTATTATCAACATTCTGTTACATATATAAATAATTTAAATGAACTAATTTCGAGATTGAATTTGATATTCGCATCTGAATTAGCAGGAGATAATAATTTCCATAACGAAAAAGTTGGAATAATTAGGTTTTTAACAAATCTTTTAGAAAAAAAATATTGACGATAAAAAAGGAACTGAATATCTCATAAGAATCGTTAATGCTCTACCTCATAAAATTATTAAAGATGAAACACTTGGATCTGGATTATTTAACAAAATTTTAAATAATATACCAATGCCTGAAATGCATCTTCCAGGTGGTTATAATTATTGTGGACCTTTTACAAAATTAGATGAAAGATTGGCCAGAGGTGATCAACCGATTAATAAATTAGATGAATCTTGTCAAGATCATGAACGGGTATATGTGAGCAGACTTAGATATTTTATCTCCTTTATTAGAGGAACATGTGGGAGTGCGAATTGTTGCAATTACATCGTTGATGGCGAAACGTGATAAAAATGCTTATTAATGCTAGCTGTTGCACTTAGTCTGTTGTTTTTCTAATTATTAAAGGCGGTATAAATGAACGGAGGATTTTATCTTCTTCATTACAAAAACTCATGCGGGAGTGTAAATTGTCACAATTGATATTAGAATTGGGGTATAAAAAAAGGCTTATTTACATCAGCTGATGCACACATTTTACTAGTTAATAAAAAGCAGGTGGTAATTCTGGGAGTTAGCTGGAACGGAGAACATGATGTGCAAATGATAATCTTTTACAATTATAGCATTGAGGTAATTTCCCGTATTCACTTCCCCCACTCCCAATGTCAAAGTATAAAAGGGGGGACTTCTATTTATTTTACTCATATTCAGTTTTACCCTCTCGACTCTTTCTCCGTTACTTTTGCAGTCTTACAGTGAGTACATCTTTTTGTACATTCTACAATGCCTATTCTTAATCTTGGATCAGTAAGTAGTGAAGCTAGATACAGATCTGTGTTCACTATTTATTTAAGTTTGCCCGCATTTATGGTGCAAAATGTGGAACCGTCAGACAGCACTTCTTCAACAGTAAATATTTGTAAACCATCTGTAGAAAGATTAAATAGAAGAACTTGTTTAAACGCTGTTCTAACGGCTGCTCACTACATTCTGGGGGATGGTGGTGGTGTTTTTTTTTGTTTTTTTTTTTCAGGAACACCCAATCCTAAGGTTGCGGCAGCCTACGCTGAGAGGATGGATGGCACAGGGTGGATAAATATGATGTGCAGATAGTAGGTAACCCCTTGGGGCACCGGGCGACCCCCCATTGTAAGTAGCCTTCCTGTAGCATGCGGGGCTCTGCTGCGGGCGACTGTCTTATCCCTAGCTTCTCGTGGGAACTTAATGTCCAAAACTAATTTAAATTCTAATATCTTACCTTCCTCGGTAGCTTCGGCGACCTTGGAGCCTTTAAATGCACCTGTCGAGGAACCTTCGGGAGTCCTCGAGAATCCTTTGACCCCGGCCACCGATACCGAGTCCCTTTCGGAACTGGTTAGGGAGGTTGGTGATTTGGTTATGGGATACCCCTTTCCAGGCACTTCTCAAGACGATCTACCCTTTAAGACCGTCAAGAAGAAACTCACTGGTGCCCAAAGGAAAAAGCTGAAGAAGAGCTTCATTGCAGCGACTGAAGCAGAATCCGAGGGCAGTGGTGGTAAACGGAGGAATGAGGATGGATCCAACACCCCTTCTCCGGTGATCAAGAAGAAGCAGAAGGTGATGCCAAAGCCGACGAGTTATGCCAGCGTTGCATCTAACTTCAAGCTGGCCCTTGTTCCTTCCGGCTATCCTGAGTGTGGCTTTACAACAGAGCACAACAGGTGTGTTGACGACGTCGTCATGAAGTTGGTGGACGAGCACTATAAAGTCCATGGGAGGGACTTTATAATTACATGTGATGGGAACTACATGGATGGTGGCGCCATCATTGTGAATTGCCTTGACGAAAACACCAAAAAATGGCTAGCAAAAGACATTGCTGGTGTGAAACTCGGGGAGCACACGATTAAGGCAGTGGAGCTGGCGGACCTTATCCCTATGGCTAGGGCCGGAATTTTCGTGCCTGGCGTGAAGACGGAGGCACGGGATATTCTCAGGCGTATTGGAGATCAGAATTTCCTTCCAACTAACGGCTGGATTGTCCTGGAGCAGCAGGAGAGGGACACCGGGCACTTCGTCACCCTGAAGATGCCAGAGACGGATCTTAAAGAGATTCTGGAGAGGAAGGACGAGCGTCTGAACTATGGCATTCGGAGGCTCAAGGTGTTTCCTCTGCAGAAGAAGAAGAAGGAGATCGATGAGGCTACTTCTCAAACTGAGGGTGAGGTGGCGGCCATGGAGGCGGAAGTGGCTGTCGTTTCTGAGCCCGAAGGAAAGCCGAAATCATCTGTGGAAGGAGATCGGGACCGTGTGGCGGAACACATAGAAGGACGGTCAGTTTCCGGGCTAGGGGAGGTGGGACTTGACCCTCCCTCTTCGCAGACTGGAAGCAAGCTGACCCGAGCTCTTCGTGGGAAGCCCGCGGAGCCGGATAACCTTGCATAGACGATGATAAGGCTGCTGCAGGTCAATCTGCATCACTGTAGGGCGGCTACGGCTCTGCTGGAACAGTATGCTAGAGGTAAGGGTATAGATGTAATTTTAATACAAGAACCTTATCTGTTCAAAGGTCAGGCACGGGGTCAGGGATGGAAAGGTTATAAATGCGTAACATGCCATGAGCGGAATCCCAGGTCCTGTATCCTGTTTAAATCTGGTCTTAGCGTTTTTCCTTTATGGCAATTTTGTTGCAGAGACCTGTGTGTAGCGAAGATTACCTCTCGTGTGGGAGATGGCCTGAGAGAGGTGGTGGTGGCCTCGGCCTATCTCCCCCCCCCCCCCCCCACGAGCGGTGCAACCCCCCAGGAGCTGAGTTGCGTCTAGTTGTAGACTACTGCAGGGAGAGGGACTTGCAGTGCCTGATTGGCTGTGATGCCAATGCTCATCACACGGTCTGGGGTAGCACTAACTGCAACCAAAGAGGTGAGTCATTACTTGATTATGTCTTAAATAATGATCTGGATGTCGTTAATAGGGGCAGCGAGCCTACCTTTGTTATTAGGACTAGAAGAGAGGTCATTGATATTACCCTTGTTTCGAGGCGATTACTACCTGTGGTCAAGAACTGGAGGGTGGAAGATGAAGTTTCGGGTTCTGACCATAGGTATATTACGTACTGTATAGAGGCAGCAGGCCCCGCAGCACGCGTTATCAGAAACCCGAGACTCACAGAGTGGTCCCGGTTCAACGAAATCCTTTCGGGTAGGATGGACGATTGTCCACGGAGAGCACATACTGGCATCGATTTAGAAGCCATGAATGATCACATCACCGAGGCCATTAAGGTGGCTTTTGAAGGTAGCTGTGCTGGGAAAACTGTATCGACCAACAGCAGTTCCTCCTGGTGGAAAGGGAACCTGTCCAGACTCAGGAGTGAAGCAAGGAAGCTCTTTAACATAGCTAAACGCTGAGGCACCTGGGAGGAAAACAGGAAGAAATTGTCACAGTACAACACAGCTGTGAGGAAAGCTAAGAGAGAGTCATGGAGGAAATTCTGCACAGAAGTGAATAGTGTAACGGAATACTCAAGACTCCATAAGGTTTTAGCCAACAGCTCCACTAAACTTATTGGGACTGTTAAGAAGGCTGAAGGCTATACGGAATCGGTGAAAGAAACCATGAACTATATCCTCGCTACTCATTTTCCAACTAGCGAGGAGGCTAACTCATATGAAGGAGATGAAATTGTCAAGGCAGCGCACGTCAGATGGGCCATTGGAACGTTTAAACCATATAAATCGCCGGGCCTAGACGGCATATATCCAGCATTTCTGCAACATGGGGTAGATATACTCTTGCCAACGCTCCTACAACTCTTCAGGAGTAGTTTGATTATGGGACACATTCCACGGACCTGGAGAGTGCCAAGGACTACAGGCCGATCTGTCTATCGTCCTTCCTACTGAAGACACTGGAGAAGATCATAGACAGGCATATAAGAGATACTGAGTTAAGACGGAACCCCCTTAACGAACAACGATATGCGTACCAGTCTGGCAAGTCATGTGAATTGGCTCTCCACCATCTAGTGTGCAGACTGGAGCGAGCACTACAGTACAAGGAAATTGCTCTGTGCGCGTTTTTGATGTGGATGGGGCCTTCGACTGCACCCCTATTAGGGCAGTTGAAGAAGCCATGATCGAGAAAGATGTCGAAGAATTCGTCACATATTGGACTGTCAATCTTCTGAAGAACCGCATTATTAGGCTGACGGAGGGGACCTACTGTAAGAGTATTGTACCTAGGACAGGATGTCCACAGGGGGGCGTCCTGTCACCCCTCCTGTGGTGTCTAGTGGTGGATACACTGCTGACGGGGCTGAAGAATCAGGGCTTCTCAGCACAGGCATACGCAGATGATCTGGTAATTACGGTGGTTGGCAAGGTGCAATCAACTGTGATTGAACTGCTGGACACGGCACTGTCTTCGGTGGACAAGTGGTGCCAGGAGAAGAACCTTAGGATTAATCCACAGAAAATTACAGTGGTGCCTTTTACATTGAAGAGGAAACTGGATGGACTGGGCACACCGAGCCTGTCAGGCCATAACTTAAGCTTTTCCAAGACAGTGAAGTACTTGGGTGTTACCTTAGACTCAAAGCTTAACTGGCAGGAGCATATCCGCAAGCAGATATATCCGTAGCAGGAAGAGCCACAAAAACCTTGTGGGCCTGCCGGAGAGTGGTGGGGAACAATTGGGGCATTACCCCTAAAGGTATGCACTGGATTTACACAATGATTGTGAGGCCTATCATCACATACAGTGCAGTAGTGTGGTGGCATAGATGCGGCACTGACAGTGTTAGGAAGACTCTGTGCTCCCCACAAAGGCTGGTTTGCCTGATGATTACGGGAGCAATGTGTTCCACACCGACAGGAGCTATGGAGATTCTACTTGACCTTAAACCAGTAGAGATATATATCGAAGAGATAGCTAGATGCTCAGCGTACAGATTCGCTATTTTAGGGCACGAACCTTGCCCAACCCTAGGGGCTCACTGTGCAATTATCCGAGGGAACTGGCAGGACCCAATTCTCTGCATGCCATCGGACTTTCAGGACCAGCACTCTCACCTCAAACTTTACAACTGTGATCAAGCCGAGGGAAGCAGCGCTGGAGCACAAATTAACACCAAGCCGGGTGGATCGGTTCTGTTACACAGACGGCTCAAAAACCGAATCTGGCACAGGAGCTGGCGTGTGGATTCAGGGGTCCACACATAATGTTGCCTTGCCTCTGCGGAGGTATGCTACGGTGTTCCAAGCTGAAGTCACCGCCATCGGCGCTCGCGCAGACCTTATGAATAGCGGCTCTCCATTAGACAGGCGCTTCACTATTTTCTCCGATAGCCAAGCGGCCATAAGAGCTCTATCCACGAATAGGATCAGGTCAAAGGTAGTACAGCAATGCAAAGACAGTTTAAACTTACTTGGACGACGTAACAAGGTCAGACTGGAGTGGGTCCCAGGCCACTCTGGTATCCAGGGTAATGAAAGAGCTGACGAGTTGGCCAATATTGGTGCAGCGACAATCCCCCTATCACCAGAACCTCAATGTGGGATCGCACCAGCTGTGGCCAGATTAAGCATTAGAAGGTGGGCGGAAGCTGAGCATAGGAGGAAGTGGTGCAGCAGCTCCACCCAGAGACAGGCGAAGCTGTTCCTTTCCTTTGTGGACAAGAAGAGGACGGAGACTCTCCTTAATCTGTGCAGGTCCAAGGTAAGACTAGTTACAGCTCTTCTTACAGGTCACTGTAGAATGCACCGGCACCTCTACTCCATGGGGCTGACCAGGACTTCATGGAGCAGACTATGCTTTGAAGACGACGAGACGCCGTATCACATCATATGCAGATGTCCAGCTCTTGTAGCAAAGAGATACCTGTATTTTGGTGCAGATGACCCTAGAAGGCTACCTGAACTCAACCTTCGAACTCTATTAAGGTTCATCTCGGATTCGGCGCTGTTGGTGTAACAGGCTGGCTTGTCGGGTGGCACAATAGGCCTTGTTGGCCTCGATGCAGCTCCCTCTACGTGGGCACTCGTTTCAATAATAATAATAATAATAACGGGTGCTACATTCTGCCAAGAGAAGATGTGGCATATTCTGTAAACGAAGAAACATGTTATTCTTGCGAACAAAGTTTAACAGAAATAAGAGACGTTAGAGAATGTCCTGCATGTTGTATAAAAATTCGGATCATGCATGGAAATATTATAATGGATGTTACAGACCATGAATAGTAGGTGATAATATAACAATACTTTACTCATTTAATTTTTTAATATTTTTTATTTTTTATTTTAAAACAAAATATATATAATTTGCAGATGTCGCTTGGAAAGAAGTTGATCAATATTGGCAATAATATTGCATACAAAAGTATAAGTGAGTTGGAGGTGAAAACTATTTACAAAATTAAAACGTTAACAAAGAAGCAAACAGAATATGGAGATGCTATTGAAGCTGTTAGAGAAGCCGAGGAAGGAGGACATGATATACGCACATTTTTACCGAAACGATATATAGAATGTATATATAGAATGTTTTCAGTCCACTGGCGGCCGATATATTCATGGACTATATAGAGGGGAGATTCATAATGTCGCATAGAAACCCCTTCTTGAAATACATTGACTTCTATGGAAGATATGTTGATGATATATTGATATCTTTCTCCGGGAATAAACAAGAATTAAATGCCCTACACTCCTATGTCAATGGCTGCCATAACTCTCTCAAGTTTGCTCTTGAAGTTGAAAACGAGGGAGTCATAAGATTCCTCGATCTCGAAATAAAGAGAGAAAACAATAAGCATTCGTTTAAGATCTTTAGGAAGCCAAGTGCTACAGACATTTTAATTCCAAACAACTCTCACCACCACCCACAATACAAGATGTCAGGAATCATATTTATGATTGATCGCCTAATAAACACCCCATTGTCTCCCGATAATTTTGAAAATGAACTCTCTTGTATCAAAAACATAGCTAAAAGCAATGGATACCAGGAATCACTAGTTAATAAACTAATGGAAAGAAGGTACAAGAGAAAAATAGACCTACAAGTATCAGGAGAAAGCACCGCCCGGATAAGCGACGTCTACCCTGTTAGCTTACCTTACCTAGGTGAAATATCTGAAAAGGTAGGAGCTAAATTAAAAAAACTGGGAATAAAAACTGCTTACCGAAGTAGAGGCTCTCTTGCGAGTAAGCTCTCGAACACTAAGGACACGGTCGATCCTCTCGACAGATCAGGAGTGTATCGAGTATCCTGTGTTACATGCGGTTCATCATACGTGGGTCAGAGTGGGAGAAAAATCAGGACAAGACTTAAAGAACATTTCACCAGGCAGGACTCCATATTTAAAAAGCATGTGATTCAGGAAGAGCATGACGCTAACGCCCTTGATTTTCAACTCCTCCATAGATTAAACAAGGGCAGTAAAATGGACAGGTTGGAGAATATTGAAATTAGAGCGGATGTGGCGCATTCCCAAAGGAATATTAATGTTAAGGGAGACGGTGATGTGCTCAGGAATGTCCCAGCAGCCTGCATACAGAGCATATGCAAGTTAAGCCAGTCTGCTGCGAGAGCCTCGCGTGTACACAGACACAATCTATAGGTCCGTACTCTCTCTATCCCACCTACTTTTTCCATTTTTTATTTTTTATTCCCATCACATATTTTTTCTTACTCCTGTTTTTGCTTCCTTTTATCTTTTGTTGTTAAGGCTTAATCCTTCAATTATATATTTTATTCATTCTTGGACGTCAAATCTTGTAATTTAATTTTTATTTTTAATTTATTTCATTCTTCTTAAGAATTCTAACTTTTACGGTTTTATTCTAGTGACTAAAAAATTTCTCAAAATGTTGTTTAAAATTTTATTCTAGTTTGTAGATTTGTTTTTTTTATTTGTTATGTTGTTGTCAACAGGCACTGATGATGAGATTGAATCTCGAAAGCGCTATGTAAAATAAAACTTTTATAACTAGTGAAGGTCGGCCTAGTTATTTACCTACATGATGATGAACCTTCACCAACCAGCTCCCAACACCTGTGAGAGATGATACAAGTTCCTGATACCTAGCTCCAGGAACCGGATATATCGCAGCGCACCTAGATAGCAACAACTGGACCCGCATATTACCAACCGTACTCCTCGGACTCAGAGCCAGCCTGCGAGATGATACCTCATCGAGCATAGCTGAAGCAGTCTACGGTTGTCCCATAAGATTGCCAGGCGAATTCTTAGAGGAACACACAACCACGGATGATCCACACATACTCCTGCAGGAGCTGAAGGAACATCTACGCACCCTTCGACCAGCCGAGTATAAGGAGAGCACTATGAAGACCTATGTACACCAGGAGTTACAGAAGTGCACGCATGTGTTCATCAAAGAAGACTGTGTCCGACGTCCGCTGACACCACCTTACTCCGGACCACACAGAGTTCTTCAGCGACAAGAAAAATTCTTCTTAGTGCAACTCCCAGGCCGCGAAGCCACCATATCGATAGACCGGCTTAAGCCAGCGTTCCTTCCATTCGAACTGACTCAGGACACCCCACCAGTTCTTCCAAAAACGCAGTCTCACTCATGTATCAAGAAACCAGCTGTGGGTCGACCACCACCGCCATCTCAAGAGCCCTACCGGACCCGTTCCGGGAGAACAGTGAAACGAGTATGCTTCTCTGACTCCGTCATCTAGGAGGGGAATCCTGTAGCGGTTATCAGATAACCCAAGAACACATGTGATATAAATAAAAAAGTTGAGTTGAACCTTGCTCTAAGAAGGGTTAGCCTAAAAAAGTTTCAGTGCAATCTCGTTCAAAACTAGATCCCTAGTCTGAATTTGCTCAAACTCGAAACTCAAGCCTAGTCCACGGTAGTACTCGGTCAAGGCTGGACTTTGGTGAGTACCAACCTTTTAATCAAGTTTCCTATAAACTGTGTCGGTGAAGGAGCACTAGACCTGACTACTAGCTCCAGGAACCGGATATATCGCAGCGCACCGTTTGAACCTCATATTTACATCCGATCAGGATCTTCAATCAGTTTTTTTTTAATAAAGTTCTATTTCGTTTAATAGTTTAAGTGTTTATATTAATTACCAAACTTAAACACTTAACAAACAGATATTAATTTTAAATCAAAAGTTAAAATTATCGATAAAAGTACAGATTTGGGTGAATTTATCAAAAACGTATACGACAAAGTTGTTAACGAACAAGAATCGTTAGAGACAAAGGAATCAAACTGGACGTATACTTCGGCTAATTATATTTGTTTACATTTGACAAAGTATAACCCCTTAGGAGGAGCCAAATTCATTGAATTACCACAACAAATAAAAGATAAACATTGTGTAATAAATGTAAAAAACACGACTGACGAATGTTTTCATTTTGCTATTCTCAGTGAAATTATTAGGGTAAATGCTCCTGAACCATATTTAAATTTCGAATCTTCCTATTCGTTCGATTGTATATCCTACCCGACTCTAGTAAAAGACATCACACATTTCGAAATTGTAAATAATGTGAGCATTAATGTTTTTGGTTTAGATGAAAAGTGTCAAGTATATCCGTTAAGAATAATAAAAACAGATGACAGAATAGCATTAAAACAGATGACATTTATTTTGATATAGCTAATGACTTGCAACAATTTTTTGACATTAGCAACTTTCCAAAATCTCATTTATGTTATTCAGAGAAAAATAAAAACAATTGTTGGTCTTTTGAAGGATGAAACCTTTGGGGACCCTATTGTAGAATTTGTAGGCTTAAGGCCCAAAATGTATTCGTTTTTAACAAATAATGAAACTTGTGTTAAAAAAGCCAAGGGCATTCAACAATCATCAGTCAAGGACTTTATTTTTACAGATATTTAAATACACTTGAAACTAGTAAACAAATTTTTTCTTCATTTTATACAATGCAATCAAAACAACATAATGTTAAAACCTTACTATTAAACAAAATATCGCTATGCTCTTTCGACGACAATAGGTATACTCTAGAAAATGGGGTGCAAACACTGCCTTTTGGTCATTACAACCTAGACTATTAATAAATCAATTATAACCACCATTTGTTATAATAAGTGTAATTTAAGTAGTTAGTTTCGTTTCTTTTTTTTTTTTATTATCTATGTGCTTTTTATGTGTAACGTCGAGAATATATTGAAAGTAATAATTAATTTAATGTAAAATGTATAAATTATAACTTTTGTGTTTTTAAAATAGTTTTAGAATAAAGGTATATAAAACAAAACAACACACAATTGTGTCAGATACATTTATTTTAAACAATAAGTACATCTATGTAATTGTTAAGGTAAGTACTAATCAGGAGCTGAAAACGCTATATGGAGACCCAGACATAATTACTTTTATAAAACATCAGAGGCTCAAATGGTTGGGACACGTCGAGAGAATGGCCCCTGAAAGATTGCCAAGAAAGCTCCTTTATGGAATGCCGGGTGGCAGAAGAAGGCGGGGAAAACCTCGATTGCTGTTGGCTGGACTACGTGGAGAAGGTTTAAAAGGAAATAGGAATCCGTCGTTGGAGGCGTTTTGCGACAGATAGAGATGCCTGGAATAAGCTGTTGGCTGAGGCCTTGGTCCGTCTGTAAGTAAGTAAGTAAAGTACACACTGCTAGACCTCGTTGCTTGATTTGTGTAGAGACTGGCTGAGACGGTCTAGGCTTGAGACATAGACTCGGTCTATAGACACCGATCTTTGTCTAGAGACTGGCTGAGACGGTCTAGGCTTGAGACATAGACTTGATCTATAGACACAGATCTTGGTCTAGAGACTGGCTGAGACGGTCTAGGCTTGAGACATAGACTTGATCTATAGACACAGATCTTGGTCTAGAGACTGGCTGAGACGGTCTAGGCTTGAGACATAGACTTGATCTATAGACACAGATCTTGGTCTAGAGACTGGCTGAGACGGTCTAGGCTTGAGACATAGACTTGATCTATAGACACAGATCTTTGTCTAGTTTCGCGTCCACACTATGATGTGAATATTTGAGTCTCGTCTTCCCAGCCGACCATGGAAGACATTGTTTTGTGTGGATTGGGTGCGTGTTTAGACGCAATAATTATTTCATTCTTTCCTCCATCATGAAAGTCTGTGTTCCGGCTACTCTCTGACTCGTTTGCTGGAAGCAGGAATTGCAAGTCCTCGTATGAAAACCACGTGGACTATTTGGGACCACTCGTTGGAGTAATTCTTTTTCGCTCCCGGTTAAAAGAAGTTTTTGAATTATATATATATATATTTATATATATATATATATTTTCTTCTACATCCTCTACTTGTAAATTATGCTTTGCAGCCAGAGATTCCAAATTCTTTCTTTCTTTATCATACTTTTTATATGTATATATATGTTTTTTTCTCTTTTTTTTATGTAATATATATATATATATATATATATATATATATATATATATATATATATACATATATGTATATATATGGATTTTTTAATATTTTATATATCAATTTTTTTTTTTTTATTTATTTATTTTTTTTTTAACTAATACAACTATATCTACTAAAACTAATACTAATGTACTGTGTAGCATTATTATTACTGAGATTTCATATGGTACAGCCTGATAATTTGACAGGTCAAGTTCGTTAACCAACAAAATCTGAGATAAAATGTCAAAGAAAAATTACATTTTTTTGAAAATTTTTAAATATACATTTTAAAAGAAATTGAAATTTTTAAAAATGACCTTAAAATGTCAAGTTTTATAACTAAGTCTTGATATACATCACTTTAAACAGCATATAATTACTAACAAATGCTTTTTACAAAACCTTTCTAGCTCATTTGGTTTGGGAGTTATGGTCTATTGTATGATTAAGTGTCTGTCAAAAAATGTGCTTTTTTTTAAAAAACATAAAGTTTCATAACTCGAAAACTAATAAAGATAAATTTCTAAAAATATGGATTTTTAATTGATGTTTGGGGTACCATTGATGAGCCAAATTTTAAAAAAATCAAAAAACATGAGAGATGAAACTTTGATATGAAATGACCCGTATTACATAATTTTTTTAACGGATGCCTCTCAAACGAGCCATTATTGTGGCTGGGCGCATTTAGTCAAAAACAAGGAAAGTCACAATAGTCTTAGGACACCTGGGAAACAGGAAACTCGAGCCAAAATAATGACTCAATGCCCCATGTGAGCCAGGCTCACCAACAACAATAGTGACTATTGTGACTTTCCATGTTTTCGACTAAATTCGCCCACCACAATAATAGCTCGTTAGAGGCATCCATTAAAAAAACTATGCAATAAATTGTCTTAAAATTTCAAAATATTACAATACAGATTTCAGCTCACCAAAAAAAGTTATATATGCCAATGATAACATTAAGTATATATAAATGCTAATTATTATTAAGGCGGAAGATAAATATACCTGTTATTGTATAATTGTTCAAATATAATTATTGGAGAGAAATTTTGTAATTGAATCATAATTAATATATTCTTGAAGTAACTGGCAGGAGTTGCTCCCCAAAACGTTTTCAAACATTATCTTATCTTTGTTAAGATTCATCCGGCATCTTACATTAAGTTGTGTTAAGGTCTATTATAACTTTTCAATTTTATATTAAAGTCCATAAATTTTGAGAGTGAACTTTATATCCAGATAAAGGCCAATTCACGCTTGCCCGGGCCGGGCCGGGACACGGTGAAACAATCACACCAGTATTTTTAATAGACTTATGACGCTCCACCGGGCCAAGTCCATGTTTTATGCGTCTGTGATTGCCTCACCTTGTCCCGGCCCGGTCTAGCGTGATTTGGCCTTAATGCTTTAATTCCTCATTTCTTCACTTGTGATTTTAATTTTTCAAAACATCAAATAAGATTACAAGATATATTTTCTATAATTATTATATATATTCTATATAAGTAAAACATTAAATGTTGTTTACTAGCAGGAACTGCACCATCTAGGCGTCTTAGTTTCATACTCCAGTAATGACAACATCCACCAAACGCGAACTACCAGTACTAAAGTAGCTACTAGTTTTCTTTTTTTTTACACTGATGGCTCTCTAACGAGCCATTATTGTGGCTGGGCACATTAAGTCGGAAGAAAACCAAAGCAACAATAGTCTTCACACAGCAAGGACACAGGAAACTTGAGCCACTATAATGGCTCAATGCCCCACGGGGGGCTCAAGCCACTGTAGTGACAACGCATTTAAAAGGGTTAATATTCCTACTTCTCTAAATGTCTCTGGATGCAGTAAAGAGAATAGTTCTTAGTGAGTGTTCTACTCTTCACCATTTGTCTTCTTAGTAACAGACTCACATACATACATATACACACAGACATATATATATATATATATATATATATATATATATATATATATATATATATATATATATATTGTAATGATACTTTACATTAGAAATTAAAAGTTCTAAATTCGAATAACCGTTAAAGGTAAGAAAGGCGGGTAAAGACGAATACAAGGTTTGCGGAAAAGAAAAAACAATAAATTTTTCTTATATTTTATTTTTATTTTATTTCATTGTTGAGCATCGCAACATTGGCGACAAACTCATTTTACGTTTGTTACGTCAAGAAAGAAAAAAAAAAAGAAAGAAAAGAAAAGGTAAATGAATAATTAAAGAACGTAAATGTTAACAAAACGGGAAAAAGAAGATAAAGTAAACAAAAAAAAAATAAAAATTAAAAAAATAAATAAAATAAAAACAGAACAAATAGTAATGAAATAGTGGATGTGAAAGTTAAGTGAACTATTTACAGCTTGTTGTATAAATGTATGTTTTTCAAATGTTTGAGGATTGTATGGATGTGTGGGCTACCCTCTGTCAGTAAGTCGTGGGGCATATTTAAGTTAATGAGTAGTCTGCAGTTTGTAAGTATATATTTAACTGTCAGAGTCTCATTGCAGTATTTACAGGTTGGTCTGTCCTTTCTTTTTAGTAAGTACGAATGGGTAAGTAGAGTGTGTCCAATTCGAAGCCTGGTTAAAATAACATCATCTCGTCGAGAGAAGTGTTCCTTTGACCAGGCTTTCGTTGTATTTTTAATTTCTCTTAACTTTGTTTCTGCTTGATACCACTCACTTTCCCATTCGTACTGAATGTAAGTCAGTAATGTTTTTTATAAGTCCGATGAAGTCACAGTATGTAAGTCAAAGGTTGGTCTTTGATTGGCTAGTTTTGCTTGTAAGTCGACGGCAGTACTGAGTTTGATGTCTTCGTGTACAGGTAACCATAGCAACGTAATGTGTGTATTATTGTTTTGTAGTTTATATATTTGTGATAATATGTTACTGATGATTGGATGTGTACTGTACATGTTTTGGATGGAGAGTAACGAACTTAAGGAGTCAGTGCAAACAGTTATGTGTCGATTAATTCTGTCTTGAACGTTTGTTAGTGCTAACAGTATTCCGTGCAGTTCAGCTGTATATACAGTCGTCTCGTCGGGTAGTTTCAGTAGGTAAGTGTTGTCGTCAACAATTGCAGCTGCTCCTGTTCCGAATTTAGTCTTGGAACCGTCACTGCAAATGTACAACGTGTCAGTATCCTGTCGCATCATTAAGTTTACTAGATTTTTATAAAATACAGTAGAAGTTGGGTCAGTCTTTTTGTATTTTGTTAATGTTAAGTCAATCCTTAAGTTCTTTTCTCTCCAAGGTGGAATGTCAGTGAATGTGTTTGGGATGATTGCTGTTTCTGTCAGGATTTGGAATCTTTATCTTCTAAAACTCTTACAATTAATGGTTTCCTTTTGTAGTTTGCCATTAAGTATTTGTTAAAATTTGGGTTATTTAAAAAATCGGTTACACATGGTGTACCGAGTCCTTTCGACTTTAAAATAAATTTAGAGCACACCATTCGACGCCTGATGTGCAATGGTGGTTCGCCAGCTGATGCACACAGGCTTTCTGAAGGACTGGTCCTAAATGCTCCTGTCGCAAGCCTTAGTCCAGTGTTGTGTATGGTGTTGAGTAGTTTAAGAGCGGTTGGACTGGCAGATGAATATGCTACACAACCATAATCCAGAAGAGACCTGGTATAGGAACGATAGAATGTGAGCATGGTACATTTGTCAGCACCCCATTTAGTATTACTAAGGATTCTTAGCAGATTCAAGGATGTCTTGCATTTGGTAAGAAGTCCCTTTAGGTGAGGTAACCACGTCAGTTTTCTGTCTAATGTCATTCCCAGAAATGTGAGTAAGTCAGTTCTGTCGATGGCTTTCTGGTGTAATTATAATTGGGCAATTTGGTTTCCTCTTTTCCTGGAGAATATTATATATTTCGACTTATCGTTAGAGAATTGAAACCCAGTTTTAGTACACCATTTTTCTAAATTTTTTAATGAAGCCTGTATTTGTCGTTGTCCCTTGTCAAGTCGTGAATATGAGGTGTAAATCAGGAGGTCATCAGCATACTGACAATAAGACACTCCTTGGGAAATACAGCCTATGACGGAATTTACAGCGATATTAAACAGAGTAGTACTCAGTACACCTCCTTGAGGCACTCCATTCTCCTGCAGAAATACATCTGAGAGAGCAGTGCCTATTCTCACCCTGAATGTTCTGTTGGAAAGATAGCTGTGCAAATACTTCAAGACTGTACCTTGGACTCCCCATTCAAGCATCTGTGATAGGATCAGTCTTCTCCATACCCTGACATAGGCCTTTTCAAGGTCTAAAGATACAGCAAGAACTGATTTCTTGTTTAAAAAGGCATTTAAGATGTCATTTTCGACTCTAGCGATATGGTGGGTTGTAGAATGCTGGGGCCGGAAACCACATTGGTAAGCTGAAATTAAGTTATTATGTTCCAGAAACCAAATTAGTCTTTTGTTGACAATCTTTTCAAGAAGTTTGCTACAGCAATTTGTCATACTAATTGGTCTGAAACTCGAAGGTAGTTTGCTATCTTTCCCTTTCTTCAATATAGGAACTACTACAGACTCATTCCAGAAGTGAGGATAGGCACCGCTCTGATAGATGTCATTGAATATATCAAGGAGCGTGACGAGGCCTAAGTTGGGTAGATTTTTGTACATATCGTAAGTCAGTCCGTCAGGTCCTGGAGATGTGGGAAGAACTGTCGACAGTACATGTTGTAGTTCGTTTATAGTAAAGTAAGCATTCAAGGGGTGGTCATGTTCGTCAGTAATGGGAAGGGACATGTTTTCTGCGTTAAGTCGGTATTGTAAAAAATGATTATTGTAGTTGTCATTGCTTGATATTGTTGCGAAATAACTCCCTATTATGTTACTAATTTCATGTTGGTTAGTTACTATGTCGTTTAAGTATTCAATACCAGAAATAGGGGGTCTGTAATTTCTATGCTGTATTTGTCTTATCCATATCTCTTGTTTGGGTGTGTTTCTGTTCATGTTGGACAAGAAATCTACCCAACATTTCTTTTTACTGGTTTTAATAGTCCATTGGGCCTTCGCCTTTTTTCTTTTATAATTTTGAAGATTGACTTCAGATGGATTTCTACGGAATAAATTGAGGGCCCTTCTTCGATCTCTAACTGCTGTCTTGCAATCATCATTCCACCAAGGAACAGGTGTTGTTTTGTATTTGTCCTTGGTCATTGGTATGCTTACGTTAGCCGCTTCAATAATTACCGAGTTCAGTTCTTGTATTGTTCTTGTTTGTGAGGTTAGTAGTTTGTCCGTCACGTAGCTCTGGAAAGCGTCCCAGTCGGCTTTTTTTAGCATTAAAACGGTGTCTAAGACAATTCTGTGTAATGAAAATCGGGAAGTGATCGCTTCCGTGAGGTTCACGACACACTTCCCAAGAAAACCGTGTGTAAATGTCAGGAGTACAGAGCGTCACGTCTATATTAGTGAATGTCCCTGTTCTTGGGCAAAGGTGAGTCGGTCTGTCGTTGTTGAGGCATAAGAGATCATTTTGTTCAAATATATTTTGTAATTGAACGCCTTTATAGTTGCTGGTCAATGAATGCCACATTGCACTTTTAGCATTAAGGTCTCCTAAGAATAAGAAAGGCGTCGGTAATTGTGTCAGTAAGTCATTGAGTTCGTAAACGTCTATGGGCTCACTTGGTGGAAGATAAATACAACATACAGTTAGACGAAAAGGAACATGTACTGAGACAGCTACTGCTTGGATAGTCGTCCTCAGCTGAACAGGTTCGCTGTGGATGCTATCCTCTACAAATATCGCAACTCCGCCACAAGCTCTACCAACCAAGGAGTAGTCTCTTCTGTAGAGGGAATAGCCATGTATGCTGATGCCCTTACCTTGTTGAAGGTGTGTTTCTTGGAGTGCAATGATTTGTAATTTGGACTGGCTGAGGAGGAGTTTTAGATCAGAAATATGCCTGGTGATTCCATTAATATTCCATTGTAATATCGTAATGAAATTAGTTTTGCTCTAAACATATAAAACAAAATCTCAAATTAAGTCCAATTTTCGAACTACAAACTAATAACGGTTTATTTAAAACAAGTAAAACCGTAAGTAAGCCACACTGTAGCAAATTTGCTTTGATAACACTAAAGTGGGATTTTATAAAACATGATAAAATACTAAGACATGCAGCTTGTGTATACAAAAATATCCAGAGAAAATATTTTTGTTTAAAATAGGAGATAAAACGGTAATTAAAAGAAATAATTTTAAAAATTGTAAGAGTTTTTGGGAAATTACGAAAGAACTTAGTCATATGGTTAAAACCAATGCTATACCTTATGCTTATATTAGAAGATAGAAGTCCATATAGTTTAAGAACAATTAAATTGGCGTTGATGTTAGAGATCAGATAAAATGAATTATGAAACACCATTTAAGATAAAATTAAAGAAAACATTAAGTATAAATAAAAAGGAATGTAAAATAATAGTTGTCCAGTTTTACCGTTTTTTATATTTCCTAATGTCCTGTAGTATGTCTGTTGGTGGGTTGTTTTTGCTCAGTCGTCCTTGAAATTTACGACTCGTTCCGGGTTCGTCTTGGCTTCCAGGTATAATCCGTGCTCTTGGTTCTTCGTCTGAGCCGGCGTTGAGTCGAAGACTGCTGGAGGCATCTTTTAGAACTGGAGCCTTTCCTGTGGGAGGCACAGCTTCAGGGACACCGGGATTCTTGACCAACGCCTTCTCCAGGACTTCTAACCTTCTACTCATCACCAGTACTAAAGCAGTCAGCTTGTCTATAGCCTCGGTATTAGATGGAGTACTCATCGTCTTGCTAGCGTATGACTCTGATCCTGTGCTTTTAATCCGTCGATTTGCTTCGAAGTAATTAAGGTTTTGGTGTACCATTATTTTCTTCACCTCATATTCTTCTGCATAAACGGGGCAGAGTTTTACAATCGTTCGATGTTGATCACCACAGATACAACACTTAACCCTTGTGCACTCATTTTCATGCAACGGTTCAGCGCATTTTCGGCACACTGCTTCCTTCTCACAGGTAGCCTTATGGTGGCCAAGTAAACCGCACCGATAGCAGACGAGTGGTGGAGGAACGTAAAGACGTACAGGCACAGAGATGTATCCTATATAGAGCCTCTCTGGAAGTTGGGGATTGTCAAACGTCGCCATGAAAAGTGCCGACCTCTTTGTTGGATCTCCAAGTCGTCTTATTTTACAGACGTTCTGTTCTTTTAATTCTTGGAGGATCTCTTCTTCTTTGAGATCTCTTATTTCAGGACAGAAGAATACGCCTCTGGTTTGATTGAGTGTCTTGTGAGGCTGAACACTTATTTTGTATTTGTTCAGTGCTTTTTGAGCAAGTAGTTTTCTCGTTACCTCATTATTTGGCGAATCTAAAAACAATAAGCCGGATTTCCTCAATTTCTTGACCTTGATGTTTTTCCCAAAGGAAGAAATCCATCGGCTTATTTCAAACGGACTAACGTCATTAAATGGTTTCCCCTCTTCGCCGAGTTTAACAACTAGGTAGCGAGGTATAAGGTTTACCTGATTGTTTTCTGTTTGCTTGGACCAGTCGTTTTTTGAATCCACTAGCTTCTCCTTGTTCTTATTGACCATTTTACACTTGTGATATGCTGTTTTGGCCTTTGCAGTTGGGGATATCTGCAATTCTTGGAAGAATAGAAATCTAAGATTTTTCTTCGTAGATTGCAAACATATGTTTCTTTTCTTATATTAATTTTCATCAAAAATTAAAAGTTTTAAATGAAAAAAACTAACACAGAAAATTCTGAAAAATCCAAAAAGCTCATTGATATGTTGGATTTCGTTGCTGGGATAAGCAGATATTATTTGTTATATTTGTCTAGCAGTCGATACAGGTAGCATTGGAGACCGGTAGGACGCTCCCGCCAAGAAACAACGCAGCTCTAGTTCAGTGCACAGCTAGTCTCAGATGGTCATCAGTTTTCATGAAGCCTAGGCTCAATCTGTTAATGAAGATACAGTTGTAAAGAAGATCCTGTCCTATGCAGTTAATATCGAGCTGGCTTTATATCAGGTAATGCTTGTTTATCCTATGCCTGAATATAACTTATCTATGAGTTTTTTCTTTTGTTTTGGTTTTTTATTATTTAAAATTATCTTTGTTTTACTTTACTGGACTCGAACCCGACCCCTGAGATAAAGAGTTTTTCAAATTAAATATTATAAAATTTTTATTATATTGGCTCCCAACGTAGAGGCGTAACGTAAATAACTTATTAATAATAATTTTTTTATTTTTTTTATAACAATATATATATATATATATATATATATATATATATATATATACATATGTATATAAGCATATAAAAATTTTCAATGCATGAGCCAGCTAAGCCATACTACGTTGAGCAGAACAAGTGGTTTCCAGAAGAAACTGTCTATGGAATATGGTAGATGCAGTTGTACTTCCCATTCGAGCTGCAACAAAACCTTCCCATGAATATTCCGCTTTGGTGTCGATGTAGATGGCTCTCCTGGATTAACCCTTGACTTTTAGCGCTTAGGATGAGCATTAGTGGTAGGTTTTTTGGTAGGAAACCAAAAAAGTCCGACTCGCAGGAACTGCGTCATCTTAGCGCGGTTCCAGTTCTTTTTTTTTTTTTTTTTTTTTTTTTTTTTTTACGGCTCATCTACATCTAGGTCATTAACGCCGACATCTAGGGTTTAGCGAGGAATTTTACCAGCGAGCCGTGGGACGATAAAATTCCTGCCGGAGGTTGGGAATCGAACCCACCATCTCCCGCTTATGAATCCAAGGCGCTAGCCATTAGATCACGGGAGACCCCGGTTCTTGTTCATATCCCTATTCTCATTTGAAAAGCATAGAATAGAAACAGATAATATTTTCCTCGGCCTTTGTTCAAAGGGTTTTATGGCTATACCTGGGGTTAGGGTCGGGTCCGCAAGACCCTAGAAACCTCTTCTAGCGATACTTCATTTCATACGTTTCAATGAATTGGAAAATATCAAAAATTTTCACATATTCCTGTGTTCTTTTACTATAGTAATAATTCTACAGATAAAATCAATTAAAAAATAAAATAAAAAAACCAACAGCATAAAGGCAATTGAAAATATTCAAAAGACGTCATCGAATCTTTTTCTCTTGGCAAGCTATGTTTCTAACAATGAATTGTTTTTCTTATTAAGCCTAATCTATTTTATTGTAAATACATTATCCAAATATAAGCAATTAAAAAATAACAAGGAATAAAAACAGACAAAAAGAACAGTTCGAATAAGCAAAATCCATTACTTTAATGTTTTAAGCACTTATTTCTCCGATTGACATCGCATAATCAAAACTTTCATCAGAACCTTTTTTGTAGAGCATTTAGTAAGCTTTCTAATGGTATTCTTTCGTTTGCCAAGATTCTCAACCTTTTTCGAGATATTAAGGAAAATATACAGAGTTACCAAAACTTTTTATGTCTGTTAATAAAATATTTTATTCTAACCCTTCCTTAACTCCAAACGTAACCAAAATTTCAACATATTAGTTTTAATGATAGTAAAACATGCAGAAAATGTTTCAACTGAATCCCATGATTCTAAGAACCCAAACCAAAAACGGTATTCAAAAAGTATTTTTCCAATTTTTTCAAAAACGGTTAAAGCTATCGCCTTGAAAATGGTTTCATTCGTCTTACTAGCCAAAGAAGCCTATAAAACGAGTACTTACAAGCTTATGAACTCAAAAACGTAAGCATTACGATTTTTTTTGGGCGAATTTCGCCCCAAACGCCATCTTCCAGTGGGCGGATTTTGCTGGTTAACGAACTTGACCTTTCAAATTGGACGACAGATTTTTGTACCAAATTTCATCAAAATCGGACCATCAGGGAAGCCAGAAATCCGCGAACAGACAAATATATATATATATATATATATATATATATATATATATATATATATATATATAAATAAATATATACATATATATATATATATATATATATACAAATTTTAACCACCGTTATTTTCGGTCTCTAGGGGTTCTGAAACGCGAAATTATCTAGTCGGCACTTCCGGATTGTTTCATTGTATCAACCTTATAAGCAGGGTTCCTCCCTATGGGGGAGGGAGGAACCGCGCTAAAAAGCAATGCATGTCAAAATTGCAACTTTTACCATGATTGGGGTCTTGGACACAGAATAACACAATAATACTAAATAAAAAAGTTTCAAAAAGTAAACAATAAAGTAATAGTAAAGAGATTAAACCCAAAACAATTACCATTTTTGTATGTTTCTTCCCTCCCCCTGCATTTCTGACACAACCCAGAAATGCAGAATAGAAATTATTTGTATATAATCAGATGTACAATTAATTATATATCTAATAATACAATTAATTCTGTAAAAAACAAACAGATAAAAATAAAATACAAAGGAAACCAAATAAACGAAATAAGAGGATCATAAAGAAAATTAAAAAAAGTCTCAGTATGACACATATAATTATTATTTGTGTGCTCTGCTTCAGTCAAAAATTGTTTCAAACCACAGTTCATGGTTTTGCTGTATAAGTGATGCTAATTCACAAAAATGTCACTAATTTTTAGAAATAATGCAAACAGATCAGCCCACACTGCATAATTTCAGCAGACCTGCATGGCATACTTTTGGGCCTATACAAGGTACTATAATACAGTGCACAGATTTGTTAAGTTGTTTACTTTCATTATATAACAGCAACCCGATTATCATCAAAACTGTACAATAAGACTAAAAGACGAACAAACAATGGTAAGGCTAGGCACACACCGGCCGGCCAGTCGATATTTTTTGAGTAAGCACACATAGTTCGGCAAACAGCCAGCCGATTTCTCCCCACTCCAAGCATTGCTTCCTCTTGGATAGCTTTTACTACCAGTAGTGGTATAGATATGGTACAAAATATATAAGTTATACTTAATTTATTCACCAATATTTTTATATTTGAAGAAAAATGAAACATTCCAAGATGAATTAATGCAATATTAAAAATGGCACCTATTACTATAACCTCAAATCATATGGGTTTTCAAATACATAAGTGACCACATCATACTCAATTCTCTGATCCGGCGTTTTCTCTAATCTGACTGTACCCCAGTCTCGATGACGTAGGGGGGAGTCTACAGCACTTTCAAAATAGATTAGGTGTCATATCAGGACCACTACTGGGAGGAAAAGTTATCTACAAGGGGACCACTGCTAGGATTGGGCAGTGTCTGGCTGGCTATTTCACTAAACCATAAGGCCCTCTTCACCAATGGTTCTCTACTGGCCGGCCGGCAAGTAGAGAATACAGCTGAGAATTTTTCACCTCTGGTCATTGGGTAGTTACCGGATGGTGATTTTGCTAGCTCCTGTGGCCTTATCAGTGTGTTTAGACATGATATGGCTCTTAAGATATGATCGCCTAACGGTTTTATAGTCACAATGCGCACAGAAGTGAGGATTATTATTGGTATGCTTAGATATTATATGGCTCTTAAGACATGAACGCCTAACTGTTTTAAAGTCACAATTAGGACAAGAGTGAGGTTTATTATAAGTATGTTTGTGCATGATATGGCTCTTAATACTTGATAGCGTAACTGCTTTATAGTCACAATGGGGACACAAGTGAGGTTTCTTATTAGTATGTTTGGACATGATATGGTTCTTAAGATGTGAAAGCTTAACTGTTTTATAGTCACAATGCTGACAAGAGTGACGTTTATTATCAGTATGTTTGGACATGATATGGTCCTTAAGACGTGAAAGCTTAACTGTTTTATAGTCACAATGTTGACAAGAGTGAGGTTTATTATCAGTATGTTTGGACATGATATGGTTCTTAAGTTCTGCAGCCCTAAATATTTTATAGTCACAATGAGGACAAGAGTGAGGGTTACTATCAGTATGTTTGTGCATGATATGGCTCTTAATAGTTGATAGCTTAACTGCTTTATAGTCACAATGGGGACACAAGTGAGGTTTGTTATCAGTATGTTTGTACATGATATGGCTCTTAAGATCTGCAGTCCTAACTGTTTTATAGTCACAATGCGGACAAGAGTGAGGTTTATTTTTAGTATGTTTGTACATGATATGGTTCTTAAGATCTCCAGCCTTAACAGTTTTATAGTCACAATGTGGACAAGAGTGAGGTTTATTTTCAGTATGTTTGTACTTGATATGGCTCTTAAGATTTGCAGCCCTAAATGTTTTATAGTCACAATGCGGACACAAGTAGGGTTTCTTATCAGTATGTTTAGACATGGTATGGCTCTTAAGACGTGAAAGCATAACTGTTTTATAGTCACAATGTGGACAAGAGTGAGGTTTATTATCAGTATGAGTTGACATAACATGTTCCTTTAACCATTCCAAATCTACTGTTTTATAATCACAGTATGGACATGAGTGAGGCTTGTTATCAGTCTGTTTGGGCAAGATATGGCGCTTTCCAGACTGCACTGATCTATATTCAACAGTATGAGCTTTATGACCAGTATGTTTGTAAGTGATATGGGGCTTAAGATCTCTAGCCCTAACTGTTTTATAGTGACAATGCGGAAAAAAGTGAGGTTTATTAATATTATGTTTGGACTTTATATGTTCCTTTAACCCTGTAGGATGAACTGCTCTACAGTCGCAAAGTGGATAGGAGTGAGGTGTGTCTTGGCTATTGTTATTGTTTGTTTGTTTATACATTTGATGAGCCTCTCCTGGCTTATCTTCAGCAATTACAGCAGTGGAGAAAACTCGAATTGATTTTTTACTCATTTCACTAAATGTGTAAGAATGATGCATGTCATGTCTCTTCTCTGCTTCTGAAGGAAAGCCTGAAACAGAAAGAGATAACGATGAAAAGAAATGTAAAGATATAAAAAAGCTCATCTATTCTTGGAGTAAAGAATATAACAAGAATAAAGCCTTTTCATTGATACTAAATATGTATTGTGTTTTATGTTTTTTTATAAAAAGTCATAATTAGAATTTGTTTAAATATCCTTCATACTTTATATTATTGGATTCATCAATGTACAACTGAAAATTACAAATCAAAATCAGATCCAAACAAAAAATTTATCTGGTCATTTAAAAAAAAAACATTTTTTATGAATTTGATCAAGGACAAATTTTCATTTTTGATAAGCAACTGGAAAAAATTAGCACTTGATAATACATTTTTGGGAAACTCTTTTTGGCAAATAATAATGAGCATTAAGGGGAAATATTTATTAACATCAGAAATAGAAATTTTTAATGATGAATATTGGAGAATCAGTAAGCTTTGTTGAAATTTACGCATTGAGAATAGCAAAAAGTGAGAGATATAAATACAAACAAAATAACATTATAAGTGATTATTTTTCTGTTTCATTTCTGCACTACAACTTTGCTTATTAATTCAATGCCGGTGCATAAAATGTTAGATGCTAAAAGACACAATACATTTTATTACAAAGAAAATGAGTACATAAAAAATCAATATAAAAGTGACAAATAACTCCTGGTATATTTTTCTTCTCTTCTTATTAATGCAAATTAATACCCCCATTATTTATGATTCTGTTAATAACATAGCAAATCCTGGGAAACTAATCTATCACATTTTAATTCAACCTAATTTTTATTTTTTGAGTGAAATTAGAATTAAGGCAAGTTCACATGAGCAGGCATGACTACTAACAAAAAAACAGACAATTATGATCACTAGCATGTGTGAACCAACAGTAGAGAGAGTAGGGGTAGTGACCACCATTCTCCATCTAGTTGGAATTGCCACAACCACTTCAGTTGTGGAAGAATCTTAGAGTGACATGAAGTTTTAATTCTGGTGGAACTAGTCTTCCCAAATTGGTTTATGTTTTTGAGTGATTGGTTTCAATTCCTTTTTTGATAGAGCAAAAACCAAAAAAGGTTTGGCCCAATTCTTCCTAAAAGGTAGTACTGATTAAAATTTGCCTTTTTACCCACTCTCAAATCCACAATTTTCTCTTCTTCTTGTTTTTAATTTTTTTCTCAAAGATTCCTCAGCTTATGAATTAAAATTTTGCAAACTACTTTTGAAGCTTCCCCTTCTGCCAAGATTAAACATGGGGCAAGGAATCAATAAACAACCAGGGTACTCATTTCGTGAGAAATGGACGTCAAGCACCTTTTTTATTTTATATATTTAATTTAATATCACAGCCAAGCCATAAATTATATTCAATATAAGTAATTTGTTTCCAACTCTATTTTATTTACTATGAACCTTTCTCCTGGTACTTAATATGGTCTCAACACATAAAAGGACAGATGGTAAGAAGTGGTTCTAATTTAACGTTTCTCATGCTTTTCTTACAGGAAATGTTATTATTTTTTTTTTTTAACGGTGCTTCTACATCTTGGCCATTAGCGCTGGGCTATCTACAGGTTGCCACCCTTTTCTAATGCCAACAGCACGTGGTCGGTCACCCATTCAGGTACTGACCACGCCTGACGCTGCTTAACTTCGGTGATCTATGGGAATCGGTGCATTAAGGAAATGTTATTAAATTAACATCATTATTGACATCAATAAATAATAGTTTTTTTTCATAAATCTGTATGTGGTGAGTTTGGTAATATTAAATGAACCCTGAGATATAATGAAAATATAATAGAAACCTTTCAACTCAACTTTTTCTTTAACATTTTTTAAATATAATTAACTTTCTTATTCTTTTTAAATCTTGTCAAATCCAAAACACAACAACATATAAATATATAGATATTTGTCTTCACTCTCTAGGTGCCAAACGAATGGTCCGATTTTGATGAAATTTGGTACAATAATCTTTCATCTAATTTGAAAGTTCAAATTCGTTAACCAGCAGAATCCGCACACTGGAAGATGCTTTTTGGAGCTAAATTCGTGCGAAAAAAAATCGTGACGCTTATGTTTTAAATTTCACATGCTTGCAGGTACACGTTATATATGTTTCTCATCGTATAAAAACAAATGAAACCATTTTTAAGGTGATATCTGTAACCGTTTTCGAGAAACATTGAAACACTAACTTTTCTAAACTAATTTTCTGTTTGGGTACCCAGAAACAATTAATTCAGTTGGAACTTGTTCTAGACGTTTGATATTCATCTACTTTATGATAGGTATGTTTTGGTTCCGTTTGGAGTTAAGGAAGTACTAGAAATAAAATATTTCATCAACAGGCATGAAAAGTTTTGGGAGTGTTGTATATTTTCTAGAATACCTCGAAAACGGTTGGGAAATCGTGGTAAGTGGAAGGTGACCATTCGAAATCTTACTAAATTCCCTACAACAAAGATTCTGATGTAATTTTCGATCGGAGACATAAGAACTTGACAATTTTCAATTGCTAGTTATGCTCTTTTGAATGGGATTTTGAATCTGATTACCTAACGTTTTAACTGGTTGTTACTCATTTTCATTGCATTTAACAGTAAAACGAGTATTTGACTAAAACAAGGTAAGAAAATATGAAACATTGTTATAGTGTTTCCAAGAATGAACATTGAGAAGGTGAGGGAAGTCGCCATGATACTGACAGTTTCCTGTTGTGCGCCTTGAATATTTTTATCTTTGAGATTTGATTTTATATTTTTCATGGAAGATCAAATCCCACCAATAACTGTTACAATTCCTTTACTAATAGCATTAGAGATATGAACAGAACCGTGCAAAGATGACTCAGTTCCTGCGAGTCGGACTTTTTATTGTCCAATTTTGACAAACAAGCTAATTTTTACTATCAAGCATTAAATTATATTTGAAAATGGCTACTTACGTAATTGGAGAAGGGAACAATGCTTGACATGGTTTTTCAAACGCTTGAATGAGAGAAAGCTGCGCTGGCAGTAGTAGCATACATAGCAAAGAGTCCCTTTATCTAAAACACATTACACAGAGAATAATAATGAGATGAAGATCATTAGTCATTGAGGAGATAAAAAGTTGAGGAATTGTTGGGATTCAGCTATGAGAAAATATTAGATTTTCAGAAAAATATACAGGGAGTATCGCAAGTTAAAGACAATACTCTAGTGGATAAAACTAGACAAAAAATGTAGTTCAACACCTCCAAACGCACATTTCTATCTCGCTTCATTCCAGACAAATACCGTTCGTTCTAAAGGCTCAGTAGAAAAAAAAAAAAAAAGTGTTTTTTATAGTACAACTCCAACTTTCTCTGCTTGTACACATTTTTTTTTAACAAGTCATTACATTTTTTAAATCACCATTACATTTGCTTTAAGGCTAATGGACATTCAATGTTTGCAATTATGTCATTCAAACCATAATATATCAATTGAAAAAGTGGAAATTAATAAAATCTTCTGGTTAGCAACAACTTTTTGAAAATTACTACTGTTCCACAAAAAATTCACCACGCTGCCGAATCTTAAAAATGTTGCAAAATTTCTAACGGTATACTTGGAATTGAGATTATCTCTCAATTTCATAATGTAATTGGAATTCTAGAGTGAAAAAAAATTCAAAAAATACACCGAAAATGATAAATGTTCTTACAACTGGCCTCCTTGCAGAATACAATGACAACTGGTTAAACCGTTGTTGTAGTCCTTTAAATCTCATCATAGTTAGCGATCATTTCCACAAATGATTCGCAGGTCCTTGTGATCAGGCGGTTTATGCCCTAAATAGATACTTTGTACACTTGCGATTAAAGCCAACACCACATGTAAAAATCAAGTGATGTAAGATCAGGGTATTTGATCGGCCAATACTCAGGTACAAATCTTCCAATCTATACTGAGAGTTTTACATATATATTTTTCTGAAAAAGGTCATAAAATGCACTTAAATTTAACCACCCAGGTAAGAAAACGGGCTGCTTTATGTTCTGCTTACATATTCCTATCCACATGATCACACTGAACTGATAATGGAAGTGGTCTTCCCTCATACCATGTGGATTAGCTTATTATTTATAATAAACTGGCTCAATAAACACCCTGGAAGATGGATTAGTAGATTTGAACCTGTTATCCCCTGATTTTTTTGTGTAGGGTTGGCTTAAGTCTCAAGTGTACAAGGAAACCATTTAGGACATAAACCACCTGACAGCAAGGATTCGTGAATTATTTGTGGAAATAAGAGCTAACCATGATTAGATTGGCAAGACCATGATGAGATCAGCGGTGTGACCAAGTGTCGGTGTGTTCTGCAAGGAGGCTAGTGATAAGAATAATTATAATTTTTGATGTATTATTTTATTTATTTTTTATTAAACTTTTATGTAAGATTTATTAAAATCATTAAATATCAATTTCATCAACAATAATTTTCATTTATTTCTGATAATATCACAAAAATAAACATTAAATTACTTTTATTCATTTGATGTTTTAGCACTTTCCTCCAAAGGAAAGTAGCTATTGAGGTTGCACTCATGACGGAATTTTTGAAAAATTTCTTCAAATCTTTATCGATCCTACCTAGTAGACACCGAAAATGACACCCGTTAAAATTTATATATATATATATATATATATATATATATATATATATATATATATATATGTATATATATATATATATATATATATATGTGTGTGTCTGTTAACACGATAGCCGGCAGGGTATTCGTTTTTTCGACTCGAAAATTCGTATATAGCGTTCACTTGGCAAACAAATGGACGAGTTCGTTAACCACCAAAATCGGTCCATCTGGAGGGGGGGGGGGGGTTTATGCCGGACCCAAAAGACTAATTTGACCCTGCCAGCTGTAACTTTTGTTAGAATTCAACCAAACTCGGTATTCGTTGTGGACATCTAAAGAGAAAAATACGCTGTAAAAATATAAACTAAATCCGTTCATTAGAAGGGGGGGGGGTTTACTCCAGACCCAAAACACTAATTTGACCAAGCCAGCCGTAGTTTTCGTTATATTGCAACAAAACTGGGTATTGGTTGTGTTCATATAAAGAGAAAAATACGCTGTAAAAATAAACTAAATCCGTTCATTAGGAGGGGGGGGGGGGTTACTCCGGACGCAAAACACTAATTTGACCGAGCCAGGCATAGTTTTCGTTATATTGCAACAAAACTGGGTATTCGTTGTGCTCGTATAAAGAGAAAAATACGCTGTAAAAATAAACAAAATCCGTTCATTAGGAGGGGGGGGGGGGGGGTTACTCCGTACACAAAACACTAATTTGACCGAGCCAGGCGTAGTTTTCGTTATATTGCAACAAAACTGGGTATTCGTTGTGTTCATATAAAGAGAAAAATACGCTGTAAAAATAAACTAAATCCGTTCATTAGGGGGTTTACTCCGGACAAACATAACTGATCCATTCATTCAGATCGTTCATTCTCGTGTATTGTAACGGAATTCGATTTTACGTAGTGGCTATCTACTGCGAAAGATATGTTGTAAAAATAAACTAAATCGGTTCATTAGAAGTTCGGGTTTAATCAGTATTACGTTCAAATTTAATGAAGCGGCGAAACTGGCTCCGTTATTAGTTCATGTGTCTACCACCGGGAGCGCTGTATGCTAGCATTGTATATTGAGACATTTGTTCAATAAAAATATAAAAGAGCTTTTATTTGTCAATTAATTATTTATGGTACTTACGTATTAGCGTCAAAGCAGGTTAAAGAGTCAGATCTCAGAGAACTGGATAAAGGGGTCGAATCACTTTTTGCCAATATGGCGAGGGGATTATCAACGTTTTGGGTTAACTAGAGTTTTTCTTAACCTTTATCGAGCGAAAAGGCGTAGCACTTATATTAATAGCATAACTGCCATGCGTTTCCGCTCGCTACGCTCGCTCAAGGTTATATCTAAACTCTAGTCAATCCAACACGTTGATAATATAGATCAAGGATGGTTTTTCGCTGGATAATGGACTGATATTCAATTTAGCATCGCTTCGAAAGAGTCTCTTTCATCCTTGCTATTTTCTTTTGTCGCCATATAAACTCTGCTAAATATGAATCTAACTAATAAACAACAATTGCGTGGGTAAATAAAACACAAATGAATTGCTTTATAAAGACAAAGGGAACAAGATGGTTACTATAAACACAATAGCCAATGAACCTATGCTGCTCTGGTAGTGATTGACCAATAGAAATGCGTTATCCACGATCCAGCTCTCTGAACGAGACCCGCCTCTTTAACCTGCTTTGACGCTAATACGTAAGTACCTTATTTATTATTATATATTTATTATTTCTTTGTACATTTATTATATGTCGTTCTTGAAATATTATTTGAATATTATATAAAAATCTGTCTTCGTCAATGCCTTGTTAAATCGAAGTCAATGCCTTCTTATAAAATAATTATTACTAATATTGCTTCTTTAGTTATTATGATATAACGTTTTATAATTTATCAATTATATTTGAAGATTTTTATTATTAAATTATTAATGAATGGTTTTGCCGAATACTTTCAAATGAAACTTATGACTTGCAATAATGCATGCATATGTAAGTAGATAGAGGCGCTCTTTTTCTTCTCAGCTCTCTTTGAAGAAGGATATATTACGGTTCTTGCAAAACGTTATTTGCTATTTTTTATCGATTGAATAAGGTTTTATGACCTATTTCACTTGAAAAAGTATTGTCTGTCTCTAATTGAAAGTTGATAAGGCTAATCATATAATAATTTTACTATTTTGGCCGCTTTAGCTAAACATAACCTCTGAGTAGAGGATAAATTAGTTGATGCCTGACTAAATTTAAAACGATCATATTGTTTTGATTTGAAATATTTTAATACTGAGTGCCTTGAATGTTTTTATAAATATAGTATATTCTTTTGCCATTATATTTGACAATTTAAGAACCTTAAAATAAGTAATATAACTTTGTTTATTTACAAGTTTGTTAAAGACGTTTTATAAAAACGTATTACATTTTATATTTATACATTATCTCATAATTATTCGATATTTTATTGATATCTGAATAAAAAAAAATCTTGGTGTTTGTGGCTTAAATTTATATTCTGCTTTGTACATATTACATATTATATATGTATATAAAACTCGCAGTCACAAAAAAAAAAGACTTTTAGATCCAAAGAAAGCAGCTGCACATCGCGAACAACTAAAAATTAATCGAATTTGTAAATTACAGGATCCAATTCAAAAGGTTGTTCATCTTCATAGGCAAAAACTGAGTCAGGCTGCACGTCTATCTTTGCTTGAAAACAGGCAAGAACAAGGAATGCGAGAGAAAATCTGTGTCAGGCTGCACGTCTATCTTTGCTTGAAAACAGGCAAGAACAAAGAATGCGAGAGAAAATCTGTGCCAGGCTGCACGTCTATTTTTGCTTGAAAACAGGCAAGAACAAAGAATGCGAGAGAAAATCTGTGTCAGGCTGCACGTCTATTTTTGCGTGAAAACATGCAAGAACAAAGAATGCTAGAGAAAATCTGTGTCAGGCTGCACGTCTACCTTTGCTTGAAAACAGGCAAGAACAAAGAATGCGAGAGAAAATCTGTGTCAGGCTGCACGTCTATCTTTGCTTGAAAACATGCAAGAACAAAGAATGCGAGAGAAAATCTGTGTCAGGCTGCACGTCTATCGTTGCTTGAAAACAGGCAAGAACAAAGAATGCGAGAGAAAATCTGTGTCAGGCTGCATGTCTATCTTTGCTTGAAAACAGGCAAGAACAAAGAATGCGAGAGAAAATCTGTGTCAGGCTGCACGTCTATCTTTGCTTGAAAACAGGCAAGAACAAAGAATGCGAGAGAAAATCTGTGTCAGGCTGCACGTCTATCTTTGCTTGAAAACAGGCAAGAACAAAGAATGCGAGAGAGAAACTGTGTCAGGCTGCACGTCTATCTTTGCTTGAAAACAGGCAAGAACAAAGAATGCGAGAGAAGATCTGTGTCAGGCTGCACGTCAATCTTTGCTTGAAAACAGGCAAGAACAAAGAATGCGAGAGAAAATCTGTCGTGACAGACGACTCTCTGACCCCAATAAGAGGCAAACATTCCGAGAGGAAGAAAAGGTTTGGCAGGCAGCTAGACTAGCAAACTCTGTAAAGAGGCAAGAACAATGAGAAAGGTTGAAAGCCTCTCAGTCTGCTAGACTAGCTGATCCTGCCAAAAGGCAACAAAACCTTGATCGAGAGAAGGTTTGCCAAAAATCAAGGCTTTCGAACAAATTCAAGAGGCTCAAGCATAGAGAATTAGATACAAAATGTCACCGTAGGACTTCTAAACATACGTAATAGGTTTATACATCATGAAAGAGTTAGAATTGCTCAGCAGAAAAGACTTAAAAAAACATCTAATAGGTCGAAACAAAACTAACTAACTTTAAAAAATTATTATAAAAGGGTAAAAGAAAATGATGTCCAAAGAAAAGCTGACTGAAAAAAAACGGTTTTAAAAGATATAAAAGATGGACCTTTCTGGCCTTGCTCTTGCTGTAGCCGTTTATGGTTTAGATACTCGGTTAAGTACTATAGAGTAGATGAAATTTTGTCCAAGACAAAATTATCATTTAACTTTATAGCTGACTGTTGTACTAACATGGTGAATGAAAGTGAGGTAGGAGTTTTGTGCGTGTCTTGTACGCACGATATATTTGCGGGGAAAATACCTAAGCTTTCTCTTTATTATAAAGATCTTATTTTCCCCGCAATACCTCCAGAACTTCTGGCTCTGTCGCCCTTAGAAGAACGATTTTTAGCCCCACGCATACCATTCATGCAGATATATTCTATCGGTGGTAACCAACAGTTTTCTGTGGTCGGTCGAGTAGTAAATGTACCTACTGATGTTCAAGAGAGCATCAAAGTTTTACCTCGGCTACCACAGGAAACTGATGTAGTTGCTGTTGCTCTCAAAAAGAAAAAAACCTTCAAAGGTAATTATCTTTTTGAGACTGTACGGCCGAGCGTAGTTTTCAAAGCATTAGATTATCTCAAAGGTTGTCCCGTTTATCAGGAAGCTGGGGTGTCAATAAATTATACTAGATTTATTGAAAGCTCATGCATTGTTACGGGAGCAGAACAGGAATCTCACGAGCAAGCTACTGAAAACCCTGCTGATTCTGATAACGAAGAGTAAGACCCTCAGCCGTGGAATGTCCCCGATAATGAAAAGTTTTTATTTTCCGAGGCAATAGTTTTCGCTCCGGAGCCCTCTCCCATTATTTCTTGATTCTTATGCAGAATCTATGAGTTTCATTAAAATATATGCTGGGCAGTTGAGAGTTATTCCTAAGCACCTCAGCTCTCAGAATTGGGTAAAGTCTGAAATTATGCGCTCTGATAGAAGATGTGCTTATATATCAAAATTATTTTATTCGTCACTAAAATTACGAGCACAAAAAATAACATCTAGTATAGGGTTTTGTTTAAGAAAGTCAAAGGGAGCCCAACTAGCCCTACATAATAGTGGCTATAAAATGTTTTCGCCAGACAGGGGGTCTCCTGCTTTCTGGGAGGGGAAGAAAAAAGAAGTTTTCGCCATGATTAGACAATTAGGCCCACCGACATTTTTCATTATACTGTCGCCGGCTGAAACTAGATGGCCTGAACTTCTTGTCATTCTCAAGAAAGTAGTAGATAAAGAAGATATAAGTGAAAACACGGCTGCAGATATGACTTATGAAGAAAAGGCTCGCTTAATAAAAGAAGGCCCAGTAACTTGTGCTCGATACTTTGATTTTAGAATAAGTAGGCTTTTTTTCGTTAATTAAAAACAAAAATATGTTTTTTATTGGATAACCTGTTGTAGATTCTTACCTCCGGGTAGAATTTCAAAAGAGAGGCTCCCCACATGTTCATGGGCTGCTTTGGTTAGCCAACGCATCTCATTACAAACGGGGGGATTTTCAAGCTAATCAGCTTTGTGTGGATTTTATTGACAAATTTATCAGTTGCTCCTCAATAAGCCTGTAGAAAAACTACTCGCTGAGGGAAGAAATGTAGATTCGGAATACCTTACTTCCCTGTGCGAAAAACTGTCATCCTTGAGCCTTTGGAAAATATTTCTACTGAAAATGGTGAACTTTTTAAAGTGCAAATAGAATCCATTAAACACTGCTAAGAAGGGTTTTATAAAGATGGAACTGATATTAATTTCGATGAATTCTTAAGTAAAATTTCAATGTCAGAATCTGATTATTATAAAGTAATTCAATCCTCTTTGCAACACCCTTCTATTTTTCTAAAACGTTTGCCCAGTGACATTCGCACTAATGCTTTCAATAAGGAAATCTTGGAACTCCATCGACCGAACATGGACTTGCAGTTCATTACTGATACATGGTCTTGTGCCATGTATGTTCTGAACTACATAAATAAATCTAAGAGAGGAATTTCTCGTTTACTTCATGATGCTATTCAGGAAGTAAAACGAGGAAATCTCGGAAAAACGGAAAATTGCGCTTTATGGCCAATAAATTTCTTAGCGCCAGTGAATTTTCTGCCCAGGAGGCAGTTTATTATATATTTTGCATGCCATTATCCATGAGGAGCCGGCCCTGCATATTCATAAATACTGGTCTTCCGGAAAATAGAGTTCTAATATTAAAAAGTAAGGAAGCACTAAAACGTCTCCCAAAGAACGCTACCAATGTTTTCCAAAAAAATATTTGAGATCATTATCTTCAGCGTCCGGACTCTCTAGATAACTTGTGCTTGGCGGAATTTTCATCGTTGTACAATTATTCTACATTTAAAAGAACAATTGTTTCGATACTGTTGGCGCCTGTATATCACTGAAAAATAACGGCGGTTATATAACCCGACGAAGAAAACCAAAAATTATTCGTTATAGGCGATTTAATATTGAAAATGATGAGACTAATTATTTTAGAGAACAGCTAATGCTTTTCAGACCTTGGAGAGACGAAAAAAAAGAATTATTAGATATTGACCCTCGTAAAAAAATATGGTGATTTAAAGGAATGCCTTCTTTCAAACCGAGAAAGATTCTTATATGATGATGGAGAAGGCAATATTGATGATCTTATTGAAAAGGCCATCGAAAGCTACGAACAAGTTGAGCGAGATTCAGAAGATGTTGATGCCAGATATACAGAAGAATTTGAAGTTTTAAGAGATCGTACCGATGAGGGAGATATAATGGTGGATATGGGAGCTGATCTTGGCAACAAATCAGCTGGTGATATCACAATCCCTATTCCGCATTTAGTAAGCGAGGACAGGTACAGAGATCTCGTGTCTTCATTAAACGAAAAACAAAGAAGTTATTTAATGCACCTTCTTCATTTGATGAAATGTTCTAATGAACCAGTTTATGAATGTGTTCTTGGTGGCGCAGGAGTAGGAAAATCTAGACTCATTGAAACAATTCATCAAACTGTCCTTAGGCATTTCAACAAATTAGAAGGAACTGATTTAAGTGTGATTAAAGTACTTCTTTGTGCACCCACCGGTAAGGCTGCATTTGCAATTAAAGGTATAACCCTTCATTCTGCCTTCGCTCTACCTTTGAATCAGTTTAGGCATGAAATGCCTCCACTGAGCAGTAGTGTAAGTAACACTTTATTGTCACAGCTTCACCGTCTAAAATTGATAATTATGGACGAAGTCAGCATGATAGGTTCTAAAACCCTTGGTCAAATAGATATGCGCCTCAGACAAATATTTAGGTCATCTTTGCCCTTTGCTGGAAAATCCATTATCTTTTTTGGGGGCTTTAATCAATTAGCACCTGTTGGCGATAAGTACATTTTCCAACCAGATGCTTCAAACGTCTATAGTGAGCTAATTGGTAATCCACTGTGGGATTTGTTTCGCTTCTATAGGCTTACAGAAATCAAGAGGCAAAAAGTGCCTTGAATAATTTAGCTGTTGGGAAATTATCCCCGGACGAAATCAATTTATTCAAATCAAGAATAGTATCTGACATGTCCAGCATTCCGACAAACGCTTTGAGGCTGTTCAGAACCAATGCTGAGGTTAATGCATACAATGACTCAGTTTTTGAGGTTCATCCTAAAGTTATTGTCGTTAATGCTGTAGATCGGGTAATTGGCAAAGTGTCAGATTCGGTTAAACAGGGTCTTTTAAAGTCAGTTCAATCAGCTGACATTCATAAGACATACAGTCTACCTACCACACTAAAGTTAGCAGAAACAATACATTTATTGGTCACTAATAATATAAGTGTTGTGGATGGCCTTGTTAATGGAGCAGTTGGTATATTGAAGCATATCGAATACGGAACTACTGGAGAAGTTATCCGTCTTTGGTTATTCTTCAATGAACCACATGTTGGAAAAGAGTGCAGAGCAACCTTTTCCAACATTAGTAAGCAATTAAAGCTTGATCCAACTTGGACTCCAATTAGCAAGGTTTGTCGTAATATCAAACCATGGGAAAAATCGCCTGTCCTTGTCACAAGGAGACAGTGTCCAGTAATTCCAGCAGAGGCAATCACTATACACAAGAGCCAAGGAGGAACCTATGAAGCAGTGGTTGTTCATTTGAAGAAAGGTATGCGAAGGAATGAACTTTACTTTGCATTTAGTAGAGGAACCAAGTTTCAAGGTCTCTTCTTGGTTGGTACATTTACTGCCCCATCTCCTCCTAAAAACCTGATGACCTAGTACAGTCCACCATCAAAGAGGCTTTAGATAATAGACATAGCCGCTTCAGCATCCCGATTATTGAAGAGTCCTCAGAATTTTCAATTATTGGTCATAATGTACAATCTTTACAGATGCATTATCGTGATGTTGTAGCGGATAAGTCCTATATTCGAGCTTCACTTATTATACTCATAGAGACATGGACAAAGGTAAATGACGTCTATCCTATGCCCGAACATGTTGAAGTTCATCGTGTAGATACAATGACCTATCGACATGGCTACGGGATGGTTGTATACTGTGCAAACAAATCAGTAGATCATGTACAAGTTGTAGCTCAGTTCAACAATGAGGAACAGTTCAAGAGCTTCAATTTGGTACTTATTAAATTTCGTGATATTTTTGTTTGCGCCGGATACAAACCACCTTCAACTAATATTAATAAGATCATGCCTTACCTGGAAATTGTCGCAGAATGTACATTTAGACAACTTTTAATTGTTGGTGACTTTAATATAGACTTATTAAAATCACCACCACAAACGATTTTAAATTTATTTTCTAGGCACGATTTAGAGAACAAAATTGTTAGCAATCCATCTACTGACGGGTTGACACAATTAGACATCTGTTTTTCCAATATTAAGAATTTACAGGCATCATATTATGAGTCGTATTTCAGCTATCACAAACCAATTATGTGTTGGATATCTGAAATACCTGCAGGAAATGACACTAGAGTTGAGGGCAATTTGATTGAAAACACTCTCGACTCTCAGTTGACTCATTTCCTGGAGCCTGCCGTTATTACCGAAGAACAGTGGGTCAGACGCTATCAGATTCCTCGAACAGAACATCGCATCTTCCTCCTGGCTTCACGAATTCTGATGGCGTCTCCTGCTACGCTAATTCTGCCTGCCAAGCATTTCTTTCGTTTAGCCATATTCGGAATAATCTTTCGTCTATTGGCATTCCGAACGAATTGGCTAATCTGTCTAATTCTTCTGGAAAGAAGCAACTTCTAAATGCCGAAGCGTTGCGTTTAGAAGTTGCTACTAAGACAAATGAATGGTAATTTGGCGAAAATCTTCAACAAGATGTTGCAGAGTTTATTTTACATTTAATACTTGTAAACCCAATCTTGAAAACGTCTGCCACACACATTTTAAAATATGAATGCCAATGTACAGCCTGCAATTACTATAATTTCAATCGCCAATACAACTTCATTATTCCTGTAACTGGGAAAAACGCTGGGGATAAATTGTCCAGCATGGTTGCATCCGAGTATGGATGTTGGAAGTCCGTTGAAGCAGCATGTAGTTCTTGCCATTCCACGGGCACTTTGCAAAGCAGAACATCGCTTTCACTGAGTTCTACCAACATACCCGTACTTATAATGCAACTATGCCGGTTTCATGTCACTGAGACTGGTCATGTTGTAAAAAACCAAATGCTTCTAAGAAGCTTGTCATCTGACGAAGTAGTAATATCCAATATGAAATTCCAGGTGTCTGCTATCATATCACACCATGGAGATAGTACTGCTTCTGGCCACTACACCTGTAAAGTACGGCTTCGTCAGAATAATTGGTTTAATACAGATGACATTCAAGTGACTCCCTGCAGTTTACCCGAACAGGAAAATGATGCCAAAGCTCGATTATTTTATTTTAACCAAAGCTCGATAGCTGCATTCTGACTTACTTTATTACATGCCTATATGCGTCTAATATTATTCAAATATATTGCTACAGCTGTCTTAACCGTATTCAAACCTTCTTACACGTATTTAAGTACTCAGGAAGGTGGTTAGTAACGTCCCGTTGCTAAATAAGCTTAAACAAACCGATATAAATTAAAAATAATCATAAATAGTTAAAACAGCTAACCGCATCTATTCATTCGCTGTATCTTTTGATGAAGTTCGATCATTTCTATGATACGTAGTAAGGTCCATAAGTTTCCGGCCTGGGATAGAAGGAAAGGTGAAAGAAAAAACTGGTTTTACTGTTTTTCAATATATTCTCCTCTTAAGTTCAACACACTTAATACAACGCTTTGGCAACATTTCTAAACCATGAAAAAAATAATTTTCTTCTTTGTTAAAAAATGTTCTTCCACTGCTGCTTGGAGCTCTTCGTCGGTGTTAAATCGCCTTCCACGAAGGCTGTAGGGTGGATGAGAAATTTCTTGGAATCCACAGTCCTTCACAGCGGCCTTGGAAATCAATGCTGTGTGGACAGAGGCACTGTCGTGAAGGAGGCGGACACCTCTGCTTAACTTCCCTCGCCTCTTCTCTTTAATGGCGTCTCGTAACCGGTGAAGTAGGGCTGCATACTACTCATCATTCATTGTGGTATTCCTTTCTTTAAAATCTATCAGTAGTATTCCTTTACAGTCCCAAAAAATTGTGACCATTACCTTTTTTGTTGACTGCGTGACTTTTGCCTTTAAAGGAGGCGCTTCTCCTGGTCTTCTCCATTTTGCCCATTCTTTCACTGTGGAATACGAGGGGGAGGACTGCCTGTATACACAATCAAAGTGCTCTTTAATTTGCGCAGGAGTAAGACCCTCTTTACGAAAGAATTTAATTACCGCACGGTACTCGAGTTTGAACATTGTAAAAATGGGGAGATTCCTTCAAGGTTGGACACTGACTGACAAGACTGAGGAAGTGCGGGCGATGGGTATGGAGTGAGCAGGCATGGACCTCCATAGGCGTGCAGGTCCCGGCACGTTTGAAGGAGGGGAAGCAGGACAGGCCGGAGACTTATGGACCTTACTTTGTAGATACGCGGAAAATATGTTACAAGGCGTTTAGACTCCTTACCAAGATCTTTAGCAATTTGGCGTAAACTAAACATATTCCTGAGGAAAGTGCTTAGTTATGCAGCTCCTGCGTGACGGACTTTTTTCACTCTAGAATTCCAATTACATTATGAAATTGACAGATAATCTCAATTCTGAGTATACCGTAGGAAAGCTGGTTAAATTTTACAATTTTTGTGAGAATCAGCAGTCTGTAGGATTTTTGTTGGAAGAGTAGTTATTTTTTTAAAAAAGTGTGACTCGCTGGAACTGCATCATCTTAGCACGGTTCTGTTCTTATCCCTAGTCTCATTTGGAAAGATTAAAATAGAAACAGTTATTATTTTATTTCCACTTTTCTTGAAAGGTCTTGATTTATGATCTTACCTGGTTGGGTCGGTCAACCCCAGAAAGGCCCCCGCTAGTTAAAAGGTCTTCGAATCTTGGAACTCTATATTTCTAATAATAAATTGGTTTTCTTATTTTACTTAACCTCTTTTATTGTCAAATACATTATCAAACTACAAGCAAATAAAAAATAACAAGGAATAAAAACAGCCAAAAAGAACCGTTCGAATAAACGAAATCTGGATAATAATATCGATTAACTGGAGATAATAATAATTTTGTGTCTGGTTTGTATTCATCATTTGTCTTTATCATGATTCACAACTATCAACTCTTGGATGGATGAAAGAATTATACCATGTTAAAAATGTCAACCATTAAAAAAACTTTAATAATTATTTATTAATGTTATAAAATATTCTTAATAACAAAAATAAAAATTATACAAAAAAAAAATAATATAAGGCAAGATTTGATCCAGCGATCTTTGCATTATGAGAGTACAACGCTACCAACCGAGCTATCGGCGCACTTATTACTAGTGCCTTCTGAAGGTGTAAAGAGCTTCAGGTAAATTTTCAACATTTTTTTTTCCGGGCGAACGCTTGAGAAGTTCGCTATCTCGCTTTAACTGAACCTTTTTCTAGTTAACTACTACACATACAAAAATGTTCGTATAAATCGGTGAGGGGCACATCCCAACTTCTAATGAACCAATTTAATTTTGTTTTTTTACAACACATGTTCCTCCTGGAAGCCTAGTTAGCTAGTTATAACTCATACAATTCTCTGTAATGGGGAGATTATGTTAACTGTGGCCAATATCATGCTAACAGATATATAAGGGTATTTATACATATACATATATATATATATATTGTAATGATATTTTACATTACATATTTAAAAGTTTTAAAATTAACACAGAAAATTCTGAAGATAATCAAAAAGCTCATTGATATGTTAAATTCATTGGGATAAACAAATATTATTTGTTATATTTGTCCAGCAGTCGATACAGGTAGCATTGGATACCATTTGGACGCTCCCGCCAAGAAAGTCAGTCTGTTGAAACGAAGCTCCAGTCTTATACATGCAGTTCAGTTGAAAAGAAGATAGAGTCACATACAGTTGAGTTCAGTTGAAAAGAAGATAGTCTCATACGTGCAGTTGAAAAGAATATACAGTCTCATACGTGCAGTTCAGTTGAATGGAAGATCTAACGGTAGTGCAGTTCAAAAGAAGCTACAGTCAGTCTTATTGCAGCTCTAGTTCAGTGCATAGCTAGTCTCATATGGTCATCAGTTTTCATGAAGCCTAGGCTCAATCCGTTAATGGAAATATTGTTGTAAAGGAGATCCTGTCCTATGCAGTTAATACTAAGCTGGCTTTATACCAGGTAATGCTTGTTTACCCAAAAGCCTGGATGTAGCTTATCCATGAGTTTTTTTTTTTGTTTTTTTTTTTATTATTTAAAATTATCTCTGTTCTACTTTACTGGACTCGAACCTGACCCCTGAGATAAAGAGTTTTTAAAAATTAAATATTATCAATTTTTTATTTAAATTATAACATTTTGGTTCCCAACGTAGAGGCGTAACGTAAATAAATTATTAAAAATAAAAATTTTAATTAAATTATAACAATATATATATATATATATATATATATATATATATATATATATATATATATATATATATATACACACATTCAGTGTCAAAAGGTTAGACACACCCTTGAAATATCGAAATTTTTTTTTTTTTTAAATTGTGGTTTAACCTTATTTAATAAGTTATTTCAAATGTATATAACTGTAAAAAAACGTAATTTATATTTTACTTTTGTGCTATATAAAGATATAAATAAATAACTGATAATGTCTTTATTTTGGTGCGTCAAAATGTTAGACACACTTGTTGTTATTTACAATCCTTTAATTTTCTAATGGTTGATAAGGCTAGATTTTAACCCTTAAGAAGCATTAAGATTTGACATTTTCCATTTGTCCTGTGGTCAATTTCAATGACAATTGTTGAGAATTTCCCAGTTAAAGTATAAGAAAAAAGTGGTTGTCTCGAGAAGAGTGCCGCTTTCTTCTTTGCTACACAAGGATGAGATGGGTTGTAGGGAGATTCCAAGTCACATAAAACTAAGTTTATCGAATCTAGCCCAGTTAATTCCGTTCGGAGAGGCATACGGTATCCATTGCTTAACTGGAAGACAACCAACTCTATCAATGAGGCAGAAACAATTTTTCTATGACTCGCACCCCGCTCATGCAAAACAGCCAAAGCAATTGCATAGGAAGCCAGTGCTCACACCAAGTCTAGGAATGAGCATGGATTACTGGAAAGATGAAAAAACATAGTGAGAAAGAAAGTAATGTGAAAACATCTTTCATCATAAAATGGCTTTTGCAGAAAACGTTATGTTAAGGACCGATTAATGGAGGAAAATTATTTTTTGTGATGAGAAAACATTTGATTTGGATGGAATTCATGATTTTCATTTTCATGATTTAAGTAAAAGAAGAACTTATATTACCCCGGCGGCAAATGAGCGGAGGAAATGTTATGGTTTGGGCAAATATTAGGTTCAATAAGAAAGGCTATGTGTTGTTTCTTTCCAAGAAAATATTTTAAAATGATTATCAAAACTTATTAGAACAAAAAAAAAAACAACTTTTAATGACGTGGCAGAATTTTCATCTGCATTTCAGCAAGACAATGCTCCAATCCATTGTTTGGGAATAACTACATACAGTAGAACCTCTCATATCCGACCATGACGGGACTGGACCATGGTCGGAACGGCCAAAAGGATATCGGGAGGAGGAAAAAAAAACGCCTTTTAAAGTTTTAAAAACAGCTATAAATTACAGTACATACATTAATACAACTTTATTGTAATTGTAAAAGTGTTTCTACATACATTTCGTACATTTACTCTTTCGAAATGATCAACAAAATTTAAGCATATGGACTTTATTCAAAGTATTCTGTAATGCATTTTTGTTTTAATTTGGTTATTCTCGACTTAGCGGAAGAGTCCCTCCACTTTTTTGCCCAAAATACATCCATCGGGGTTGCATTCGGATGTTGTTTGATGTATTTCAGCGCTACGTCGAAGGCGTCTTTAGCAGCTGAATGACTCACCACGTCGTCGCTGGTGGTTTCGTCTTCATCCGAGTCGATTTCTTCCTCCGCGGCTTTGTTCTGCACAACAGCTATGATTTCGTCATCGTTGAGATCTTCATTGTTAACATCAACAAGCCGCTCTTCTACATCTTTCATCTGGAGATCCTGATAAAACACTTGTAGATTTTTTAATGTTTCTGTTGTCGATTTCGGTTCCTGTTCAGTCTCAGGTTCGTCTTGATTCAATGATGTCCAAATCTTTTTCCAAGCCTTCTGAAGGGTGGTTTGACTGATTTCGTCTCAAGCTGCAGCAACAGTGTAGATAGCGTCTTTTACGTTTAAACTTTTCATTACCTCAAAAAGGTTACATCCTTCTTCTGTTCTGTCGAGCCTTGATGTTTCCTTTCTTTAGTTCACATTCAGAGGGATAACTGGGAGCGTTATCTAAGAGCAAAACAGCACGACCAGGTAAGTTTTTAGATTTTAAATGTCGTTGTATTGCGGGGACGAATTTATCAAAAAACCATTCTTTAAACAAATCACCATCCATCCAAGCAGATGATAGATTCTGTTCTGTGACCAACTTCTCAAAATGTTTACAAAATTCTTTCGCAGCTTTATCATCAGCTGAGAGTTTTCCCCCGCAATTATAACATGTTGTATGCCATGACGCAACTTCCATTTCTGTAGCCACCCTTCGCTAGCGTTAAACTTTTCAAGATCACCTTCTAACTTTTCATACAATTTTATGGCTTTTGCTTTAATGATAGGGCCTGACAATGGTGTTCCCTTGCGCCTTTCCTGAGAAAACCAAAACCATAACGCTTCATCAACAAGTTCAAGCTTTGGTTTTTTCAACATTTGTCTACTTTTTCAAGCATTATCTGTCTCAACTGTAGTTGAGTAAGCTTCCAGATCTTTACAGTTTTTTTCCAGTCTTTTACCGTAGTCACTCCTACTCCCAACTCAGAAGCTAGCTTAATAACAGACTCACCATGGTCCAATCGTTGTAACACATCAAGTTTTTGTTGCACGGAAACACAAACACGTTTACGTTTTTGAGTTGCCATTGTCACACACTTAATCTGTCAAATTGAGCAGCGCAAATTCCGTAATTGAAAATAAATATGTAATGGGGAAAAACACAAACAAACAAACAATATTAATGTTAACGAATATACAACAGTACAAGATTATAGTTAGAACACATTCCACATTACCAATCACGATAGAACTGACTGTTTGTTACAAGAAAACAAAGTCCGAACAGGGCCGCCAACGGAATCACAGACGCAAGTCGGTCGGGCACTAGGTTGGATATTGGGAGGAGTCAGATATGGGAGGGTCGGATATTGGAGGTTCTACTGTAGTTTCTTTTTTCACTTGGAACTGTCAATACCCTGAGATTAAGTTCTCATTATAATATAATTATCTTAACATTAAACGACGACCCAAAGTGGCGCGTTCTTAGTAAATATAATTATTTTAATTATATTTATCACTTAAATATTTTATCTTAACATTAAATGGCTTAACCAACGTGTGGCTTAATAAATTAAATTATCTATATAAAAATTAACATAACAATATATTAGGGTGGCCCTTATTTTTCAACTTTCTAAAAGTTTACCTACCACCCCCCCCCCCCTATCTTGTTCGAATCAACAAAATAACGATCTGTGGAAAATTTTAGCTATCGAACAACTCCGAGGCGACCGATTGACATTTTTGTCCGTAAGTAATTTTTTCAGATATTTTTTTTTTTTAAGTTATTTTATTCTTTAATCACTCTTGAGCAAGTAAGCACTGGTAATGGAAATTAAATTAGACGTTTTCTTGTTAATGTTGGATAAAAAGATAAACTATCAAGTCTGTTCCTGCTTCCTGAAAACGCACTCGTTTGTACGGGAAGAAAGGAGTATCGTTTTGTGTACCAAGAGCTGTAACTCATGCTAGGTAGATGGCAAAGGCGATTTATACATACAAAATGTACCTGTTTCAAAATCAATTTCAGTTATCTCATAGTGAGAAAAATTCTTTAAGAAGAACATGTATTTTTCTTTTGCGAGTGTACGTTCGGGCCAGGTTTCTAGCATCAGACCCAATTGAAGCACCATATCATGACTTTCTATTCATGCATCAACTGATACATTATCAGGATATTGATACAGAAATTAGTAAGGCTGCTGAAAAAATAATTTCCAATCATCTCTGGTACTTAGTTCACTAAACCGATGTCCATCCTTATTTGATGATAACGTTCCAACAACGGTTAACGCAAATATAGCTCAAGTTATGATGGAAGCAGACAATGCTGAAGTAGAGGAGGACGAAAAATCAACTGTAGAGGGACGTTCTTCACCAAAATGATTTTTCTTCCTTCAGAAAAATCAATTTTTTTCATATTGTTTTGCAGATCGTTGCCTGGGACCAGGAAAAATACCCGACTGCTACTAAATCCTCCCTTAGAAAAACATAATATTCAATATTTGTATTTTTTTAATGTTTACATAATGCCTAGTTTCTATAGAAATTTTGGTTTTAAATATAAATGTGGTTGTCTTATACAAGTGTGCATTATTAAAAACCTAATTTTTTTAAATTTTTTCATGTTATCCCTATAATTTTTAGAATTACATTTTGAGATATATGATTTAGAATGATTTTCAACAATTTCTTGGGTAGCCTGAATGCATCTACATAAATTGCAATAAGAAACAGATTAAGATAGAACAGTATATTTCTTTTTTAATGGAATTAATCGTTGCGTATACTATTTTTTAATTTCAAAGCGTTTGAGGGATGCCTAGCAGTTGTCCGATTGCACTAAAATTTTGCATAACTAGTTTTTTTGTTAATTTGATCAGAATTGAGGAGTGGGAGCAGCAAAATTTTGACTTTCAACAAAATCCGTATAGCTAAGAGCCACCCTAGTGTGCCTTAGTAAAATTATCATATTTTTTAAATTTGTTCATGTTATTTCAACGATTTTTAGAATCGCCTTTTGAGATATTTGATTTATAATGATTTTAAACAATTTCTGAGGCCCCCTTGATGTAACTACGTAATTTTTTATTGAGGAAATGATTGAGATAGAACAGTATATCCCTTTTTATCGGAATTAATTGCTGCGTATACTATGTTTCAATTTCAAACCGTTTGCGGGTCGCCTAGCAGTTGTCCGATTGCCCTGAAATTTTTCAAAGCTAGTTTTTTTGTTGATTGGAACAGAATTGGGGGGTGAGAGCAGTAAATTCCCTATAGGAAAGAGCCACCCATATATATATATATATATATATATATATATATATATATATATATATATATATATATTGTAATGATATATTACATTCAAGAAAACATTTTTGAATTCAAATAGCCATTGAGAGCTTGAAAAGCCCATGAAAACCAAAAATCCTAATATACTAATAACATCGTATTATATACGATCTAAATTTATAATATTTCTGGACCATACTGATGTACAATAGGTATAAATTAAATGTAAAGTTAAACAATAATAAATTAATCATTTAATTATAATTCTTATCTAAATAGTAAACCAACAAAATGCGGAAGGTGGTGAGAGAAGACGCCAACTTTTTCCCGCTAACTCTCAGTCTATCTACAGCCATCACAGAGTACGGAATCTCAAGGGGTGGAATTTTATTTGAAGACTATTTGTTCAAAGGTAAAAATTATATTTTTGTAATTGTGTTGATTTTTCTTTAGTGTTTGATAATACATTGATATTGGTATTTGTATTTTACTATTGTTTGGAAATACGTATTTGTTTAATATTCATTCACTCGGAACTTTTTACCCCTGAGATTAAATTCTTATAATACAATTGATATTGATTAATAATTTATTCCTTTAATTATATAAATAATCATTACAATATATATATATATATATATATATATATATATATATATATATATATAAACAGAGGTCATTTTTGGTGTCTAGTAGATTATCTAGTCTAGAAATAAATATTAAAAGGCTTACCTCCGAACTGATGACCCTCCAACGGAATATCCAGTGATTCCTCCTCCTTGATCTGAACGTAACGCTCAATTCCTGTTACACATATTTATACGATACAATAAGAAACATTCATCCCAATAAAAAAGGGAAACTTCCAATTCACATAAAAACACAGAAGAAAAAATATATGTTCGAGAATAAAATATAAGTACATTTAGTGTCATGTACCTGAATTGGAAGGATGAACATCTTCATCTTTAATATACACCTCCACAGTATTGAGATTGTAAGCATCTGTTAAACCAAATAAAGATTATTATATTCGGATGAAATAGAGGTAACCAAAAATGCTCAATAAATAATGGTACTCAGAATAATAACAATAAAAGGGGTCTCCCGTGGTCTAGTGGCTAGCGCGCTAGATTCATAAGCGGGAGATGGTGGGTTCGATCCCCACCGGCGCCAGAAATTTTCTCATCTCAGGGCTCGCTGAGAAAATTCCTGGTTGTACCCTGGATCTTGACGCTAATGGCGAAGAATTATGTCGATGCGCCTTAAAAAAAAAAATAATAACAATAAATATATTTAAAGCAAATTTATAGTCAACAAACTATACAATGATCGAGAAAACAAATGATCGAAAGCGAGTCTGACCCTGGATTATCAGGAGTGCTCAGTTAGTTTCATAGAAAAAAGATCCTTACTTCGATTCCCTTTACAACTAACAAAACAGTGCTTTATAATAATATTAGCATTATTAACATAATTTCTGACAAAAGCCTCTCCTTACGGAGGAAAAACACTGCTTTATTGTGAAGGAATTTTTCTTTCTCGCCAGGTTTTAATAATTCTTTATGAATTAACACAAGGAAGGATGGGGATTGGTGAGCCTCTTAGTTTGGAGAACCTGAGTTATTTTTTTTTAAATATATTTAACCCCTTAACGAGCAAGGGCCGATTAAGCGGCCGCTGCTCGCTAAGATTAAAAAATGACACGAGTGAGGCGGAATTGGTTCCAATGCTTTCTGCTGGATACCGGGGTATGCCAAAAAATAGTATTTGGAGGTCTTGGGCCCGAGGAGCTGAGATATGACGAAGTTGACCGATTAAGCGGTCCTTGCCCATTCCCGCACTCGTCTTGTATCAGTGTTGGCTGTGCATTATTGGCTCTCTGGATCACTCATCTTATCCGGAAATTGTTTCAAAGTATGTAATAATTCTTTTATACATTCTAGATTAGGAATTAATTGATATGAGTATATCGCTTACATGTTATTCATTAATTCGTCTCATAAGTACCTGACTCTCGTGAGACTGGAAGGAAAAAATACTTTTTTTGGCATTTCTAATGAAATGTTTTTCTCAATTCTGTCTGAAATGATATTGTGGGCTAACATTATACTATTATTATAAATTATCCAGCATTTTTTTTTTTTTTTTTTTTTTTTTAAGCCTAAGCCTACTAATCAGGATAACGCCATCGAATGAACCGTCTTCATTTTCGGGATCTTTGAGACTTGGAATCGGCTTTACGATGTATTGGGGCATTGCATATTGGGGATTCCCGAAGCCTGTTATGGGCAAGTTGTATTTATGAATACAATTTTTTTTTAACATCCTGGGTTCATATTTAGTAAATGGATGCCCCCAGACTCCCAAATATAAATTGAAAAAATTCCAATATAGCTAGCGAAATGTGCCTGTTAAAGGGTTAAGTAAGAGATTTTAATATAATGCAAAGCATTTAAATAACTGTATTTTAAACTCAGCAATAAACAATTAGAAATAGCAAATGAATTACCTGATGTTGGTGGGTAAACTTCCTCGATCACACCATTACCTTCATTAATAAAGATTCCTAAAATATTCCCAGCAGTTTCAGTTCCTGAACATTAAAACAATCCAAAATTATATTGAGATGTTTGTGCTGCATTGAACACAAGATTGGTATTCAAAGAAACATATAATAACCATCAGAAATAATTTTATCACAAAATCTGCCATGTTATAATCCATTTATTATTAACTACGAATTTTAGGATGGGTTAACTATAGGTTACCATCCTTTTGTAGCCTGGATAGGGATGATGCCTTTTCTCATTTTCGAAAGAAAAGCCCTTGTGGGAATCGAACCCACACCCTTGGCTCGGAGTATTAAGTGCTCACGCCTTAACTCTCACGGCCACCAGCTTTGACTAACATTTAACAAATTGTATTATATTAATAGGGGGAAGGTCATGAATATATAAAACATGTCAAATACTCATAATACATCTATATTTTTTTGGGGGGGGGGGATTTGAGGCATGTCAACCTTTGAAGTCATTAATGCTAGATATATAATATACTTTATTTATCGCTCGACATGTTTTGCATCCCGTGACGCCTCTTCAGGAGCAACGTAATTATACATAAATATTCCAAGTGGCAGGCTTATATTATTTCTGAAGTTGCTCCTGAAAAGGCGAGACGGGACACGAAACATAAGAAGGTGATGAGTTATCTATATGAATAACCTTACACCTATTAAAATAATATATTGAAAGAAAATTAGTCAACATTTTATAATAGAGTGTAGGTATAAAGAAATTAAATATGTTAATATTATCATTATTGCTAAATAAGATGCACACGCAGAGGAAATTTTGGCGCCACAATGTCAACACCGTGTCCTAGCTGATTGTAGATCCCGCTAATTGTAGCATCTGGGGGTAGAGCTGCGATAGACGCTGACTCCCTACAAGAGTGTCCTGCAGAAGCTTCTTAATCCGCTGCGCCTCGGATTCACCATAAAGCGCAATTAGCCGCTCAAGCAGCTGCTTGTACAAATCTTCGGAGTTGTTGGTGAGTAGGTCCGCCACCTACCTCAAGACGTCAAGCCCAAGCCCAGCCACGCACGACGGCTTGAAATTCAATTTGTGAAGATGTCACCCTAAATGCAGCAAAAACTGTGTCTGCTTGCAGGAACCATAACGTGAGGTTTGATTTATAAAATCCGGGAAAACGTGACATGGGGCCTGTGAAGGCAGATATGTCCAGCTTGACTTACTCCTGGTCATCTGGAAAGCTGATAATTTAATTAAAACCAAAAACAAAAAACACTATCGGGGTTACCACTTGTTGGGGATATTAATTGTCTGTATATTGGTCAGAAGGCCCCAACAAACAATAAATAAATAATAGTTGTTTTCATGTAATAATAAATAAAATAACAAATTTATTCCTCTTGAATAAATAAAACAATAAAAATTAACTCTAATCAATAAATAAAATTATAAGACTACTGTCAATAAATAAAATAAATAATTGATCATAAATAAATAAGTGTTAATAAATTAGAATGAGAGTTGAGTGGTAAGGTATGACGTCACTTAGGCTGATGTGTAGATCTCCATGTGGAGAGTTGGCAGCCGGGAGCATGGGTCTCACTGGTACTGCTTGTATCGAGTAAGGTAACTTAGGGTTATCACAAGCTGCTTAGAATCTTGAAAAATATTCATTACTTGCAGGAAATCCCAGCGCACCAAGAGGTTGAGCCGGTTTGAGTGGTTTTCTAGGAGCAGGTAGAATCAGAGCAGACATCTTTATGAATTAGATAATTAATTAATTAATTTTAATCCAGTTCTTTAATTAATTAAAGAACTGGATGCTGCATGCCTAAAGGTAAGTAAGTACACACTGGTAGACCTTGTTGCGGGATTTGTCTAGAGACTGGCTGAGACGGTCTAGGCTTGAGACATAGACTTGGTCTATACACACCGATCTTTGTTTAGTCTAGCGCCCACACTATGATGTGGATATTTGAGTCTCATCTTCCCAGCCGACCATGGAGAACATTGTTTTGTGTGAGCTGAGTGAGTGTTTAGCAATAATTATTTCATTCTTTCCTCTATCATGAAAGTCAGTGTTTCGGCTACCCTCTGACTCGTTTGCTGGAACCATGAATTGCACGTCCTCGTATGAAAACCACATGTACTATTTGGGACCACTCGTCGGAATAACTTTTTTCCCTCCTGGTTAAAAGAAGTTTTTAAATTATGTATTCTTTCTTTTTTTTTTTATTATATTTTTTTTATATATATATTTTTTCTCTTTTTATATACAATTATATATATATATATATATATATATATATATATATATATATATATATATATATATGTTGTTTTTAAAGCTACTTCGCTGGGAATTAAATGTGTTGTTCATTAGGCATCTGTCTCCAACTGTCTTGCTCCTCCTGTCATCGCAATATTTCGCCGGATTCCTCTTCGGCTTCTTCTGGCAGTCACTCATCCTTGCTGGTTGGTAAGGGAATGAGTCCGTCCTTGGACGTATGAGTCCATCTCCGACCAAGACGTATAAAGGGAGCCCAGACCAAGGACAGACTCATTCCCTTACCAGCCAGCAAGGAAGAGTGACTGCCAGAAGAAGCCGGAGAGGAATCCAATATTGTGATGACAGGAGGAGCAAGACCGCTGGATACAGATGCCGAATGAACAACACACACACACACACACACACACACACACATATATATATATATATATATATATATATATATATATATATATATATTTATAGTATAAATTTTCTTATGTAGTATTGATTAGTAATAATATTGCTTCAGAGTACATTAGTATTAGTTTTATTAGATATAGTTGTATTAATTAAAAAAAAAAAAAAAATCTATATATAAAATATTAAAAAATGCATATGTATATATATATATATATATATATATATATATATATATATATATATATATATATACATATGCATTTTTTAATATTTTATATATAGATTTTTTTTAATTAATACAACTATATCTAATAAAACTAATACTAATGTACTCTGAAGCAATATTATTACTAATCAATACTACATAAGAAAATTTATACTAATACCAATACTAAACTAAACTGGCACACGTAAATACACATACGCCCACGTACATACGTACTTGGGCGTATTTACGCATATATACACACATATACATACATACATTTATTTATAACTAAATTATTATTACACATTTTATATAATAAGATATAAAATGGGGAGTGGGACTGAGACAATTAAAATAAGATGAAAGACTGCGACATGTCTAGCCACAAGGTCTTCAATCAGCTCAATTAGGAGGGTGGGGGGAAAAACAAGATAAAATTAACAATTCTGTTGTTCAAGTCACACTTCATTAGCTGTATTTTGAGAATCTCAGGAAACTAATTTCAAGTAGTGACTGAGCAAATGAACAGTGGCCATCTTGAATAATTTTAAGAAGAACAAGCACAAGTTATTCTTTATTTTAAGTATTTGGTAATTGTGAGTGACTGCTGCCCTAAGCCCTATCAACATGAAACTTGGCATACTTACTCATTTTGACCTAATTAAGAAGGTAAAATTAAAAGTAACTCGCGGTCAGGCCTAGAAAATTATTTATTAAGCACTAAAGTTGAGTGATATACAGGTTACAACAGCTGACGAAAACAAACTATTTCTTAACACGCGCATGCGCAGGAATGTCAACTTGGGCGGGAAAGACTTGCTGATTCAAATATACGAAGTGTAATTGAAATTTAGACTCACCTTGTGGTAGCTGACTTGGTCGTAAACTGTCGCTTTTGGGCATACTTGCTATGCGTTTCCGCTCGCTCCGCTCGCTCAAGAAAACATCAAAACCCCTAGTCAATCCAACTCGCAGAAATAAAAAGAATTCTATGCACAAAAGTCGTCCAAGGCAGTCTTCCCTAACCATTATGGACAACTGCTGCCCTAAGCCCTATCAACATGAAACTTGGCATACTTACTCATTTTGACCTAATTAAGAAGGTAAAATTAAAAGTAACTCGCGGTCAGGCCTAGAAAACTATTTATTAAGCACTAAAGTTGAGTGATATACAGGTTACAACAACTGCCTTGGACGACTTTTGTGTATAGAATTCTTTTTATTTCTGCGAGTTGGATTGACTAGGGGTTTTGATGTTTTCTTGAGCGAGCGGAGCGAGCGGAAACGCATAGCAAGTATGCCCAAAAGCGACAGTTTACGACCAAGTCAGCTACCACAAGGTGAGTCTAAATTTCAATTACACTTCGTATATTTGAATCAGCAAGTCTTTCCCGCCCAAGTTGACATTCCTGCGCATGCGCGTGTTAAGAAATAGTTTGTTTACGTCAGCTGTTGTAACCTCTATATCACTCAACTTTAGTGCTTAATAAATAATTTTCTAGGCCTGACCGCGAGTTACTTTTAATTTTACCTTCTTAATTAGGTCAAAATGAGTAAGTATGCCAAGTTTCATGTTGATAGGGCTTAGGGCAGCAGTCACTCACAATTACCAAGTATTTCACCCCTTTATATTAATAATTCGAATTATAAAAAACAAATTTTTATGGATTTACTGAACTAATTCCAGCTCGGAAACCATGATCAAATAAATATGTTTATGATTAGTTACATTTTTTTAACATTGAAAGAAAACAGTACATTTCATAGTACGTTCCAAGGCCAAGGAAAATAGTATTGAAGTAAATTCAAATTTTAAACCTATTGTTCAAGAAATTCTAAAAGGTTCAAAGCAAAAAGAAAAGAAAATACTTTAAAATGCTTATACATTTACGAAGAAGCATACCTAGACAATCCATGAAGAAAGATGCAAAAGAAAGTAGCTTGGAATTGAAACAGCAATGGCTGCCTTTTCACACATCGATAGCATAAAGCAGTGTTGGATATCAATCAATTAATGTTTCTGAAAAGTAAAGATGGAATGGTTGGGATTCGGCTAAATAAACCTCAATATGATTTTGTTTTAAAAAATCTATATTTCGGACGTTTCGGCTACTCATTGGTAGCCTTCGTCAGCTAAAATGACAAAAAAAAGGAAATTAATACAAAAACAAAAAAAATTATGATTGTGATAGGTAACAGAGCTATAGATACAATTAACTTATAAAAGAACATATCGTCTTAAATTCTTAGAATGAAAAAGTGAATAGGTACAATAATTGATTTTAATAGTAATTAGTAACGTTAATTGATTTTACAAAGAAATAGGAGGCTACATACCAATGACAAATATAGTAGCTAATAGTAACATTAGGTAATTAATTTTACAAAGAAATAAGATACTACATACCAATAGAAATGCCGAGCGGCAGAGGAAGACCAAGGTTGGCAATTAAGTAACCATTGTAGAGTGTCTAAGGAGAAAAAGAAATCTACTGGGGTATAAGTAAGTGGAAACAGCAGGTGGTGGGGGAAATGTCGGTAAGGATCAAAAAGCATGTTTATGACATGTCGGTAAGGATCAAAAGGCATGTTTATGACAGGAAGGGAGAAAAAGGTGTTAATGGAAGGATACCCAAGGGGCATGGTAAAAATCTAGGTGGGAGGCACTTCTCTCGGCATTTCTATTGGTACGTAGTATCTTATTTCTTTGTAAAATTAATTAATGTTACTATTAGCTACTATATTTGTCATTGGTATGTAGCCTCTTATTTCTTTGTAAAATCAATTAACGTTACTAATTACTATTAAAATCAATTATTGTACCTATTCACTTTTTCATTCTAAGAATTTAAGACGATATGTTCTTTTATAAGTTAATTGTATCTATAGCTCTGTTACCTATCACAATCATAATTTTTTTTGTTTTTGTATTAATTTCCTTTTTTTTTTGTCATTTTAGCTGACGAAGGCTACCAATGAGTAGCCGAAACGTCCGAAATATAGATTTTTTAAAACAAAATCATATTGAGGTTTATTTAGCCGAATCCCAACCATTCCATCTTTACTTATCACCTCGACGGCTAACTATCTAATCATCATAATTAGCTAGCTAATCTTAATTAATAATTCGCTAGCTAATCTTATAAGCTTAAAAACCTTTATTCGTAACCTGGCCAAAAAGTTCTTTTTTTATAGATGCAAATTAAATAAAAAAATAATTTAATTAAGAATTTAGGAAATTATAATAAAAATTCATTAAAAAGATATGTCCATAAAAGGCCGAAACACATATTCTTGAAATATTTATAACTTGTAATCTGTAAGTTTAACTGTGTATCATATTTTATTTTATTTTGTATGTAACATATTTTCCATCTCGCAGCATATTTTTTATGTATTGTACTAGAGTTAACATATCTTATGGTGTTATTCTTTATATTAATTATGCATAGGTTTTATTTCATTTTGTTTTTTCCTATATTGCAAAATTGTGAGCTAAATATTGTTACAACATAGAATAATACTTAACAAAAAGTGTATCTGGTATCCGGAACAGATTGTTGTATTCTTTTAAATAAATAAATAAATTTGAGAAAAAAAAAAAAAAAAAAAAAAAAAAAAAAAAAAAAATCATCATAATTAATGTTTCTGTCGTGAGATCAAACAATTTTCTTTTTAATTGCGATTGATTTTTTCATAGTGAGATAAAATTGAATTTATACGCAAATAACTCTGTTAATTACCATTTGCAATGAATAATAATCGCTATTATGACAGAGTCCGTAAAAATGTTGATAACGTATTTTTACAGAGGACTAATTGACGTATCCAACCCCCGTTTTCACGGTTCTTCTTTGTTTTGTTAGTACCTTTTAGAAATGTAATACAAAATATGAGTAAAAAGGAAACCCATTCCTTCAAAGGCCTATTTGAGTCCTTAGAAGTGGTATTTTCTCCTTTTCAAGGAAACTATTTTATAGATCTCGAAGAGAACTACAACTTTCCACCTTTAAAAAATGTTGAAATCTTAAACCGTTTAGTAGGTAGTTATTTCTCTTGGGTTCCGTTTATCTGGGCCACCATGTATATATGTATACGTATATATGTATGTGTATACATATATATACATATATATATATATATATATATATATATATGTGTGTATGTATGTATATGTGTGTGTGTGTGTGTGTATTCCACTTTTCCTTGTTTCTTTTTCTGGCAGGGGTCGATAAACCATACTCTTTGTTCACAGTCACTCACACTCAAGAAAAAGTGGGAAATATATATCGGGTCATCTTTCACAAGAATTAGTATTAATATATATATATATTAACTAGAGTTCGAGAAAGAGAAGGTTTTTAAAAAGGGTAGTAACCACGGAGGTAGCTACGAATAACTCCAAGTCTGGATAGCTACTGATAACTATTTTTTTTTTTTCCTACCCCAAAGAAAATTTACAAAGCAAAATTGCTGGCTCGTGCCAGTTCATGTTCTATTCCACATTCCACAAATAATTGTCAGTGTTTGATGGTGGAGTACACTTTTTCGATGCGAGTCTTCCCTTGAAGGGTCCATCCGCTTGCTGTTGGTGGGGGACCAACGATGATTCTCCTCCTCATCCGTCGTAAAGTTGTCATAGATCAACCAGCTGTTCGGCAGATTTACTGCCTTGCCACCTGCTGGGGGGAGGCGGCGGAGTAATATATGCCAAGAGAGGATTTCCGCAGTGCCTTAATGTGTCTTCTTTTAATGAATTCTTCAGCCCCAGGTATCTCAAGTTCTTCCCGCAGTACCTCGTTTCGTCTGCGCTGATAAGACGTACCCAGGACACATCTTATGATCCTGTTTTGGAAGGCTTGGATCTTCCGTAGTGTGGCCGGATAAAGGTATCTCATGAAAGGTGCTCCATGTGTAAGCGTGGGTCTTATTATGGCTTTGTATATTTTGATTTTAAGCCTGAGCGAGAGTGAACCTGACATTAGGAGATGGTTGAGCCTCGCTGTTTATTCTCTTGCTAAGCTTATCCTGTTTGCAACGTGCGGCGTGAGGGGGAGCTGCCCACATTTAGAAAGGATAGATGCCTAACTCCCCACTTTTTAGTGAAGCACCCCTAACATTCTGGCGGCCATCTTGTCATGGGGATAAACAATGTCAGTAGTGCTTGGACAGTTCATGTAATTTCTTCTAGATATTGTATTGAATATTATTCTGGGTAAACCTGAAGGAGATTGTCCTCAACACCGATTTTCTTCAAACTTTGCACTATAACGTATTTTGATGCACTAAACACGAATCCGTTGAAAAAAATTGTTGTTCTCAATCAGGAAAGAAGTTATTTAAAAAAAAAGTTCACTGTTATGAAGGTTAGGGAAGACTGCCTTGGACGACTTTTGGGCCATAGAATTCTTTTCATTTCTGCGAGTTGGATTGACTAGGGGTTTTGATGTTTTCTTGAGCGAGCGGAAACGCATAGCACGTATGCCCAAAAGCGACAGTTTACGACCAAGTCAGCTACCACAAGGTGAGTCTAAATTTCAATTACACTTCGCCATTAAGGACTATTGCGCAGGCGCGTGTTTACATATAAGCTGTTTACCCCGTCTTTTATAACCTCCATAACAGTGAACTTTAGTGCTTAATAACTTCTTTCCTAGTTGCGAGCAACTTTTTTTTTCAACGGATTCGTGTTTAGTGCATCAAAATACGTTATAATGCAAATTTTGAAGAAAATTTGGTCGTTTGTAACCCGCTAACAGCACCTTTGGTCGTTTGTAACCCGCTAACAGTGAACTTTTTTTTTAAATAACTTCTTTCCTGGTTGAGAACAACAATTTTTTTCAACGGATTCGTGTTTAGTGCATCAAAATACGTTATAGTGCAAAGTTTGGAGAAAATCGGTGTTGAGGAAAATCTCCTTCAGGTTTACCTTATTCTGATATTAGTGCAACTATGGTTCAATCATGCTGTGCTTATGGGTGTACTAACAAAGCTAAGTAAGGATCGGATATTCACTTTTATCGTAAGTATTTACAACTTGATTATCAAAGGTTCTTTCCCCAAGCTCAACAAGTGACTTGTTTTCTCCCTAAAAATCCAACAAATCCCCAACCTTAGGCCATTGTACATATAAAAATAGTTTCTTAACATAAATATGTTCCATCCTGCTAAAAAGATTTAATTCTTCAATGAAAAAAAAGTGCCCATGCACTTTTCAAATAATTCATAACGTTTTGTCCATCACAGAATAGTTTTAAGTCATAATACACAGATCTGCATTCGAGTTTCATTATATATCATAAGTTTTATTAATTGTACATCATTATAACATATATAAAAACCAAAATTTAAAAAAATACATTGAACAAATTTAGTATCAAATATATGGATGTTTCTTTTACATTGAGAAAGTTTTCTTTTTGTTTTTAATAAACTTTTTAAGTGCCTAAGCCCTTAATCAGCAACCTTATGTTGATATAATCCTTTCCCCTTAGGCTGTTCCATAATTCTTGTTCAAATTTATACATGAGTGACAAATTAACATTTGATCTTTAAGGGAAAAGAAGTACCCATGCAGCCATTTAATAATTTTTTATTGTTTTATAACGTTTTGTCCATCAAAGAATATTTTCAAGTCTTCATATACAAATCTTAAATTGAGTTTTCTTCAACTGTACATCATTATAACAAAAATGAAAAACCAAAATTTAAAAATATACATAAAACAAATTTAGTAACAAATAAATGGATGTTTATTTTTTATTGAAGAATTAAAAACTTTTTGCTTGTTTTTTAATAACATTTTTAAGTGCTTAAAAAGCTCTAACTTATTTTCACTAATATTTTTATTATTTGCTGTCGTGGAATCCATCTTTGGTCGCTGTAACCAAGCAGGTATTATTTGTACTTATCTAAGTTTTTTTTTAAATTATTTAATTTAGTTGCCTTTCTAATTTATAAATGTTGTTTCAGGTTCCCACTACATATGTGTAATTTTTTAAGGAACTTAAATTTATGAACAAATTACTCTTACAAACCTCTTAATTACTTATGTAAATTGTTATATTTAAGTTATTTGTTTATTCACATTTAGATAGATGTATATAATAAATTACTATAAATTATGTAAATAAATTATATATATATATATATATATATATATATATATATATATATATATGTTTGATGTTATTTTTCGTCGCTGGGATAGTATTTTGGATGGAACGGCATTTTTCTCCAGCGGTGGTACTCCTCCTCACTTCTTCCTGGAATATTTCGATGGATTCATCTCCATCTTCTTCAGCCAGGTACTTGTTTCTTCCTCGGTGGTAGCCAAGGGAATGACTACACCAGGGAGCTTCAACACCATTCGTCCGCCGATACTGTGGCTAGAGGGGAGAAAAGGTCGTACGAGAGCCGTGGCCTGAATCCTGTCTGTTCGGGTTGGATAATATTGTTCTCCAGACAGTGTCGAAGGATGTGTTTGAGGATTAGCTTCTCGTATTTAGTTATTTAGTCTCTTCTAAACGGGGAAAAATCATTATTTTTTGTTTTCAATGATATTCACCACATTAGGGTTTCTTAGGGTGCTGAGTTTAAATCTGCTATTAGTTTTGGCAAAAAAAAAAATGTACTAGTTTACTTGAAACCGTAAGCATATTTTTGAATTTATTTGACGATGTATAAATTATTGTTTAAGGATTATATTTTTCCCTTAATCAACTCTGTAAAACAAATGAATTGGTGAAAGAATCATGTCGATATCATTTTCTAAACTCTATATAAAATATAAAGCACTTTCAACCTATTTTATTTTATTTCTCGGCTCCTAAGGCGCATTGGACGGAACGCTTGGATGCGTGTTGACTATTTTTTGATGTAGAATCACCAGAAAAAAATGGTCCGAATCGGTGACCCCATCGCTGTATACTCCCCTTGTCAGTTGGAGGCAAATATATATTGCAGATAGTGATTGGGAAAGCGAGGCGAGCTCTTATCGCTATGGCCTGTAGAGGTGTATCTATGTCTAGAAGTCCCGAGTAGAATTGGGATTTAACTACAATAAGGACTCTCCCAGAGGCTTTCCCTAGTGTCTCTTTATCATTACGAAAGATTTTGCAATTTTTAATATTTAAATTATTATTTGTTTTCAGATGGGTTTCTTGTAGACATACTACAGCTGGGTTTTGATTATGGAAAAGTATTTTAAATTCTTCAAATTGTGTACGTAAGCCATTATATTTCCAAGATATTATTGACATATTGATTAGATAAATTTACCAGCTGCAGTACAATAAATGAGGAGAGTATTTCTAAACAAGTGATATTTCTAAAAATGTTAAGTAACATAAAGTTGAGAAAATTATAAAATAGAAAATATCTACTTCTAAACATTATTTGATAGTTAGGAGACCTTAATAAATAATTTAAAATTATTAGAAATACAAATGTACTTAATACTAAAATAAACAAAATTATATTATAGAGGGAATAGATTTGCATTGTTTTACTTGTCATAAAGTTGATGTAATCTAAGATATATCCATATCAGGTTCTTCCTGGCATTTTTGTTTCCTAGTTAATTTTTTTTGCTTGGGGGTTTTATCTCCAAGCCTTGGGGGTTTTGGATTTCCCACCGGCGCGCTAGACAGTAGAGGAGGCTAGGGCGGGAGGGGAAGGCAGGCTAGCCCCGGAGGTGGAGGGGAGTGAGGCTATGGCGGAAGGGGAAGGTAGGATAGCCCCGGAGGTGGAGGAGAGAGAGGCTATGGCGGGAGGGGAAGGTAGGATAGACCCGGAGGTGGAAGGGGGAGAGGCTAGGGCCGGAGGGGAAGGTAGGCTAGCCTCGGTGGTGGAGGGGAGAGAGGCTAGGACGGGAGGGGAAGGTAGGCTAGCCTCGGAGGTGGAGGGGAGAGAGGCTAGGGCCGGAGGGGAAGGTAGGCTAGCCTCGGAGGTGGAGGGGAGAGAGGCTAGGGCGGGAGGGGAAGGTAGGCTAGACCGGGAGGTGGAGGGGAGGGAGGCTATGGCGGGAGGGGAAGGTAGGCTAGCCTCGAAGGTGGAGGGGAGAGAGGCTAGGGCAGGAGGGGAAGGTAGGCTAGCCTCGGTGGTGGAGGGGAGAGAGGCTAGGGCGGGAGGGGAAGGTAGGCTAGACCGGGAGGTGGAGGGGAAAGAGGCTAGGGTGGGAGGGGAAAGTAAGCTAGCCTCGGAGGTAGCTTTGTGCAGTAGCCACAGATAGCTTCTTTTTGACAGCCGTCTGAAAAGTGGCCGAATTTTAAACATTTTCTGCATCTAACGGGGTTTGGTACATATAATTTTATTCTAATTTTGTAAAAGCCTATGTTTATTATTTCTGGGAGGATTGGCAGTAAGAATGTTGAAACAGACAAGTGTGTTTTCCTTTCTACCCCGGATTTTGTGGAGATAATTCTTTTTATTTCAAGTACTTTCTCTTCTTTCAATTCTTCTAAAATTTCATTTTCGTTCAAATGTCCAAATCAGGACAGTAGATGACTCCTTTACTTATATTTAATTTTTCATGTGGTTTAACAGTGACTATGATAGAAGATCCTAAATTTGTCCACACTATTAATTTGTCTGATTGTTCTTTATTTAGGGTTTCAATCAGTAGTGTCCCATTTCTCAATGTTTTTTGGCTCCCCAGAGTGATTTCTAATAGTTTTGGCTATCAAGAAGGGAGAGACTTTTGAAAGGTCCCCATCTCCTGCATACTCAACTATTAAAAATTTATTTTTATTAACAGATATATCATCTTGTGGGCTTGTTTTTTCTTCTTTAATCTGATTCCAGACTCTTATGACTTTTTCCTTCCGGGGGTTTATTCATATTAAACAATATTCTGTTTTGCCCAAATTGCAAAATTAAGCCTATTATCTAGCTACCTTGATTAATATGATACTGAGTAAATTTAGGGCTAATTGCTGATTTAAAATAAGTACTAATAAACAATTTCTTTTAATGCTGAAGAAAGTGAAAAATAAATATAATTATAATTATGGTTAAATAATATAAAATAATATGAAATTTCTCTTTAATGCAAATGAAGGTGCATCTGCCACCTTTAGTCTATTGCATTGAGGCATAAATATTATCAAATTAAATACAAATGTAATAGAATAGTTTAGAACTTACGCTAAACTTAGCTGGGAGACAGGCTAGAGGCTGTCTAAACTTTTATCTGCTTTAACACCGATCTCTGTCTAAAGCACTGTATATCTAGTCTTTAGTTTACTTCCTTGTTGTCTGATGTAGGTATGATCACAAGTGCAATTATTTTAATTGCACTGAATTTAACTTAAAACTCAATTTAAGTCTTATTTGTTACTACTGTCGATATCGTTTGTGATGTTTAACCGTAAGTTTGTGAGCGTCTTCTATGAAGTGTGTGTTCTATAACATGTGTGCATTTTTCTGTTGTTATGTGTTAATAATTTGTTAATTATGGTTTCTTTGTAGCCAATGTTTTGTATTTTATCTACAATCGATAGTTTTTTGTAGTAGTTCTGTTGAATTATGGTTATGGTAAGTTGGTAAATCATGTGTCTTAAGGCTGAGGGTTCGTGTTGTGTAGGGTGTATGGGCGAGGAGTATATTTTGTGTCGGTGGTGATCGGCTTTCTGTCGATGCTCTAAGTGAATTTTCAGTTCTTGCTATTGCAATATCAAGAAAGTTTATAGTTTTGTCCGTTGTGTACGTAATGTGAGGGTGCATTTTGATTAGGTCTGTAGTAGTTGTTTTTTTAAATCATAGGTCCTCCGACTGCCAAGGTCATTAGCACCAGTCTGTAGTAGTTGTTTTTTTAAATCATAGGTCCTCCGACTGCCAAGGTCATTAGCACCAGTCTGTAGTAGTTGTTTTTTTAAATCATAGGTCCTCCGACTGCCAAGGTCATTAGCACCAGTCTGTAGTAGTTGTTTTTTTAAATTATAGGTCCGATCTATATAAAACAACAAACTCCTTCTCCCAGATTCAGCACAGTTAAAAGATATAATACGAAAAAAGCTGACTGGGATTCATATCGACAGAACATTACTGACAAACTTCATAATACAGATGTAAGAACTATACAAGAACTGATCTCATTAATAACGGAAGCTGCAGACATGAGCATTCCGCAAACAAGTAACCATTACCGACAAACACCAGTTCCTTGGTGGAATGATGAATGTAAGCAGGCAATCAAAGAAAGGAGACGGGCACTAAATTTCTTCCGTAGGAGTCCATCTGATTCGAACTTTCAAAATTACAAACTTAAAAAGGCAAAAGCCCAATGGATAATTAAACAAAGTAAGAAAAAATGTTGGGTAGATTTTTTATCTAACATAAACAAAAATACTTCACATCACGATATTTGGACAAAAATAAATCAAATTAGACACAAAAGGTACATACCACCAATAACAGGCCTCTTGACAAACAATAACATCACTACTGACCAGTTAGAAATGAGCAATATTCTTGGTGAATATTTTGCATCTATAACTAGTAGTGAACATTACACCAGACAGTTTCTTGAACATAAACTCCAAACTGAACTAAACAGCATTACCGTAGACTTCACCAACAACCACCCAATAAATGACGCATTTACATTAGACGAACTTAAATACGCCCTCTCAAACTCAAAATCTTCATCACCAGGACCTGACCGAATTACCTACGACATGATGAAAAATCTACCCAACAAAGGCCTATTAACTATTTTGAACCTATTTAACAAAGTTTTCCAGAGCGGTAACTATCCTCTCTCCTGGAACGATTCCATACTGATCCCCATTCTGAAACCAGAAAAAGATAAGAAGCTACCATCGAGTTACCGCCCCATTTCTTTAACAAATTGCTGTTGCAAAGTACTCGAGCGGATGGTTAATAAAAGAATTCTCTGGTTTCTCGAAACAAATAAAAAGTTTTCCGATTTTCAGTGTGGATTTAGAGCACAACATTCAACTATGCACCACATTGCAAGAGTTGAAAGTGACATTTTAAACTCATTTCTAAATAAAGAACAAATATTAGCTGTATCACTAGATCTACATAAAGCCTACGATACTACTTGGAGAAGGCTAATATTAAATCAACTTGTTGAATGGGGAATAGATGGAAACATCCTCCAGTACATCAACAACTATCTTACGAGGAGAACTTTCAGGGTGAGGGTAGGTACCGCTTATTCGGATGTATTTCTCCAAGAAAATGGAGTACCCCAAGGAGGTGTACTGAGTACAACTCTTTTCAATGCTGCAATTAATTCAATTCATGAATGTATTCCCCAAGGTGTGAAGTACTGCCTTTATGCTGACGACTTACTCATCTACAGTTCAGCCAAAACATTACACACAGCAGAACAGAACATACAAAACACAATATATGAATTAGAAAGGTGGAGTTGTAAGACAGGATTTAAATTCTCCGTAGAAAAAACGAAATATATTGTTTTCTCAAAAAAAAGAGCTACTCCTGTCCCCCACCTTACATTAAATCATACACCTATTACTCAAAGTGACACACTAACATTTCTTGGCATAACACTTGATAAAAAACTAACATGGTTGCCCCATCTGAAAGAACTCGTTAATAAATGCAAAAAATCATTGAATTTATTAAGGATTCTGAGTACAACAAAATGGGGAGCTGACAAATGGACGATGCTTACACTCTATCGATCGTTTACCAGGTCTCTTCTGGATTACGGATGTATAGCTTATTCATCTGCCAGCAAGACCACGCTTAAACTATTAGACACTATACACTATACAGCATTAAGGTTAGCATCAGGTGCCTTCAGATCAAGCCCAGTCGAAAGCTTATGTGCTGAAACGGGAGAACCACCTCTGCAGTATCGGCGTAGAATAATTGCCTTAAAATTCATTATTAAAGCAAAAGCTCTCGGTACACCTTGTGTATCAGAATTTCTTAATAATATCTATTTTGACAAATATAGTCGACTAAACTCTAAAAAGAAACCTTTACAAATTAGAACTCATGAGGATACAAATCAAGCAACAGCACACACTTCAATTTACCCTAACAATCACATTGACATACCCCCATGGAAAGTGAAGAACTTAGCCATTGACCTAACATTGACTAAATACAAGAAAACAGATCCGATTACTACTAATGCTTATAAAAAAATATTTAACTCCATCATACGAGAAAGACCTGACAGTACATACATATTCACGGACGGATCGAAAACACAAACTGGAACAGGTGCAGCAGCAATAATTAATGATGTCGTACATGCAATAAGACTACCCGACCATACTTCTGTTTATTCCGCAGAGCTGCATGCCATTCTTCTCGCACTGACTAACATCCACAACTCAACTACTAACGATATTACAATTTGCATGGACTCACTGAGTTCTTTACTTTCCATGGGAAACATATACAGCACTCATCCTCTTATCGTCAAAATTTTTACTACATTATTTCAATTACAAAGTCAACACAAACATGTCACGATGTTCTGGCTACCTGGTCACGTTGGTATATCACAAAGTACATCTGTAGACATACAAGCGAAATTAGCAACACAGAGACCCACAACAGACTCAGAAACCGTAACTACATCAGATTTATGTACCTTAGCACAAACCATCATATTGGACGACTGGCAAAAAGAATGGAGGAAATCCGAAAGCAAGTTAAGACAGATTAAAAACACAACAGGAGCCTGGTTGAACGAAAACCTCACAAGACGGGAACAAGTAGTATTAACCAGGCTTAGAATTGGACACTGCTTACTAACTCACGGACATCTTATGCAAAAAACAGACAGACCAAAATGCAGACATTGTAACGAGGACCTTACAGTAAAACACATACTTATAGACTGTAGACAGAGAGACAACTTACAAATACCACACGACTTAGTTGAAATATTATTACCAAGTAGCCCTTACATCAACACAATCCTCAAACATTTAAAAACAATTAACATATACTCAAAAATTTAATAAAATATGTAAAATTTATAGTAAAGTATAGTTGAGCCTTTGTGTTTTTTTTTTTTGGTTTTTTTTTGTTTTTGTTTTTTTTTTTCTAAATGAAATTTCCAATTGCCCTCCATCTGCATTAAAAGTAAAAAATCGAAATGAGATCATTTCATTTTAAAGTACTTATACATATTCCTTATAATATATAAACCTATGTATATTTATTTATTTTCTATTCCTTTATTTACTGTTATTTTGTTGTTTTCAGTTTCATTTATTTTGTTATACTTTATAATTATTTATTTCATTTTTTTAAATTTATTTATCTTTTTCTTTTGGACTGAGACAGATTTTCATAGTCATAAACTGTAAGGAGACCATCGCCAAACGTTACGGGTCTCTGAAAACAAATAAATAAATAAATAAATTATAGGTCCTCCGACTGCCAAGGTCATTAGCACCAGTCTGTAGTAGTTGTTTTTTTAAATCATAGGTCCTCCGACTGCCAAGGTCATTAGCACCAGTCTGTAGTAGTTGTTTTTTTAAATCATAGGTCCTCCGACTGCCAAGGTCATTAGCACCAGTCTGTAGTAGTTGTTTTTTTAAATTATAGGTCCTCCGACTGCCAAGGTCATTAGCACCAGTCTGTAGTAGTTGTTTTTTTAAATTATAGGTCCTCCGACTGCCAAGGTCATTAGCACCAGTCTGTAGTAGTTGTTTTTTTAAATTATAGGTCCTCCGACTGCCAAGGTCATTAGCACCAGTCTGTAGTAGTTGTTTTTTTAAATTATAGGTCCTCCGACTGCCAAGGTCATTAGCACCAGTCTGTAGTAGTTGTTTTTTTAAATTATAGGTCCTCCGACTGCCAAGGTCATTAGCACCAGTCTGTAGTAGTTGTTTTTTTAAATCATAGGTCCTCCGACTGCCAAGGTCATTAGCACCAGTCTGTAGTAGTTGTTTTTTTAAATCATAGATCCTCCGACTGCCAAGGTCATTAGCACCAGTCTGTAGTAGTTGTTTTTTTAAATTATAGGTCCTCCGACTGCCAAGGTCATTAGCACCAGTCTGTAGTAGTTGTTTTTTTAAATTATAGGTCCTCCGACTGCCAAGGTCATTAGCACCAGTCTGTAGTAGTTGTTTTTTTAAATTATAGGTCCTCCGACTGCCAAGGTCATTAGCACCAGTCTGTAGTAGTTGTTTTTTTTAAATCATAGGTCCTCCGACTGCCAAGGTCATTAGCACCAGTCTGTAGTAGTTGTTTTTTTTAAATTATAGGTCCTCCGACTGCCAAGGTCATTAGCACCAGTCTGTAGTAGTTGTTTTTTTAAATCATAGGTCCTCCGACTGCCAAGGTCATTAGCACCAGTCTGTAGTAGTTGTTTTTTTAAATTATAGGTCCTCCGACTGCCAAGGTCATTAGCACCAGTCTGTAGTAGTGGTTTTTTTAAATCATAGGTCCTCCGACTGCCAAGGTCATTAGCACCAGTCTGTAGTAGTTGTTTTTTTAAATTATAGGTCCTCCGACTGCCAAGGTCATTAGCACCAGTCTGTAGTAGTTGTTTTTTTAAATCATAGGTCCTCCGACTGCCAAGGTCATTAGCCCCAGTCTGTAGTAGTTGTTTTTTTAAATCATAGGTCCTCCGACTACCAAGGTCATTAGCACCAGTCTGTAGTAGTTGTTTTTTTAAATTATAGGTCCTCCGACTGCCAAGGTCATTAGCACCAGTCTGTAGTAGTTGTTTTTTTAAATCATAGGTCCTCCGACTGCCAAGGTCATTAGCACCAGTCTGTAGTAGTTGTTTTTTTAAATTATAGGTCCTCCGACTGCCAAGGTCATTAGCACCAGTCTGTAGTAGTTGTTTTTTTAAATTATAGGTCCTCCGACTGCCAAGGTCATTAGCACCAGTCTGTAGTAGTTGTTTTTTTAAATTATAGGTCCTCCGACTGCCAAGGTCATTAGCACCAGTCTGTAGTAGTTGTTTTTTTAAATCATAGGTCCTCCGACTGCCAAGGTCATTAGCACCAGTCTGTAGTAGTTGTTTTTTTAAATTATAGGTCCTCCGACTGCCAAGGTCATTAGCACCAGTCTGTAGTAGTGGTTTTTTTAAATCATAGGTCCTCCGACTGCCAAGGTCATTAGCACCAGTCTGTAGTAGTTGTTTTTTTAAATTATAGGTCCTCCGACTGCCAAGGTCATTAGCACCAGTCTGTAGTAGTTGTTTTTTTAAATCATAGGTCCTCCGACTGCCAAGGTCATTAGCACCAGTCTGTAGTAGTTGTTTTTTTAAATCATAGGTCCTCCGACTGCCAAGGTCATTAGCACCAGTCTGTAGTAGTTGTTTTTTTAAATTATAGGTCCTCCGACTGCCAAGGTCATTAGCACCAGTCTGTAGTAGTTGTTTTTTTAAATCATAGGTCCTCCGACTGCCAAGGTCATTAGCACCAGTCTGTAGTAGTTGTTTTTTTAAATTATAGGTCCTCCGACTGCCAAGGTCATTAGCACCAGTCTGTAGTAGTTGTTTTTTTAAATTATAGGTCCTCCGACTGCCAAGGTCATTAGCACCAGTCTGTAGTAGTTGTTTTTTTAAATTATAGGTCCTCCGACTGCCAAGGTCATTAGCACCAGTCTGTAGTAGTTGTTTTTTTAAATTATAGGTCCTCCGACTGCCAAGGTCATTAGCACCAGTCTGTAGTAGTTGTTTTTTTAAATTATAGGTCCTCCGACTGCCAAGGTCATTAGCACCAGTCTGTAGTAGTTGTTTTTTTAAATTATAGGTCCTCCGACTGCCAAGGTCATTAGCACCAGTCTGTAGTAGTTGTTTTTTTAAATTATAGGTCCTCCGACTGCCAAGGTCATTAGCACCAGTCTGTAGTAGTTGTTTTTTTAAATCATAGGTCCTCCGACTGCCAAGGTCATTAGCACCAGTCTGTAGTAGTTGTTTTTTTAAATCATAGGTCCTCCGACTGCCAAGGTCATTAGCACCAGTCTGTAGTAGTTGTTTTTTTAAATTATAGGTCCTCCGACTGCCAAGGTCATTAGCACCAGTCTGTAGTAGTTGTTTTTTTAAATCATAGGTCCTCCGACTACCAAGGTCATTAGCACCAGTCTGTAGTAGTTGTTTTTTTAAATTATAGGTCCTCCGACTGCCAAGGTCATTAGCACCAGTCTGTAGTAGTTGTTTTTTTAAATCATAGGTCCTCCGACTGCCAAGGTCATTAGCACCAGTCTGTAGTAGTTGTTTTTTTTAAATTATAGGTCCTCCGACTGCCAAGATCATTAGCACCAGTCTGTAGTAGTTGTTTTTTTAAATTATAGGTCCTCCGACTGCCAAGGTCATTAGCACCAGTCTGTAGTAGTTGTTTTTTTAAATTATAGGTCCTCCGACTGCCAAGGTCATTAGCACCAGTCTGTAGTAGTTGTTTTTTTAAATCATAGGTCCTCCGACTGCCAAGGTCATTAGCACCAGTCTGTAGTAGTTGTTTTTTTAAATTATAGGTCCTCCGACTGCCAAGGTCATTAGCACCAGTCTGTAGTAGTGGTTTTTTTAAATCATAGGTCCTCCGACTGCCAAGGTCATTAGCACCAGTCTGTAGTAGTTGTTTTTTTAAATTATAGGTCCTCCGACTGCCAAGGTCATTAGCACCAGTCTGTAGTAGTTGTTTTTTTAAATCATAGGTCCTCCGACTGCCAAGGTCATTAGCACCAGTCTGTAGTAGTTGTTTTTTTAAATCATAGGTCCTCCGACTGCCAAGGTCATTAGCACCAGTCTGTAGTAGTTGTTTTTTTAAATTATAGGTCCTCCGACTGCCAAGGTCATTAGCACCAGTCTGTAGTAGTTGTTTTTTTAAATCATAGGTCCTCCGACTGCCAAGGTCATTAGCACCAGTCTGTAGTAGTTGTTTTTTTAAATTATAGGTCCTCCGACTGCCAAGGTCATTAGCACCAGTCTGTAGTAGTTGTTTTTTTAAATTATAGGTCCTCCGACTGCCAAGGTCATTAGCACCAGTCTGTAGTAGTTGTTTTTTTAAATTATAGGTCCTCCGACTGCCAAGGTCATTAGCACCAGTCTGTAGTAGTTGTTTTTTTAAATTATAGGTCCTCCGACTGCCAAGGTCATTAGCACCAGTCTGTAGTAGTTGTTTTTTTAAATTATAGGTCCTCCGACTGCCAAGGTCATTAGCACCAGTCTGTAGTAGTTGTTTTTTTTAAATTATAGGTCCTCCGACTGCCAAGGTCATTAGCACCAGTCTGTAGTAGTTGTTTTTTTAAATTATAGGTCCTCCGACTGCCAAGGTCATTAGCACCAGTCTGTAGTAGTTGTTTTTTTAAATTATAGGTCCTCCGACTGCCAAGGTCATTAGCACCAGTCTGTAGTAGTTGTTTTTTTAAATTATAGGTCCTCCGACTGCCAAGGTCATTAGCACCAGTCTGTAGTAGTTGTTTTTTTAAATCATAGGTCCTCCGACTGCCAAGGTCATTAGCACCAGTCTGTAGTAGTTGTTTTTTTAAATTATAGGTCCTCCGACTGCCAAGGTCATTAGCACCAGTCTGTAGTAGTTGTTTTTTTAAATCATAGGTCCTCCGACTGCCAAGGTCATTAGCACCAGTCTGTAGTAGTTGTTTTTTTAAATCATAGGTCCTCCGACTGCCAAGGTCATTAGCACCAGTCTGTAGTAGTTGTTTTTTTAAATCATACGTCCTCCGACTGCCAAGGTCATTAGCACCAGTCTGTAGTAGTTGTTTTTTTAAATCATAGGTCCTCCGACTGCCAAGGTCATTAGCACCAGTCTGTAGTAGTGCCAATAGTTTCGTTCTCTTTGATCAATAATCTGTCATTGACATATCTACTGTTGAATTTTATCTTGTGTGTGTGTGTGTGTGTGCATGAGTGTTGATATAGTTAAGTCCTCGTGGTGTTGTTGGAATACCTTATGTCTTTATTGAGGATGTCGGGTTTCCCTTGCGTAGATCATCCTGTGTTTGGAAATCTGTTTATTCAATTGAATTTAATTATGCAAAAGTAATGTTCTCAGTCAGTTGGTCGATGAAATCTACGTCATATATTATTGTTAGTTCATCATAGAGTATGTTTAGTTTTTTCACTTGGATTGAATTCAGTACCTAACACAGTCAGTCACGCTAAGGTACTGCAAATACAGAGTAAAGGGCAGGGCCGCCACATCTCAGAGCCGGGCCCAGGACCAGATCACAGGCACCCACTTCTCAGAGCCAGACTGAAAATTTTGCTATAGGACTTAATACTTTAAAATTATTTTCATCTTGAAATTGAGCTTCAAATACTAAGCATTAGTACTAAGCAAATACTAAGCATTACATTCAAATACTAAGCAAACGCACTGATGAACACATGACTAAATATAAAAGTAATTCTTAACATAAACAGTACTTACGGATACTCTAGACAATATCTAAATTTATCATGACAGATTTTTCTTTTAGCGCGGTTACTCCCTATCTCCATATGGAGAACCCGCTTATAAGGTTGACCTCATGACGCAATCCGGAAGTGCCGACTAGAAACTTTCACGTTTCAGACCCTATAGATCACGAAAATATAGGTGGCCCAAATTTGTGTGTATATATATATATATATATATGCTTGTCTGTTCGCGCTCTAGCAAGCTAAAAAATGGTCCGATTTTAACAAAATTTGGCATAAAAATCTGTCGTCTAATTTGAAAGATTAAGTTCGTTAACCAGCAGAATCCGCCCACTAGAGGATAGTGTTTGGGGCGAAATTCGCGCAAAACAAATCGTAACGCTTACGTTTTTGAGTTTATATGCTTGCAGGTACTCGTTTTATAGGTATCTTAACATAAGAAAACTAATGAAACCATTTATAAGGCGATATCTGTAATTGTTCCTGAGAAAAGTGGAATCAATGTTTTTGTAAGTCATTATATTTTTGTGAGGTCTTAGAATCGCGGAATTCAATTGAAATATTTTCTACAACTTGGAAATTAATCCCAACTAAGATGGTTAAATTTTGGTTATATTTGGAGTTAAGGAAGTATGCGAAAAAAATGATTTTATTAATAGACATGAAAAGTTTTCGGGTTTTCATACATTTTTCGTAAATATCTCGATAACGGTTGGGAAATCGTGGTAAGTGGAAGGTGGCCATTCGAATGCTTACTAAATTCTCTACAAAAAAGGTTCTGAAGCAATATTCGATGGGGCAACGTCAATCAGAGATATAAGCGCTTAAAACTTAAAAAAAGTGTTTGTTTTGAAAGGGATTTTCTCTTTGTTTATCTCACTTTTTAATTGTTTTTTTCTTGTTTTAAATTGTATTTATCAGTAAAATTAGTATAGTAGTAAAATAAGCTAAGAAACGGTGATAATAATTTTGGAATGGCTGTGGTAATCAAGATGGCAGTGGCTAATCATGATGACGTAGGTTGTTTTGAATTCTCCTGTCTATATAACCTTGCTCATAGCCTCTAACTGAAGTTACCGTTATTTCTTATTTTGTAGAAAGATTTAACCCACGACAGAATGGAATTTTATTCGCCATGAAGCTTATATTTACGGTTGATTATAACAGTAAAACGAATTTGCTAGTTACTTAAAATGACAACGAATTTTTGGTTGTTTAGAATAGAGCCTTCTCAGCAGTAGTCAAAGAGTAAGTACGTTTTCAGTACATAATTGTATTGACTTATACAGATTAAGAATTATCCGTTTCTGAGTAAGTTGGCTACTGTCAGTTTTCTGTGATTTGTGATGCTAATTTATTCCATTTCTTTGAGATGTACGGAACCGCGCTAAGATGATGCAGTTCCTGCGAGTCGGACTTTTTTAGTTATTATGTTCCTTAAACTAATGTTTTGACTGTTTTATCGCCTAGCAACGATAATAACAATAAATAAATTTTTACAAGCTCATAACCTATACATTTTTTCCAATGAGTAAGGCCTGACCCAGGCCCGGGACAACAGTTTTCGCCTTTTTTTTTTCTTGGAGCCCACAACATTTTGAGTGATATACTCCTATGTGCTTCATTTAAATGTATGTGTTTTTTTTTCTCTCTCTTTTTGTGCTCATTATAGATTATAGAAAAGAGACTGTTTGTGAAAAAAAAATTGAAAAATTACTTAATCATTTTGAACACTAATTTTTTCAAGTAAAGATGGAATGGTTGGGATTCGGCTAAATAAACCTCAATATGATTTTGTTTTAAAAAATCTATATTTCGGACGTTTCGGCTACTCATTGGTAGCCTTCGTCAGCTAAAATGACAAAAAAAAAGAAATTAATACAAAAAACAAAAAAAGTTATGATTGTGATAGGTACCAGAGCTATAGATGCAATTAACTTATAAAAGAACATATTGTCTTAAATTCATAGAATGAAAAAGTAAATAGGTACAATAATTGATTTTAATAGTAATTAGTAACGTTAATTGATTTTACAAAGAAATAAGAAGCTACATACCAATGACAAATATAGTAGCTAATAGTAACATTAATTAATTTTACAAAGAAATAAGATACTACATACCAATAAAAATGCCGAGCGGCAGAGGAAGACCAAGGTTGGCAATTAAGTAACCATTGTAGAGTGTCTAAGGAGAAAAGGAATCTACTGGGGTATAAGTAAGTTGAAACAGCAGGTGGTGGGGGAAAGTCGGTAAAGATCAAGAAGCATGTTCATGACATGTCGGTAAGGATCAAAAGGCATGTTTATGACATATTTATGACAGGAAAGGAGAAAAAGGTGTTAATGGAAGGATACCCAAGGGGCATGGTAAAAATCTAGGTAGGAGGTCGGGAGAGTATTTGGAAAATATTAGCGTACATAGGAGAAATGCCTTGTTGGTCAGTTTTGTAGTTTATATTGTTTTTGTTTAAGTTTATGTGTACACATTCCGAGATCTGTAGTCTTTTTTTGTTTCATTGTGTAAAAAGAATTTTCGTGTCGTCGAAGTTAAAAGTGTGTTTTTGTGTAATGGCGTGTTTTGCAAGTGCAGATTTATCTATTTCTTTATTAGTGATGGTTCGTTTATGTTGTGTAAGACGTGAGTGAATGTCATTTATGGTTTCTCCTATGTATACACCATTACAGGAAGGGGTTTGACAAGGGACTTGGTAAACACAACGGGTGGTTTGTTCAAAAGGGATGGGATCTTTGAGTTTGGTATAGAGGGTTTTGAGTTTGTTGGTAGTTTTCAAACCAAAATTTAGGGAAGGGTAGGATTTTTTTATTGTCTTTGTAAGTTTATCAGTCAGACCAGGTGTAAATGGTAGAGATCGGAACATTTGGTAACTGGGAGTTAGGGAAGAATTGGGAGAGACAGTGTTGGAAGGTTGGGATTTTTCTTTTTTAACAAGGGATTTTATGAGGTTGGGGGGAAATTGGTTGCGTGCCAATATATCTGAGGCGATATTAATATTTTTATTGTGGAAGGAAGCATGGGATAGGGAGAGGACTCGGCGGAGGAGATTTCTGGCTACATTAATCTTGAGGTGGTAAGGATGGGATGAATGAAAACTAAGTAACCGTCCCGAGTACGTGGGTTTGGTGTACCAGTCAGTAATAATAGTACCGTCAGTCTGTCTAATTAGTAAGATGTCCAAGTATGGGAGAAACTATATTTGTCATTGGTATGTAGCTTCTTATTTCTTTGTAAAATCAATTAACGTTACTAATTACTATTAAAATCAATTATTGTACCTATTTACTTTTTCATTCTATGAATTTAAGACGATATGTTCTTTTATAAGTTAATTGTATCTATAGCTCTGGTACCTATCACAATCATAACTTTTTTTGTTTTTTGTATTAATTTCTTTTTTTTGTCATTTTAGCTGACGAAGGCTACCAATGAGTAGCTGAAACGTCCGAAATATAGATTTTTTAAAAACAAAATCATATTGAGGTTTATTTAGCCGAATCCCAACCATTCCATCTTTACTTATCACCTCGACGGCTAACTATCTAATCATCATAATTTTTTCAAGATATCTTGTTCATTGTATCGAATTTCTGACCTTTTTCAACTAAAGAGTTAACTGTATAATGTTTAATAACTTATATTACAGATTTTTTAAACTTACTTTGCAATAAATTCCCCTTTCTAAAAAACTTTTTAATTTAAAGGTATTGAGATGGCTACGTACTTTCCAAAGAGAAGGCTCTTGGAACCTGCAGGCCAAATTTTTTTTTTTTTTTGAATACTAAAAAACTATGAAAACTTTTATTGATATATTATTATTAGTAGAATGTATTTCTGAAAAATAATTTTTTTAATTTTTATGGACAGAGATATGAACATAAGAAGGAAAAGGAGGGCTCCAAAAGCCTTCCCAGGGGCATCCTAGGGTTAAGTCAAAATGTTAAACCATTTTCAATTATATTTGGAAACACTACATTTTTTGCTTCAAGGTCCCAGAGACAACGAGCCACCTTGAAGGTTTCTTCAAACGTTCTACATTCATTACAAACTAAGATTTATAAATTTTGGTTTGTTGGCACAAGAAAAAATATTTGAAAAAAATAATTTTGTGCTTTTTGAATATTTTATTATTACAAAAATATTAAGAAATCATAATGACTTCTGTGGAAATATCTTTAGAACAATAATTTGAGGTACGCACGTCCAAAAACTTCCCAGAAACTTTACCTTTTTTTTAAAATTTTATATATAACTTTTTTTTGTTCTTTAACCAATAAAACCTGTCTATTTGTAGGAGTTGAGTTTACTCTTGCCCCAAATTATTAATTTACCCTTATTAATTGAAATGTCTGTTATATTGGCATTAAATTGAAAATAAAAAGTTCTCACTTTGTGGTTTCTGCTGATTATTGGGATTTATTTATTCTGTTTATGTAATTTCTCAAAGAAAAGGTCTGTAGATCATAACTACTCTATGGACTTATGGATAGAATAGTTAAAAATCACAAAAATGTTATTATGTTCTCGGTTTTGAATATAAATTTCAAAGTATGAAAAATCATTTCTCCACTGTAATTCTTCTTGTCTTGTGAAACAGAGGAAGGAGCCAGCGAACATCTGCCTGGAATCGAAATAAAAAAGGAAGAAGAAAGGACTGAAGAAAGTCTCCCATCCACTTCAGGTTAGCTCATTCTCTAATTGAAAGTGATAAGTCACCTTCATTATTTTCTATTTTATAAGAATTCGACCATTTAACGAGCAAGGGCCGATTACGCGGCCTCTGCCCGTGGAAATTTAAAAATGACACGAGTGAGGCAGGATTGGTTCCAAAGCATCTCGCGAGATTCAGGGGTATGCCAGAAAATAGTACTGGGTGCTCTCAGGCCATAGGAGGCGAGATATGACGAAGGTGACCGAATATTCGGCCCTTTCCCGTCCCTGCTCCCCGGTCGGTCAGTGTTGGCAGTGTGAATCCCTGGATTGCTCATCTTCTCCAGAAATCTTTTCAAAGTAAGTAATAATTCTTTTTTAAATTCTAGATTAGTAAGAATTTGATCTTAATTTAAATAAGTATGTCACCTACATGTTATTCATGGATTCGTCTCATAAGTGCCTTGTTTTCATGAGACTCTGGATGGAAAAAATATTTTTTTTGGGATTCCTTATGAAATGTTCTTTTCAATGATCATTGTAAATATTAAAGGAAAGCACTTTCTGAAATGATATTGTGGGCTAGATTATCCAGCGAAATCAAATTATAGAGGGAAGCAATAATAAATAAAGAATTTCGAATTATTCAGAGAAAGGTTGCAGATTTTTTCTTTTGTTTTCATGCAGTTATTTTTTCGGTTATCAACAATTTTTCCCTTTTTAATAAATAAATAATCACTCTTCACGAAAACTAAGCAATCCCCGTGGCTTATACTCTAAAGGCAGACTCAAAATCTCCTAAAAGAATGCTCGTATTACACAACTCACAAGATTTTTTATTTGTAGAATAATAACACAACAACTATAATTTCTTCATTTTTTCAGCTACAAAAAAAAAACAGGATGACGGATCTCCGGAAGTGAAGTGCGCTTTGAAAAAGTTGGTCAACATTTACCTGTGAGATTGCCATAAAAGGAACGAAGGTGCGCAAAATGTTCGATGGACAAAAAGAGGACACGGTTCCAAATTGGATGCATAAAGTGTGATGTGGCCCTCTGCCTTGATTGTTTTATACCTGATCATATTCCACAAAAAAAAAAAAAAAAATGTTTTTTTTTCAATTTTATGTACATTTTTAGGCCTAAATTATCTGTATTATTTGACTTTTTTCTCAATTATTATAATTATTCTTTTATTGAATTTTACACTATAATTTCTTACTAAATAAAATCTTTTTATTTTCGTGGTAGGCGGAAGGTCAAATAATAAAAACTTCACCATACAGTATCACCAACTTTATTCCGTCCCTACATGTTTCACACCTTTTTTGGTGCCTCTTTAGGGGAAAAGTTACATATATAAAACTTACAGCCTCAATCTGAGCAGGATAACCTTCCACCAGAAAGAATCCAACATGGCGAAATATAATCAGCTGATCTATAATCGATTTGTCAAACATTTAAAATTGATTTATTTATTCTTTTAAGATTAAAATTTAAAATTAATTTCCAGAAGAAATATAGTCATAAAAATTAAAACCATCTTCCCACCCTCTAATTAAAACAAATTTTTCCTTTTTGTCAAATAAATTGATAAAAATCGTATTCAAATGTAATATTTCAGTTTTTTTATTTATCACTTTTTTCCTATTTTTTATGATATGGATATTTTTGATTTTTTTTTTTACGGCGCATCTACAACTTGGCCATTAGCGCCGGGCTATCTATAGGTTGCCACCCTTTTATAATGCCAACAGCACGTGGTCGGTCACCCATTCAGGTACTGACCACGCCCAACGTTGCTTAACTTCGGTGATCTACGGGATCTGGTGTATTCAACGATATGGATATTTTCCTTAATTCTTCTTTTCATTCTATTTCTTTCTTTACCTAATGTGCTAATATTTTCAAAATCAAAACTATGTTTATATTTTATAGCATGATAAGCCAACGCTGTCTTATTCTCTCCTTTATCAATACTTTGCGCATGCTGTTTAATTCTTTTTTCGAAGTAGCTGTTCCGATTACCCCACATATGATTTATCACAGCCATTGCAGTCAATTTTGTAGATATTGTATTTAGTTTCCCTTAATTTTAATTTATCTTTAATATGACTAAAGCTACTTTTTATTCTGTTATCATATTTCCTAGATATCCTGCCTATATCCTTACATATCGTCGATACAAAAGCAAACTAACGAATATGAAAAATGCATCTTTCATTGTCCATCTTTAATAATTTCTGCTGGTCTTATTTACGGCAAATTCTTCAATCTGACTTCACTCTATTAAAGGGAAAGTATTCCACTATGAAAAGGTCAAATCTGCCGAATATTGGACTGTCCAAAAAAAAGTTATGAATAAATACTTTTCCACTCTGAAAAGTGGTGATTAAACAATAAAAAAACAAAAAAACAATTGAACGCGATGTCACCGAAAGCCGAATTATTTTTATTCTAAAAGCCTTAAGAAAGATGCGTATTTTCTTTTTTTATTCATTCTGATCCGACAACTCAATCCTGAGATATAAATAATCAAAGCAATTTCGATTTTCTTTTTTTTATTCGACGGGGGGTGTGAATTCAGAGCTGAAAATTTGGCTTTAGGCCACTTTTAAGGGACTAGTTTGATCCTCCAAATTTCAAGCGAAAACCTTTCTGGGGCCGACAACCCATGCTTACCCGGCTACGGCCTTTGTAATTATATACTAAAAACTGTAATTAGACAGATCATTAAGCCTATATAGTTTCTATTCCATTAAGTTATGTTCCAATTTAAACTATTCCATGTTCCAATTTATAATATCACCGTTAGCTTTATAAATTCTAATCATTAATTACTGCCCTTTTACAGTAATATTAATGCATGGTTCTATTTGTTGTTAGCACCTGATGATGGCACATTTGTGCTGAAAGGCCTAGTGCAAAATAAAAAGTGGGAAGACTGAATTTTGTTTCACCTTCTGGGATATATATATTAATTCTTCTGAATATGACCCAATATATATTTTTTTCTTGTTCTTTTTTCTTTTATGGCAGAGGGTTGATAAAGCAGAACACCATTCGTTTTTATTCAACTACTTTATTCTCTCTATTTTGCCCGACGTGTTTCGTGCCTATATATATATATATGTATAAATATATACGTGTGTGTGTGTTGGTATTCGAAGTGGTAATCTATAGAGGAAAATATACTTTAAACTACGTCGGTCCATTAGAAGGGGTGGGGGGTACTCCGGACTTGCATTGCCAATTCGCCACTACCAGCCGTAATTTTGGTTATATTTCAACAAAACTCAGTACTCGTAGTGGTAATATAAAGAGAAAAATTGGTTTTAACAATAAACTAAATTGGTTCATTAGGAAGGGGGGGGGGGTTTACTCTGGACCCAAGCTAGTAATGTACTCATACCTGTGGTAATTTCTGCTGTTTTGTAATGAAACTTGTTATCTGATGAGAAATAAGTGTTGTAAAAATGAACTAAATTGGTCTATCGAAAAGGAGGGTTTACTTTGTACAATGTTTCTATAGGATTAGCCCGCCAGTCATAGTTTCGCAAAGCTGCCGCTAGGAACTCTTCCTACAACTAGCGGGACTGTATCCCATTCCTGCGTCAGATCAAAATTCAATAGAGCAGAACTACTTATGTAATTCTTTTATTTATGTAGGTTATTTAAAGCATACTATTCAGGAATGCAGTCTACACTACCCAAAATCAGAGGAAATTGCTTAGTTATGCAGCTCCTGCGCGACGGATTTATTTTAAGAGTATCATCTAAAGTTTGTACTACCTTATCCTTGGCCCCTTTCACGAGATTCTCACTCAAATCTTTTTTAAAAAATAAAGCACTTGTCACTGGACATTGTGAAAACACTCGAAAACTACGACAGTAGCAGTGAACGAAGTGTGTAACTGAGGAGAACCGCTAAGCGCTTAGGCATGAAGACTTGCGGTTGGAGCCTATCCCCACAAATCTGGAGACCCGGACGTCCAGGCGCTGAAGATTAATTGATTCACTGAAAGAGTAAGTTACATTGATTCATTTACTACTTTTCCTTTTATTTTTTTTTTTTTTTTTACAAAAATGACTGTGTTCTCCTATCTTTCAACGCTCTTTTGCGTGGAAACTTCGCGATGAACGTAAATATTTTTGGGGCCATAAATTGTAGGCAATTGTGTCCTTTTAGCGCGGTTCCTCCCTCCCCCATAGGGAGGAACCCCGCTTATAAGGTTGATCTCATGACGCAATCCGGAAGCGCCGAATAGAAAATTTTGCGTTTCAGAACCCCTAGAGACCAAAAATGATAGTGGTTAAAATTTGTGTATAAGTTATGTCTACCGAGCACTAGACAAGGTTTTTAAAAATAGACTGTACACGGGAAGAGGGCTAGACACTCACTACACGGAGACTGAACTTCAACTGCTTTTATTAATCCTGCCGAGCTTTATATATGCTCGGCTTGTTTATTTACAATACAAGGGTTACTCTCTGCCTAACAGCCCCCCCGAGTTTCTGGACATTCCCCAGAAACTTATAATAATAAAAAGAAAATAAGAAATATATGATACACACAGCATTACTTAAGCCTAACCCCATAAGGTATATACAATAAAAAATAAAAATTATAATCCTATAAGAAATTATTCGCAATAAACATAAAGAAATTCACTATACTAAAACTATTTGAACAAAACGAAAACTATACGTTCAACAAAGAGAAAAACTACACTTTACAGAATTTTCATAATTGAAATATGTACAAAATTAATGAAGGAACATACCAATAGGTTCAGAAATCTGGCACTGCCACTGTCACTACACTAGCCCTTCGGAGTTACTGCTCAGCCTTCTGTAGAGGAATCTTGAGCTGATCGATGTGAGCGTTACGTTGACTGAAGGGAGGTGAAAGCATCTTAATGGTAACCACATTGTGTTCTCGGATGGCCGTAACCTTGTACGGCCCGTCGTAACGCAGATCTTGTTTCGGTCGGTTTGTAGGAATCCGCCTGTAAACGATGTCGCCGGGTTTAACAGGTTTAGCTGGGGTTGTAATTTGTTGATTATATTTGGCTGTTCTCTGCTCCTTCTCACGGGCGAGCCTCCCTGCAACCTTTTCCGACGTTTTCCGTTGGTTGACCCGAAGATGAAGGACGGTGTCAACAACTCCTGGACTTCCGGCCGTATCGGACACATGTCTGCCTAATCTCCACGTCCCGAAGATTACCTCATGGGGGGTAAATCCTGTTGTACTGTGGACAGAGTGGTTGTAGGCGGTGATTGCTATGGCCATGGCCTCTTCTCCTGACACGACGCGTTCAGCCTGGATGAGCCGGAGATGTTCGCTCAGCGTGTTGTGGACGCGCTCGATGTCACCATGGCTCTGAGGATGTCCCGCGGTTGTCACGTGAAGAGTAGCGCCCCACGTTTTTAGAAGTTCTTTGATCGTGTCATTCCGAAATTCCCGACCTCCATCAGTAACTAGGAGCTCTGGAGTACCATAACACTGGCTCCAGGCCCATAATGCTCTTCGGACTTCATCAGCGCTCTTCGCTGACACAGGTACAGCCATCACCAATTTGCTAAAGACGTCAACAATGGTTACCCAAGACTGTCCTTTCCACACGAACGTATCCGCCTGCAGTGCTAGTAAGGGCCCTCGAGGCGTGAATGTAACGTCGCGTTGGGGTTGGGCGGGTCTCCGGTCATATTTAACCCTGTTACACACCTCGCATGCAGCCACCACCTCCCGTATCGTCCGCTCCATGTTTTTCCAATAATATTGCCTCCTCAGAGCTAGGAGCATCTCGTTTATTCCGCGGTGATTCGTCTTGCCTTGATGATGAGCGAGCGTAACGTCTTTCTGCACTTGGGTGTCACATACGACTTCTCCGAGACGTAGACATCTGACGAACCTCCGATCTCCACCGATGCGGCCCTGCTCCTTTAGTCGGACTATCTGTGCCCAAATAACTGGGCTCCGAACATACAAGTATGTTGTCGACCTCGGAACAGAAGAGTCCTCCAGCAGTCTACACACAGAATCGTCCGAGATGTCTTCCATCGTCGTGACCGTACATTTCAGGCTCGAGCGAGTACGTCTGCCATACACAATCTGAGGGGAGCCTGACGCCGTGGTTTTCCACACAATCTGTCGACTCTTTGCAACCACTATTTCGTCAACCTCTTGGATGAGCTGGTCGTCTTCGTCTGCAGAGACTGTCCCTTCGCTAGCTCCAGGCGGGGCAGCTTCTCCCTCTCCAGGTGTCCACTCTTGGAAAAATTGGCGCAACGATTGATCATTTCCGCCTTGTCTGGTTTGTGTCACGTTGACCTTTTGAAGCCGCGAGAGCCAGTCAGCTACAACATTCTCCGTCCCGGGCGTGTACCGTACCGTGAACGTAAACTGTGCTAACTTTTCCTTCCAACGGGACACTCTCGCTGAGGTTTCTTTAAGATTGGTCAGCCATTGGAGGGGTTTGTGGTCGGAATGCACCACAAATTGTCGGCCAAATAAGTAGGGCCGAAAATGTTCAACAGCCCACACGATCGCCAATAGTTCTCTTTCCAGGGCGCTGTAACGCGTTTCGGCGTCAGTTAACCGGCGACTGGCAAACGCTATAGGTTGTTCTCCCAGTGATGTGTGTTGTGCCAACACCGCACCCACGGCGTAATCACTGGCGTCTGTGGTGAGAATGAATGGTTTGGCAAAATCTGGGTGTGCTAACACCGGTGCTTCCCGCAACGTGGCTACACATTCCTCCACGCCCTTCTGCATTTGCTCTGTGACACGAACTTTACTCCCTTTTTTGAGGAGATTGTTAAGTGCTGCAACTTTCTTAGCCATACTAGGGACGAATCGCCTGTAGTAGTTGAGAGCTCCTAATATGCGGCGTACTTCCTGGACGGTAGTTGGCGGTTTAAGTCCCACGAGCGCTTCCACTTTCGCTGGATCAGGCCGGATCCCGCTGCCTGAAATGACGTGGCCCAAGAACTTCACTTCCGTTAACCCAAGTCTTGTTTTCTCCGCTGAAAGTTTGAGACCAAACTGACGTAGCCGTTCAAACACACTCCGTAGGTGGCTCTTGTGGTCGTCTACTGTTTTACTAAAGACCAGGATGTCGTCCATATAGCCTTGGCACCATTCGGGGCTCAGTTCCCGCAGTACTTCGTCCATTAACCTCTGAAACGTCGCAGGCGCATTTTTAAGCCCAAACGGCATTCTCGTGAATTGGTAATGCCCCCTTTCAAATGAGAATGCCGTCTTATGTTCGTCTTTCGGGTGCATGCGGATTTGGTGATATCCGGCTTTTAGGTCCAACGTGCTAAAGACTACCGCTCCGTTGAGACGATCTAGGATGTCTTCCAGTCTTGGAAGTGGGTATCTCTCATCCAATGTGCAATCATTTAGTTTACGAAAGTCCACCACCACTCTATATTTGTCAGGCGCTCCTGCCTTAGGGACCGCCCATAATGGACTGTTAAAGGCTGATCGGCTGAGAACAATAATGCCTTGGGTCAATAGGTCCTGAAGTTCATCCTGGATAGCTTGCTTCATCGCTTGCGGATATCTTCTCTCCTTCACATAGACCGTTCGATCCGAACTGAGGTTGATCTCGTGCATCGTTTTTCCCGTTGCTCCCAGAGGTTCCCCATCCCGGTGGTACACATCTGCAGCCTCTCTCTTAATTTCCTCCCACACGGTGTTAACTGTGGCCACTGTGCTGACTGGTAAGCATTTCTCGGGTGACTTAGCGTGGTTCGCCTGTTTACCGATGTGTACTCTCCATCGCCCTTGGTTCGATTCGATCCCGCCGCCAAGTAGGGTAAGAGCGTCGCATCCTAGGATCCCTTGGTACTCTCCGTTAATGACAGAGATGACATGCACAACGAGACTTTCGCCTTCTCTTCCCCAATCGTCTATGGGTAGCTCGAATTCACCTTCCACCGCGCACTCACCACCTAGCGTCAACAAATTACAATTGCACTTGCGGACTTCTCGCTTCCCCCACTGCTCTTCAAGTCGTCGGAGTTCACGCGCAGCTAGCAAGGTACAAGTGCTCCCTGTATCTATCAACCATTTTACTCCGGCGACTTTGATAATCGGCAACCCTCCTCGCTTGGGTTCTCTAACTCTTCGGTTGCCGCGCTGCTCACACAATTCTCATTGTCTTTTTTTAGTCACTTGGTGGTTTTTTCGCAAAATAGCGGCGTACGATGTCATACGCCTTGACGGTCCTTGGTCTGCTACCTCGCCATCCGACTCGCTAGATATTTCCGAGTCTCTCGTTGAGGCGTCATCATGTCTGTTCGACCGCGATTTGCGGACTTCGTGGAAGTTTACTTCCATGGGTTCTCCTTGGTCCGGGGGAGTTCTCTTGAGGTACGGGCATCTTCTCGCTACATGCCCTGAGTTGCCGCATTCGAAGCAGCGTATGCGTGTGCACTTGGCTGCGACGTGGCCCCTTTTTCCACACTCGTAACAAGTTCTGTCTTCGGGTGCTTCTCTTTTTCGAGCCGGGGGCCGTCTACTCGTGGCTTGTTTCCGTTCTTCTTGTTCGAATTTCCTCCTATTCGTTCTGGGTCGCTCCTCACGTCTGGAGTCAACGGGGTATCTGCGTTGTCGCAGTCCTCTAGCCTGGATCCATGGTTCTTCCTCAGCATCGTCTGCTCGCGACTCCCTCTCTCTTTCTCCTTCATCTATCAGAGCTTTTGCGACTTCTGAGAACTCCGAATCCGCTGCGAATACTCTGCCCGTCTCACGTCCTAAATGCACTCTTAATAATTTCTTTAGTACCAGGGCCATAGCTTCGGCTTCATCTTCTTCGGCCCTTTCACTTATTTTATCTAAAATCTTGTCGTGCCATGACAGGAGTCGCGTAGCAAAAACTCCCTTCGACTGGCTACTGCCGCGCCTTTCTTGTAACGCCCTTAACATGTCTTCCTCGGGGGCCCAGCGCCCCCCAGCGTACACTTTCTTCAGCCGTTCTTTAACAGTGTCCCACTCCGTACCGGAATCACATTGTATTTGATTCAGTACTGACCTTTTCACTCTTCCTATAAGGGCCGCCTTCAGGGTTGCTACGTCACTGGGATCTAACCACGCCGCTTCCTGCTTATTTTTGATCGTTCCCATTATTCGATCACCCTCCTTCAGGAAATGAAAAAGTTCGCTTGCATCTCCGGTGAATCTTTCTACCTGGCTTATAGCTGTGCGAGTGTCCTGAGCGTTGGCAGCTTTAATCTTGAGCCACTCAATCACAGCTGGCGATAACTCCGGCATCCTTATTTGATTAAGGTGATCCTGGGCTGCTGCCATCCGAGCCGCCTCCATCTGAGCTGCCGCTATCTGAGCCGCCTCCATCTGAGCTGCCGCTATCTGAGCCGCCTCCATCTCAGTCATCCCTAATTGGTTAAGATGATCCTGGTTCGCCGTCAAATCGGTCATCCTTCTTTGATTAAGACGATCCTGTATTGTCACTCGCGATTTCCGCGTCGACATGTACCGATCGGTCTCGCACAAAACTTTCCCGGGTTTCGGCACCAGTTATGTCTACCGAGCACTAGACAAGGTTTTTAAAAATAGACTGTACACGGGAAGAGGGCTAGACACTCACTACACGGAGACTGAACTTCAACTGCTTTTATTAATCCTGCCGAGCTTTATATATGCTCGGCTTGTTTATTTACAATACAAGGGTTACTCTCTGCCTAACATATATATATATATATATATATATATATATATATATATATATATATATATATATATATATATATATATTGTAATGATTTAAAAAGGGGGTGCTCTAGAAAGAGTCAGTTTCTGGCATAGCAAAGAGTAGCATTCCTATTCAAAATAAAGGCTAAGTTATATTCCATAAGTCCATCACAAATATTCTCCTTTGTCAATTAATTAAATAATTAAAAGAGTAATAAAAGGGATAGCAATTGGCAGTGCTTAGTTTGGCAGTATTTATTTTTTTTTAAAAAAAAGGCAGTGTGAAATAAAAAAGTCCAAATATCTCGGCTAGGAGCGATAAGGTATACAAGTTCCCAGGAAGATAAGAATTAACGTGCTTCCAAAAATGCACTTTGAACATCCAGGGAGTGATTGCTGAAGACAGACACCCTTGGTGTGGTGGGAGTAACGCCTCTATAAAAAGGGCCTTCCCCCACCACTCAGCCCCATTCAACCACCAGAGGCAGAGGACCGAGGCTCGAGGCAGAACCAGCTGGCCAGCCGACACCAAGCACTTCACCTGGACATGATGGCCAGACACCACTCCAAGATTTAACAGCCGATCATCATTCTCCTCAACATAACTACAAGCAGTCTGCCTCTCCACTTCCAGAACATTATCCGTAAAATAAGCTGAGTATAGCTCACTACACTGCCAACCTTTGATTAAAAGTTAAAAGCTACCTAAAATCTAATAATGGCCAATATTTATCTTTTAATATATAAGTTAATATTTTAAATATGTTCTAACATTTCTTAATAACCCAACATTGATACAATTATGTGAGTCAACCAATTTTTTATATTCTTTTTATATCACAGCCATATCAAATCATAAATTATATATTTCATTCAATATAAGTCATTTGTTTCAACTCTATTTTTATTTATAATGAACCTTTCTCCTGGTATATAATATGGTCTCAACACATAAAAGGACAGATGGTAAGAAGTGGTTCTAATAATATATTTCTCATGCTTTTTATTTCAGGAAATTTATTAAATTAATTCAATTATTCAAATGGTTTTATTCATAAATCCGTATGTGGTGAGTTTGGTAATTTTAAATGAACCCTGAGATATAATGAAATTATACTAAAAACATTTCTAAATCAACTTTTTCTATATTAACTTTTAAATATATTCAATTTTCTTAATCTTCCCCCACCAATACACCACAATATATATATTTGTCTGTTTGCTCTCTAGCTCCCAGACAAATGGTCCGATTTTGATTAAATTTGGTAAAAAAATCTTTCGTCTAATTTGAAAGGTCAAGTTCGTTAACCAGCAAAATCCGCCCACTGGAAGTGGCGTTTGGGGCGAAATTCGCGCAAAAAAAATCGTAACGCTTACGTTTTTGAGTTTATGAGCTTGTAAGTACTCGTTTTATATGCTTCTTGGCCTAAGAAAACGAATGAAACCATTTTCAAGGCGATAGCATTAACCGTTTTTGAGCAAATTGAAAAAATAGTTTTTGAATCCCGTTTTTGGTTTGGGTACTTAGAATCATGGGATTCAGTTGAAACATTTTCTGCGTGTTCTAATTTCATTAAAACTAATATGTTGAAATTTTGGTTACGTTTGGAGTTAAGGAAGGGTTAGAATAAAATATTTTATTAACAGACATAAAAAGTTTTGGTAACTTAGTATACTTTCTTTAATATCTCGAAAAAGGTTGAGAATCTTGGTAAACGGAAGAATACCATTAGAAAACTTACTAAATGCTCTACAAAAAAGTCCGTCTCGCAGGACTGCATCATCTTAGCGCGGTTCCGTTCATATCCCTAGTCTAATTTGGAAAGATTAAAATTGAAGCAGTTATTATTTTGGTTCCACCAGTCTTTTTTTTTTAATTAATTATTATAATGGTGTGTCAAACCTTAAGGTCACTAACGCCATTCCTGTGAGCAGTAAAGTCTTGAAAGGTCATGATTTACAATCTTACCTGGAAGGGTCGGCTCCTACTACTAGAAACTATCCCGCTGGTTACAAGGTCTTGGAATCCTGGAAATCTATGTTTCTAACATTAAATTGTTTTTCTTATTTGTCTTAACCTGTTTTATTTTCAAATACATTATCCAACTATAAGCAATTAAAAAATAACAAGGAATAAAATAGACAAAAAGAACCATTCGAATAAACGAAATCAATTACTTTAAAGTTTTAAGCACTTATTTCTTTGATTGACATCGCCTAATTAAAACTTTCTTTAGAACCTTTTTTGTAGAGCATTTAGTAAGCTTTCGAATGGTAACCTTCTGCTTCCCAAGATTGTCAACGGTTTTCGAAATATTAAGGAAAGTATACAAAGTTACCAAAATTTGTTATGTCTGTTAATAAAATATTTTATTCTAACCCTTCCTTAACTCCAAAAGTAACCAAAATTTCAACATATTAGTTTTGATGAAAGTAGAACATGCAGAAAATGTTTCAACTGAATCCCATGATTCTAAGTACCCAAACCAAAAACGGTATTCAAAAACTATTTTTCCAATTTTCTCAAAAACGGTTAAAGCTTGAAGCCTTGAAAATGGTTTCATTCGTTTTCCTAGCCCAGGAAGCATATAAAACAAGTACTTACAAGCTTATGAACTCAAAAACGTAAGCGTTACGATTTTTTTTGCGCGAATTTCGCCCCAAACGCCATCTTCCAGTAGGCGGATTTTGCTGGTTAACGAACTTGACCTTTCAAATTAGACGAAAGATTTTTGTACCAAATTTCATCAAAATCGGACCATACGTCTAGGAGCTACAGAGCGAACAGACAAATATATATATATATATATATATATATATATATATATATATATATATATATACAAATTTGAACCACCGTTATTTTCGGTCTCTAGGGGTTCTGAAACGCGAAATTTTCTAGTCGGCACTTCCGGATTGTTTCATTGTATCAACCTTATAAGCGGGGTTCCTCCCTATGGGGGAGGGAGGAACCGTGTTAAAAGGTTCTGATGAGTGTTTTGATTAGGCGATGTCAATCGGAGAAATAAGTGCTTAAAACTTTAAAGTAATTGATTTCGCTTATTGAAACTGTTCTTTTTGTCTGTTTTTATTCCTTGTTTTTTAATTGCTAATAGTTGGATAATGTATTTGACAATAAAACAGGTTAAGGAAAACAATTTATTGTTAGAAATTCAGCTTTCAAGAGAGATTCGAAGACCTTGACTATATACAACTGCCTAGCGGAGGCCTTTCTGGGGTTGGCCGGCCCGCTACAGGTAGGATCATAAATCAAGACCTTTCAAGAAAATTGGAACCAAAATAATAACTGTTTCTATTTTAATCTTTCCAAATGAGACTAGGGATAAGTACGGACCGCGCTAAGATGATGAGTCGGACTTTTTTTTTTCAGTGCATTGAAACGTATGAAATAGTTATCTCTAGAAGAGGATTCTGGGGTCTGGGGTTGGGGAAAGTCGACCTGGGAGTAAGGACAGAGGGACGGCGGTAAAGATAAAGGACTTGCCGGTGGGTATTGCAGGTACAAGGAAGGATCAGACGGTGTGTGGGAATAGGGCAACGAACCGGGTGGGATTACCTAACGGGAGGCTTTGAGGATATGGAAAATGTTGGAATAGGTTGAGGAGATGACTTCTTTGTCAATTTTGTCATTGACGGGATTGTTTTCTAGATGGATATATATGGATTCAGAAAGGAGACGCTTTTCAAGGTTGGGTTCAGTGGAGAGGATGGAGAAGTTTTGGAAATCAAATTTATGTCCGTCCGTGATAGCGTGTCTAGAAAGTGCGGTTTTAATGTCTCTGTTCTTAATGTTGTATTTGTGTGTTGTGAGTCTGCTATGAATGCGGTTCTTCGTCTGTCCAATGTAAGTGCTGTTGCAGTGTGGTGTAGAGCAAGGAATTCGGTAAACGCTCCTCAACCTATTCCAACATTTTCCATATCCTCAAAGCCTCCCGTTAGGTAATCCCACCCGGTTCGTTGCCCTATTCCCACACACCGTCTGATCCTTCCTTGTACCTGCAATACCCACCGGCAAGTCCTTTATCTTTACCGCCGTCCCTCTGTCCTTACTCCCAGGTCGACTTTCCCCAACCCCCTCACCTCCATCCACTCCTGTCTAGCACTGGCCCAATCCTTCCCTGTACCTGCAATATCCATCGGCGTGTCCTTTATCTTTACCACGGTCTTTACCCTCTATCCTTACTCCCAGCCCCACTCCTCTCCACCCCCTCCCCCCATTCTCTACTGTCTAGCCCCGACCCATCCTTCCAGTCTTCAGAAATGTTCTCTTCTTGAAACGGGACAGTTCTCAATCTTCTCAATAGGTATGTTACTATGACACTTGTACTGTATTCGCTTGGATACCATATACATGTATATTTATTTATATTGCTATTATTATACTAACTATATATATATATATATATATATATATATATATATATATTTATATTTGTATTTTCAAGCATATAGGTACTCATATTTATGTTAATGTTTCTAGCAATAGGTATGTCACTATACAGTTATATTTATTTATATTGCTATTATTATACTTTATATATATATATATATATATATATATACATATATATATATATATATACATATATATATATATATATATATAAATTTATATATATATATATATTTATATTTATATTTTCAAGCATATAGGTACTCATATTTATGTTAATGTTTCTAGCCTTTTTTTTTTGTTGTTTTTTGTTATTGTTTCTGTCCTTACGATTGTTACACCATATATGTTTTTACAGCCCTGAAGATGGCTTGTACAGCAAGCCGAAACGTTGGCGGCAATAAATATACATTTTAGCAAATAAAATGTGTTTTATTGAATAAGAACACTGACCGAAACCCCGACGATCTACGCTTCCTACTTCTGAACGGTCGACCATATCTTCTCAATGAAGAAAGTTTTGAATAAGCGATGTCAATCGGAGTAATAAGCGCTTAAACTTTGAAGTAATTGATTCCGTTTATTCGAACGGTTCTTTTTGTCTATTTTTATTCCCTGTTATTTTTTAATTGCTTATAGTTGAATAATGTATTTGACAATAATACAGATTAAGTTAAATAAGAAAAACAATTCATTGTTAGAAATACAGCTTGCCAAGAGTAAGAGATTCCATGACGTCTTTTGAATATTTTCAATTGCCTTTATGCTGTTGGTTTTTTATTTTATTTTTTAATTGTTTTTTTTTGTAGAATTATTACTATCCCCAAAAAAACATAAATGTGAAATAGAGGCCAAGTTCCTGCCCCCACAAAGAAACACTCCCTTCCTCAAAAATATCCCCTCCTAAAACCCCACAAAAACGCCTTACCATTCTACACTCCAAAAAAGTAGTATGAGTTGGTGTATTAATTCAACCAAAAATATTTGCCAATACAAGAGATGATACAAGAAAGAAATGTCCAAGTTCATAGTTACTTGGACATAGTTACTTGGAAGACCTCATAGTTACTTACTAAGAACAGTAAAGACACTTCAACTGACCTTTAAAAACAACAATACTAGCGCTAAGATGATGCAGTTCCTGCGAGTCGGACTTTTTTCTTGGTTCTCGGAAAGGAAGCAAAGCGAGATGCCAAATGACCTTTTTACTTTATCTTTTCAACCTGCATCGATTCCCGAAGTTTGGCCGTCTTCTGGGGGGGGGGGGGGGGGGGGACACCCTGTATATATTAGATGGATTTCATTTCATTTTGTAAAATTTTTTAATTTTTTGAAGTACCTACATAAAGTTACTGATTAAAATAAACAAGATCCCAACATGAAATTTACACAAAACTGAGATAGAAATTTTTAAAAATGACCTTAAAATGTCAATTTTTATAACTAAGTCATGATATACATTACTTTAAACAGCATATAATTACTAACAAATGCTTTTTTCCAAACCTTTCTAGCTCATTTGGTTTGGGAGTTATGGTCTATTGTATGATCAAGTGTCTGTAAAAAAATGTGTTTTTTTAAAAACAAATTTTCATAACTCGAAAACAAAATATAAATTTCTAAAAATATGGATTTTTAATTGATGTATAGGGTACTATTAATGAGCCAAATTTAAAAAAAATCAAAAAATGTGAGAGATGAAACTTTTTTACATAATTTTTTTAACATATGCCTCTTAGTCGAAAACAAGGAAACTTGAGCCACTATAATGGCTCAATGCCCCATGGGAGTCGGGCTCAAGCCACTGTAGTGACAACGCACTTAAAAGGGTTAATATTCCTAATTCTCTAAATGTCTCTGGATGCAGTAAAGAGAGTAATTCTCACCAGGCTACTGACAAAGATACTACCAAGTGAGTATCGCACACACACACACACACATATATATATATAAAACTTATCCCTGCATTAGCCAGCTAAGCCATATTGAATTGAGCAGAACAAGCGGTTGCCAGAAGAAACCGTCTATGGAATATGGTGCATGCAGTTGTACTTCCCATTCTGCAACAAAACCTTCCCATGAATATTCCGCTTTGGTGTCGATGTAGATGGCTCTCCTGGATTAACCCTTGACTTTTAGCACTTAGGATGAGCATTAGTGGTAGGTTTTTTGTAGGAAACCAAAAAAGCAATGCATGTCAAAATTGCAACTTTTACCGCGATTGGGGTCTTGGACACAGAATAACACAATAATACTAAATAAAAAAGTTTCAAAAAGTAAACAATAAAGTAATATTAAAGAGATTAAACCGAAAACCATTACCATTTTACCATGTTTCTTCCCTCCTTCCATAGGAAGGAATTGTACTTATGAGGTTGACTTCATGACACAACCGAGAAATGCTGAATAGAAATTATTTCTATATAATCAGTTGTACAATTAATTATATATCCAATAATACAATTAAATTTGTAAAAAAACAAACAGATAAAAATAAAATACAGAGGAAACCAAACAAATGAAATAGGAGGATTATTAAAAAAATAAAAAAAAGTCTCAGTATGACACATATAATTATTATTTAAGTGTGCTCTGCTTCAGTCAAAAATTGTTTCAAACCACAGTTCATGGTTTTGCTGTATAAGTGATGCTAATTCACAAAAATGTACTAATTTTTAGAAATAATGCAAACAGATCAGCCCACACTGCATATTTACAGCAGACCTGCATGGCATACTTTTGGGCCAATCCAAGGTACTATAATACAGTGCACAGATTTGTTAAGTTGTTTACGTTCATTATATAACAGCAACCCGATTATCATAAAAAATGTACAAGAAATAATAAGACTAAATGACCAACACGCAATGATAAGGCTAGGCAAACACGGGCCGACCAGTCGATATTTTTGTGTAAGCACACATAGTCCTGCAAACAGCCAGCCGGTTGCTCCCCACTCCAAGCATTGCTTCCTCTTGGATAGCTTTTACTACCAGTAGTGGTCTAGATATGGCACTACCATATCTATTTATACTTAATTTAAGAATAAATTAATTTATTCACCAATATTTTTATATTTGAAGAAAAATTAAACATTCCAAGATGAATTAATGCAATATTTAAAAAGTCTGACTCGCAGGAACTGCATCAACTTAGCGCGGTTCCGTTCTTATGACTAGTATCATTTGGAAAGATTAAAATAGAAACAGTTATTATTTTGTTTCCACCTTTCTAGAAAGGTCTTGATTTATGATCTTACCTGGATGGGTCAGCCAACCCCAGAAAGGCCCACCCATCCAGGCAGTTGAAAAAGTCACAAGGTATTCGAATCTCTCGCTATATTTCTGTCACAAGGTCTTCGAATCTCTCTCTATATTTCTAACAATAAATTGTTTTTCTATTTTACTTAACCTGATTTATTTTCGAATACATTATCCAACTATAAGCAATTAAAAAATAACAAGGAATAAAAACAGACAAAAAGAATAAACGAAATCTATTACTTTAAGTTTAAGCACTTATTTCTTCGATTGACATCGCCTAATCAAAACTTTCTTCAGGACCTTTTTTGTAGAGGATTTAGTAAGCTTTTGAATGGTAACCTTCCGTTTTCCAAAATTCTCAACCGTTTCCGAGATATTAAAGAAAGTATACAAAGTTCCCAAAGCTTTTCATGTCTGTTAATAAAATATTTTATTCTAACCCTTCCTTAACTCTAAACGTAACCAAAATTACAACATAATAATTTAATAATTTTGATGAAACCAACTTTGAACTTGACCTTTCAAATTAGACGAAAGATTTTTGTACCAAATTTCATCAAAATCGGACAATTATTCGCTGACCCAGAGTTGGACATAATTGTATTTGTAAATAAAAATACGAATTTATTCGTACTTCATATATTTGTGAATACGAATATAAATAAATTCGTACTTCATATGTTTGTGAATACGAATATAAATAAATTCGTATTCAGAAGTGTGAATACGAATTTATTTATATTCATATATATTAAATATAAAAATACAAATAAAATTTTATTCGCAAATTTTTCTGCGAATAAAAATAAATTCACAGAAAAAATTGTAAATAATCACAAAAAATGTGAACATTTACAAAAAATCAAATGATTAAAAAAAAATAACATTAAAATATACGAATAAAAATTTATTCACATTATAATTTGTGAATAAAAATTTATTCACAATAAAATTCTCAAATAAATGATGAATGTATTCGTATTAAGATGATATTACGAAAGTTATTGAAGGTGCCGATTTTTTTTTTTTAAAGGCGTTTTACGTCTATGTTATTAGCGCCTAGATTTTTTGTTTAAGTCCACCGCGGGACCACCAGCAGGGACACAATTTGACATCTGTCCCTCTGTAAAAAAAAAAAAAAATCGGCACCTTCAATAACTTTCTTAATATCATTTTAATACGAATAAATCCATAATTTATCTGCGAATTTTATTGTGAATAAATTTTTATTCACAAATTATAATGTGAATAAATTTTTATTCGTATATTTTAATGTGATTTTTTTTGTAATCACTTGATTTTTTGTAAATATTCACATTTTTTGTGATTATTTACAATTTTTTCTGTGAATTTATTTTTATTCGCAGAAAAATTTGCGAATAAAATTTTAGTTGTATTTTTATATTTAATATATGTGAATAAAAATAAATTCGTATTCACACTTATGAATAAGAATTTATTTATATTCGTATTCACAAATATATGAAGTACGAATAAATATATATATACACACAAATTTGAACCACCATCTTTTTCGGGCTCTAGGGGTTCTGAAACGCAAAATTTTCTAGTCAGCACTTCCGGATTGCGTCATGAGATTAACCTTATAAGTAGGGTTCCTCCCTATGGAGGGAGGGAGGAACTGCGCTAAAATGGCACCTATTACTATAACCTCACATTATATGGGGCGATTTCTCTTAACTGACTGTACCCCAGTCCCAATGACGTCGGATTACGTGGAGTCAACTGCACTTTCAAAATAGATTAGGTGTCATATCAGGACCACTATTGGGAGTAAAAGTTATCTACAAGGGGACAATCCTACCACTGCTAGGATTGGGCAGCGTCTCGCTGGCTATTTCACTAAAGCATATGGCCTTCTTCATCAATGGTTCTCTACTGGCCGGCCGGCAAGTAGAGAAAACAGCTGAGGGTTTTTCACCCCTGGTCATTGGATAGTTGCCGGATGGTGATTTTGCTAGCTCCTGTGGTCTTATCAGTGTGTTTAGACATGATATGCCTCTTAAGATGTGCAGCCTTAAATGTTTTATAATCACAATGCGGACACAAGTGGGGATTCTTATCAGTATGTTTAGACTTGATATGGCTCTTAAGATCCCGAGCCCTAACTGTTTTAAAGTCACAATGAGGACAAGATTGAGGTTTATTATCAGTATGTTTGCGCATGATATGGGTCTTAAGACTTGAAGCCCTAACAGTTTTATAGTCACAATGTTGACAAGAGTGAGGTCTATTATCAGTATGTTTGTACATGATATGGCTCTTAAGATCTGCAGTCCAAACTGTTTTAAAGTCACAATGAGGACAAGATTCAGGTTTATTATCAGTATGTTTGCGCATGATATGGCTCTTAAGATCCCGAGCCCTAACTGTTTTAAAGTCACAATGAGGACAAGATTGAGGTTTATTATCAGTATGTTTGCGCATGATATGGATCTTAAGATCTGAAGCCCTAACAGATTTATAGTCACAATGTTGACAAGAGTGAGGTCTATTATCAGTATGTTTGTACATGATATGGCTCTTAAGATCTGCAGTCCAAACTGTTTTATAGTCACAATGCGGGCACAAGTGGGGTTTCTTATCAGTATGTTTAGACTTGATATGGCTCTTAAGATCCCGAGCACTAACTGTTTTATAGTCACAATGAGGACAAGAGTGAGGTTTATTATCAGTATGTTTGCGCATGATATGGGTCTTAAGACTTGAAGCCCTAACAGTTTTAAAGTCACAATGTTGACAAGAGTGAGGTCTATTATCAGTATGTCTGTACATGATATGTCTCTTAAGATTTGCAGTCCAAACTGTTTTATAGTCACAATGCGGACAAGAGTGAGGCTTAATATCAGTATGTTTGTACACGATATGACTCTTAACAGTTGATAGCTTAACTGCTTTGTAGTCACAATGGGGACACAAGTGAGGTTTGTTATCAGTATGTTTGAACATGATATGGCTCTTAAGATCTGCAGCCCTAACAGTTTTATAGTCACATTGTTGACAAGAGTGAGGTTTATTATCAGTATGTTTGGACATGATATGGCTCTTAAGATCCCTAGCCCTAACAGTTTTATAGTCACAATGCGGACACAAGTAGGGTTTCTTATCAGTATGTTTGTACATGATATGTCTCTTAATACTTGATAGCTTAACTGCTTTATAGTCACAATGGGGACACAAGTGAGGTTTATTATCAGTATGTTTGTGCATGATATGACTCTTAACAGTTGATAGCTTAACTGCTTTGTAGTCACAATGGGGACAAGAGTGAGGTTTCTTATCAGTATGTTTAGACATGGTATGTCTCTTAATATTTGATAGCGTAACTGCTTTATAGTCACAATGGGGACACAAGTGAGGTTTCTCTTTAGTATGTTTGGACATGATATGGTTCTTGACATGTAAATACGTAAATGTTTTATAGTCACAATGCGGACACAAGTAGGGTTTCTTATCAGTATGTTTAGACATGGTATGTCTCTTAAGACATGAAAGCATAACTGTTTTAAAGTCACAATGTGGACACAGGTGAGGTTTGATATCAGCATGTTTAGACATTATATGGCTCTTATGATTTGATGACATAACCCCTTTATAGTCACAATGAGGACAAGAGTGAGGTTTATTATCAGTATGTTTGTACATGATATGGCTCTTAATACTTGATAGCTTAACTGCTTTATAGTCACAATGGGGACACAAGTGAGGTTTCTCTTTAGTATGTTTGGCCATGATATGGTACTTGAAATGTGAATACTTAAATGTTTTATAGTCACAATGCGGACACGAGGAGGGTTTCTTATGTTTAGACAATATATATTGCTTTATATATTTAAAGCGAACTGCTCTATAGTTGCAATAAGGAAAGGAGTGAGGTGTGTCCTGGCTACTGTTATTGATTGTTTGTTTATTCATTTGGTGAGCCTCTCCTGGCTTATTTTCTGCAATTACAGCAGTGGAGAAAACTCGAATTGATTTTTTACTTTTTTCAATAAATTGTGAAGAATTATGTATGTAATTTCTCTTCTCTGCTTCTGAAGGAAAGCCTGAAAAAGAAAGAGATAAGAATGAAAAGAAATGTGAAGATATAAAAAAGCTCATCTATTCTTGGAGTAAAGAATATTACAGGAATAAAGCCTTTTCATTGATACTAAATGTGTATTGTGTTCTATGTGTTTTTATAAATCATAGTCATATGTTTTTTGTTTAAATATCCTTCCCAATTTATATTATTGGATTTATCAATTTACAACTGAAAATTAAAAATCAAAATCAGATCCAAACAAAAAATTTATCTGGTAATTTTAAAAAACATTTTTTTATGAATTTGATCAAGGACAAATTTTCCTTTTTGATAAGCACCTGGAAAAAATTAGCACTTAATAATACATTTTTGGGAAACTTTTATTGGCAAATAATAATGACCATTAAGATGAAATATTTATTAACATCAGAAATAGAAATTTTTAATGATGAATATTGGAGAATCAGTAAGCTTTGTTGAATATTACATATTGAGAATAGCAAAAGGTGAGAGATATAAATAAAAACAAAATAACATTATAAGTGATTATTTATCTATTTCATTTCTGCATTACAACTTCGCTTATTAATTTAATGCCAGTGCATAAAATGTTATATGCTAAAAGACATAATACATTTTATTACAAACAAAATGAGTACATAGAAAATCAAAAATAAAATCAATAAAAAAGTGACAAATGGCTCCTGGTATATTTTTCTTCTCTTCCTATTTTTCTTCAGAACCTTAAAGTGACATGGTTTTAATTCTGGTGGAACCAGTCTTCCCATTGGTTTATGTTTTTGAGTGATTGGTTTCAATTCCTTTTTTGATAGAGCAAAAACCAAAAAAGGTTTGGCCCAATTCTTCCTAAAAGGTGGTACTGATGGAAATTTGCCTTTTTAGCCACTCTCAAATCCACAATTTTCTCTTCTTGTTTTTAATTTTTTTTCCCCAAAGATTCCTCAGCTTATGAATTAAAATTTTGCAAACTACTTTTGCAGCTTCCTCTTCTGCCATGATTAAACATGCATGGGGCAAGAAATCAATAAACAATCAGGGTACTCATTTCATGAGAAATGGACAAGTGAGTCTAATAAGCAAGTAGGAATAGTGTTATCGCCTATGACACGACGCCATGTGATTTGTGATTTATATATATATATATATATATATATATATATATATATATACCAGGATTGCAAGTTTAAAATGTCGTTTTAATTCCAATAGAATGCGCTCTTAGCCTATTGAAGGATTTGCTTATCTCTAAACGCTATCTTGTTTGTTAGTCATTTGTTTACAAAAGTCAGTTGTTTTTAAGTCGTTTACGCAGACGTATCATACCTTTCTTTGGTGTTAAAAATGTCTAATTTTAAGCCAAATAAAGAGCATTTGCGGCATGTCATGATTTTCTTATTTAATCAAAAGAAAAAGGCATCTGAATATCATCGAATTCTTGTTGAGACTTATGGCGATCTTGCTCCAACCGTCAAGACATGTGAACGTTGGTTTCAAAGTTTCAAACGTGGTGATTTTGATGTTACTGATAAAAAACGAGAAAATCGACCAAAAAAGTTTGAGGACGTCGAATTGCAATCTTTATTAGACGAAGACAATACACAAACCCAACAAATGATGGCAGAACAGTTGAATGTCACTAGGCAAGCCATTTCCGATCGCCTGAGAGCTATGGGAAAGATTCAAAAGGTTGGAAAATGGGTTCCACATGAATTGGACGAACGACAGATGGAAAAACGAAAAACTGTGTGCGAAATGCTGCTTTTACGCCACGAAAGAAAGGGTTTTTTGCATCGAGTTGTAACTGGCGATGAAAAATGGATTTATTTTCAGAATCCCAAACGAATAAAATCATGGGTAACGCCAGGACAACCATCCACATCGAGTGCAAGACCGGATCGTTTTGGGAAGAAGACAATGCTGTGTGTGTGGTGGGATCAGAAGGGAGTAATCTACTACGAGCTTCTCAAACCCGGCAAAACAGTCAATACCGACCGCTACCGACAACAATTGATCAATTTGAGTCACGCATTGATCGAAAAACGCCCAGAATGGGCTCACAGGCACGCCAAAGTCATTCTTCAGCATGATAACGCTCCTGCACATTCAGCCAGATTGACTAACGATTTCTTCGCTTGGTTGGGAACTCCTACCCCACCCGCCGTATTCACCTGACCTGGCGCCTTCTGATTATCACCTCTTCTCATCGATGGGACACTCATTGGCTGAGCAACATTTTAACAATTTCGAGAATGTAAGAAAATGGCTCGATGAATGGATTTCAAATAAAGATGAAGCATTCTTTTGGAATGGTATCCATAAATTGCCCGAGAGATGGACAAAATGTGTAGAAAGCGAGGGCCAGTACTTTGAATGAAATATATTATACTTTTTTTTAAATTACTGTGTATATATTTTAAGAAATAAACGACATTTTAAACTTGCAGACCTGGTATATATATATATATATATATATATATATATATATATATATATATATATATATTGTAATGATATTACATTCCCAAAAACCTTTTTGAATTCAAAATAGCCATTGAGAGCTTGGAAAGCCCGTGCAAACTCTAAATCCTAATTTACGATAACATCGCATTATATACGATATTAATTTATAATATTTCTGGACCATACTGACATACAATAGGTGTAAATTAAATGTACATTCAAACAAACAATAAATTAATAAATTGAAATTACAGGATAATAACTATTATCTAAATAAAATGTAAACCGACAAAATGCAGAATGTGGAGGGAGAAAGAGTCTGCTTCTTTCCGCTAGAAAATTCTCATTCTAGTCCACAGCAGCTTACTAAGTACATCGAACTCTGTCTCATACGGCGTCTTCCCGAATACTTCGGACAGTGACTAATGGCGTGTTTTGTATATGTGAGTTTATAGTCTGGTTTAAACAAGAGTATTTATAGTGAAGACGTGTCCTGCTGAAGAAGCAATTATTGGAGAAATTACTGAAGTGAAGAATAATTTTAATCTTTTTCGAAGACTACTCAATAAAATGTAAGAGTTATGTGTTGTAAATTTGTATTGATTTATTTATTATTTGTTTGATGAGACATTTGGCTTGATACTTGTATGTCGGGACTGTTTGGGAATACGTAATTGTTTTCTTTTGTCACTTGATTAAGAGATTAAGTTCTCATTATAATATAATTATCATAACATTAAACGGCGACCCAATGTGGCGCGTTTTTTAAATAAAAAATATTTTTAATTATTTTTTCTCACAATACATAAAATATCTTAACATTAAATGGTGCCCAACGTAGTCGGCCACTTGAACTGAAGGAAAAACAGTAAATAAATATTAAAAATATAAATAATAAATCAATTTTTGGGTCTTTTTGCGAAGACCACATCCAGTTACTTTTGAAGTAGCAGTAGTGATTTATAACAGTTACTCGTACTCGCTGATAAGCTTACTGATTAGCTTACAGGTTCTTTGCTGGTTATCTATTACTAATTGAATCGTTATCTAGGTTATAATTCATATTAGATAATGGTAAGCAATATTTATTAATAAAAAGGATAATATGATCAAAATCAATTCTCTCAACAACGAAACAAGTTATTAAGCATTAAAGTTAACTGTTTAGCAGGTTATGAAGATAACATAAACAATGATATTTGTAAACACACATATTTTATTCCTTTTTTTCTCTCTCTCTTTTTGGATAGTTTACATTTATTTAGCATTTTGGACGTAAGTGCTATGTGTTTCCGCTCGCTCAAGAAGGTATCAAAACTCTAGTCAATCCAACTCGCTAAAATTGATAGAATTCTATTAATTCTAGCGACTCTAATCTATCCAACTCGCTAAAATTAATAGAATTCTAATAATTTTTCCGAGTAAGAAACCAATCGCTTTTTCTTTCTCAGGAACATCGCGAACTAATTGTAAAAGACCCATTTATCTCACTAACATAAACAGAGCTTTTCATAAACAAAAGCTAATTCACTGTTGAAGGTTACTTTACTCCCAGCAAGAAACAATACAATTGCTCATTGGAATCCTCCAATAGGAAGGCAAAGGAGTTATGCGCATGCACTTAATCACTGATACAATCACTACTGCTACTTCAAAAGTAACTAAATGTGGTCTTCGCAAAAAGACCCTTTTTGTGAATAGGCAAAGAAATTTCACCTACCCAAATCAACAGTCTGTGACAGGCCAGATAATAAATAAATAAAATGATAAAATATGTTCTTCTTTATTAAAATAAAATAAATAATGCGCAACTGACGATAAATAAAAATAAATCAAAGTAAAAGTCTCCCTGTCCAATTCACCACACAAACACGACACACTGATTTCGGGAACAACAAAAGGAAAGTTTCAGAAAAACACGAGGTACTGCCTAACAGCTGATGAGCTAGAAATTCATTACCCGCGCAAGCAATTAATCATTAATTTAGTAATTAGTGAGTTGCAGGCCGTGGCTCACTGATAATAGATTTGCCGCGAGCTTGGCGGGTGAGTTTGACAGCTAGTGCAGTTGGAGGTTATAGTGCGGTTGCTACATCACTCCCCTCCAATGAGTCAGTCGCGGAACCTTATGGGCAATTGTATCTTGCGTCCTCGTCGGGTGGTATACCTGTTGGGTTGACGTTCTGCGACTGGGTCATTGTCTGCAGGTTTTTTAAGTGGTGAGGGTGGAGCCGCAGGAAGTTCTGAGGTGGATTGCTGTGTTGCGGTGTCAGGATCCTCTAAGATGTAAGTTGGCTTCAGGCAGTCGACTAATACCGTCTTGGTACTAGAAGGCAGCATGATATCGAAGGTCTTCTCTTCGCGTTTAATGACGGTATGTGGACCAGAATAGGGTGGCGTCAGCGGGTGGCGAACAGCGTCGTCTCGGAGGAAGACGTGGGTGCACTTTCTTAGGTCTTTGTGGACGAATGCAGGTTTTGAACTGCTGCGATGGGGGGCTGGGCGAAGCAACTTCATGTGGTCCCTAAGCTTGTTCAAGAACACGTGGACGTCTTCAGGTCTAGTACAGGCCTCCAGCATCTCTCCCGGAAGTCTAAGGGGTTGTCCCAGTGACATTTCGGCTGCACTGCCAGAATTGTCATCTCCGACTGCTGCTCGAAGACCTAGAAGAACAGTTGGGAGTAATTCACTCCAGTTTCTGGAATCGATGAGATGTGCCTTGAGTGCGGCTTTCAACGTCCGATGCCATCTTTCCAAACAGCCTTTAGCCTGCGGGTGATAGGCGGTCGTCCTGCTGCGTCGAGATCCCAGAATCTGAGAGAGAAATCTGAACAGTTCGCTCTCAAATTGTCTCCCCTGGTCCGTAGTTATTCGTGCCGGGACACCAAAACGACTTATCCAGACACGGTGAAACGCTTTCGAAATTGTTTCCGCAGAGATTTCTTCTAGTGGTTCTGCCTCTGGCCAGCGGGAGAATCGATCTACCATCGTGAGGCAGTAACGTTTCCCCTCTGAAGCGGGCAGGGGTCCTATGATGTCGAGATGGACGTGAGAGAATCTGCTCACTGTTGCGAAGGTGCCTGGTGGCGTGATCGTGTGGCATTGCACTTTTGATCTTTGACAAGCGACGCTTGATCAGCTCCAAGAAGCAATGTCCACATTCATGCTTGGCCAGAAAAATCTCTGGGTAATCAGGCGCCTCGAACCGCGGATTCCTGGGTGACTGAGGCCGTGGAGTTTTTGGAAAACATCGTATCTCAAGCTGGCTGGCACGTAAGGACAAAGCTTAGGCATCGAAATCTCACATAGCAGGGGTCTCTTGGTGTATGGTGGATGCAGCCATTTAAGATGGAGTGCAGGATTCTGCAAGAGTTCAGGAATGGTTGGATCCGCATCTTGTTTCTCCGCCATGAAGTCCATATTGTCTGGAGTGTCGATACCTTCCATGCGAGATAATGTGTCAGCGACGATATTCTCCGTACCTGATACATGGCGAATGTCGGTAGTAAACTGACTAATATAATTGGCTAGCCGAATTCGCAGAGGTGTTGCAGTTTGTTGCCGTTGCGTGAACATATGCAAAAGAGGCTTGTGGTCGGTAAGAATAACTACATTACGACCCTAAATAATCGGACGAAAGTGTCGGATTGCTCGGTGAACTGCAAGCAATTCGCGGTCGTACGTTGAATATTTTTGCTCCGCTTGAGTTAGGGCTTTAGAAAAAAATCCGAGAGGTCTCCAGCCTGACCCTTCTCGCTGATGTAGTACTGCACCGATTGCCGTGTTTGAGGCGTCGCAGGCAATAGATATGTCTCCATTCTCCTTCGGGTGAGCAAGCGATACTGCTTCAGTGATGTCACGCCGGCACTGGTGAAAAGCGGCCTCGGTCTCTGGGGTCCATTCGAGGGTCGTTGCATCCTTTTTCTTCGTTGTTCCAACGAGTTCGTGGAGGATTCTTTGGTGTTCGGCAGCTCTCGGTATACAACGTCGGTAAAAATTAAGCATGCCAAGGAATCTTCTCAGTTGACCTTTGTTAGTAGGGCGAGGAAATTGGGCGATCTTGTTCACCTTGGATGGTAGTGGCTTAGTTCCTTGTGAGTCCACGATGAATCCTAGGAATTCAATCTGCGGTTGGCAGAAAATACATTTCTGTGGATTAATGGTTAATCCGTGTTAGGCGAGCAGCTTGAAAACGTCTTCTAAATGACCATGGTGCTCCTTCTCGGACGATGACGCTACCAATATGTCGTCGAGGTAAACGAAAACAAAGGGTAGTGAGAGGATGCTATCCATAAGGCGTTGGAAGGTTTGGGCTGCATTGCGCAGGCCAAAACGCATAACCCGAAATTCGAAGAGGCCAAAAGGAGTTATTACGGCCGTTTTCTCTATGTCCTCTTCGGCAACAGGAACTTGATAGTAAGCTCTATTCAGGTCTATTTTACTGAAAATCTGCTTGTTTCTCAGGTTGGTATTCATATCCTGAATATTAGGTACACTGTAGCGATCTAGTAGCGTCTGAGCGTTCAGGCTGCGGTAGTCGCCACAAAAGCGCATGCTTCCATCCTTTTTCATTACTATATGTAATGGGCTTGTCCATGGACTCTTCGACGGCCTACATGTGCCTTCTTCGACCATCCTTTGGAATTCCCGGCGTGCAGCATTGTACCTGTTTGGAGGAAGTCGTCTGGCCTTACAATGCGTAGGTGGTCCTTTCGTTTCAATATAGTGCCGGATGGAATGCTTTGGTTCCTGTGGGATGGTTGTCGAGCGAGTGATGGACGGGTATTTCCTCAATAGCTCGTTGTACCACTGTCCTGGCGGTACGGCGTATACTGACGGTGTGGAGGTCTTCGCCAGCGTTCCTCGAGTCATAAGGCCGGGTTTGGAGTCAATCAACTGGCGTCCGCTCAGATCCACTAGAATCTGGTGATAGAAAAGGAGATCAGCTCCTATTATGGGCTGGCTGACGTCGGCTATGATGAATTTCCACGGTAGTGGTCTTCGTAGTTTCAAGTTCAGGATCTTCTTCACCTCTCCATAAGTCCTTATAAATGTCCCGTTAGCTGCGTAGAGAGTGAATGAAGACTGTTCTCGGCGGTCTCGTCGTCGATGAGGAAAAACAGAGATAGAAGCACCCGTGTCAACTAGATATCTGTCTCCTGTAGTCTTCTCGGTCACGAATAGGCGGCGGTGGGGGACGTCAGCGACGGAGTCCGCCTCCTCGGTCGCTAATATTAGTTTCCCTGTTCCTTGGATTTCCACGAGCAGGGCTGTCGACACTTGCGGACTCGCTCGCGAAATTTGTCATGGTAAAAACAGAGATATCTATCTCGACTAGTAGAGCGGTTCCGTCTCGGTTCTGCGATTGGCTTCGGTTCCGTCGTGAAATCTGGCTTTTCAGCTCGCTCACCTCCAGGGTCAATTTTTGTATCATCTCTTCCAGATGAGACGTTTGCAGAGCGGCGCGGGTGGTGGTGGTGTGGGAAGGTGAAATTTGGCTAACACTCGGCTCATATATTTCGGCGATCCGGTCGGCAATTTCGGCTATCTTGTCGAGCTGGGTCTCAGTAGTCGCTGCCAGTGTTGCTTGCATTCGCTCCGGCAATGCACGTAGCCAAATCGATCGTAGAAGGTCGGTTGGGAAAGAATGGCCTGCCAATCTTCTTAATTCGATTAAAAAAATGGGATGGTCTTTCGCCGTTACAAAGTCGCCTATCTTCTAATAATTTTTTTGTTCGGAGATTCTCCGATTCTGCAAAAATGTTTATTAGGCGCTCTTTCAGAGATTCGTAGGGAGTCTCTGTGGGATTTTTCACTATATCACTATTATGTTTTAACACATCGTAGTCAATATGAGGCAAAACAGTTTGAAATTTCATTCGCGAAGATGTGATCTTGCTCGTCGCAAACACAGATTCCGCTTGACAAAACCACAATTCGGGGTCTGCTCGCCAGAAAGGTGACATTCGAAAAGTCGCTGAGAATCCAGCAGCTTCTGGCATCACATTTGATTTTTTTTCAGGATCTTGGTTTTCTCTCCCAGTCATAATGACGTACGAAAAATAATAAAGAAAATAAAGGTTGAAAATGAAATAATAAAACGACTCACCGTCGGTGGTCACCACTGTGACAGGCCAAATAATAAATAAATAAAATGATAAAATATATTCTTCTTTATTAAAATAAAATAAATAATGCGCAACTGACGATAAATAAAAATAAATCAAAGTAAAAGTCTCCCTGTCCAATTCACCACACAAACACGACACACTGATTTCGGGAACAACAAAAGGAATGCTTCAGAAAAACACGAGGTACTGCATAACAGCTGATGAGCTAGAAATTCATTACCCGCGCAAGCAATTAATCATTAATTCAGTAATTAGTGAGTTGCAGGCCGTGGCTCACTGATAATAGATTTGCCGCGAGCTTGGCGGGTGAGTTTGACAGCTAGTGCAGTGGGAGGTTATAGTGCGGTTGCTACAAGTCCGAACGAAGGAATTCCTAGCAAGGAATTCCTTGCTCTACACCACACTGCAACAGCACTTACATTGGACAGACGAAGAACCGCATTCATAGCAGACTCACAACACACAAATACAACATTAAGAACAGAGACATTAAAACCGCACTTTCTAGACACGCTATCACGGACGGACATACATTTGATTTCCAAAACTTCTCCATCCTCTCCACTGAACCCAACCTTGAGAAGCGTCTCCTTTCTGAATCCATATATATCCCTCTAGAAAACAATCCCGTCAATGACAAAATTGACAAAGAAGTCATCTCCTCAACCTATTCCAACATTTTCCATATCCTCAAAACCTCCCGTTAGGTAATCCCACCCGGTTCGTTGCCCTATTCCCATACACCGTCTGATCCTTCCCTGTACCTGCAATACCCATCGACAAGTCCTTTATCTTTACCGCCGTCCCTTTGTCCTTACTCCCAGGTCGACTTCTCCCCACCCCCTCACCCCCATCCTCTCCTGTCTAGCCCTGGCCCAATCCTTCCCTGTACCTGCAATATCCATCGGCAAGTCCTTTATCTTTACCGCGGTCTTTACCCCCCGTCCTTACTCCCAGCTCCACTTCTCTCCACCCCCTCCCCCCCATCCTCTCCTGTCTAGCCCTACCCCATCCTTCCAGTCTTCAGAAATGTTCTCTTCTTGAAACGGGACAGTTCTCAATCTTCTCAATAGGTATGTTACTATGACACTTGTACTGTATTCTCTTGGATACCATATACATGTATATTTATTTATATTGCTATTATTTTACTATATATATATATATATATATATATATATATATATATATATATATTTATATTTATATTTTCAAGCATATAGGTATTCATATTTATGTTAATGTTTCTAGCCTTTTTTTTTTTTTTTTGTCTTTTTGTCCTTACCATTGTTATACCATATATGTTTTTACAGCCCTGAAGATGGCTTGTATAGCAAGCCGAAACGTTGGCGGCAATAAATATACATTTTAGCAACAAAAAAAATGTGTTTTATTGAATAAGAACACTAACCGAAACCCCGACGATCAACGCTTCCTACTTCCGAACGGTCGACCATATCTTCTCAATTAATTGAAGAAGTGGTCGATATTGCCAAACAATTAAATTTAGAGGTGGATGATTACATCCAAGAATTGCTGGACTCACACAATCAAGAGCTAAATGCGTGAGCATGATCAAGACATTGAAAAAACTGATTTGTTAGCCCAAGTTAAATCAGAAAATCAAATGACAATTTCAAACTTAACAGAAGGCCTCAGTAAAATTGAAAAGGGGTTACAAATTTTAGGATAAATACATTCCAACAAAGAGCGTTTTCCTATTACAAAACGGCAAAAAAAAAAGTTACTGGCACGCTACGAGGAAATTTTACGTTAAAAGATTAAAAACTTAACTCATCAGGGGACATTGATAGAATATATGAAGCCTTCGACATCAAATAATTTTGTTTTACGTTGCTTTATTCATAGTAATGTAAATTGTTTTTATAATTTAACATTTGATTAAACATGTTTCTTCTAAATTATTGTTTTCTGTAGGCTCTGGTCCCAATTATACAAACTTTACACCTTTTTATATGAGAAGTTGAACCCCGACTTACACGGTTATCGCTTGGTCCCATCTATCACGTATGTCCAGTGGGTATTACTGTATATACATACATACATATATATTGTGGTGTTTTGGTTCGGCACGAAAAAGAAATTGGAATATATTTAAAAGTTATTGTAGAAAAAGTTGACTTGATCTATTTTTATTATATTTTCATTTTATCTCAGGGTTCATTTAATATTACCAAACTCACCACATACGGATTTATGAATAAAACCATTTGAATAATTAAATTAATTTAATAAATTTCCTGAAAGAAAAGCATGAGAAATATTAACTTAGAACCACTTCTTACCATCTGTCCTTTTATGTGTTGAGACCATATTAAATACCAGGAGAAAGGTTCATAGTAAATAAAATAGAGTTGGAAATAATTGACTTATATTGAATAAAAGATATAATTTAAGATTTGGCATGGCTGTGATATAAAAAAGAATATAAAAAAGAAAAATTGCTTGACTCACATAATTGTATCAATGTTAGGTTATTTAAGAAAAGTTAGAACATAATTAAAATATTAACTTATATATTAAAATATGAATATTGGCCATTATGAAATTTTAGATAGCTTTTGAATTTAATTGACAGTTAACGAGTTATACTCAGCTTATGATACGGATGAAGTTCGGGAAGTGAAGAGGTAGACTGGTTGTAGTTACGTTGAGGAGAATAATTGTCGGCTGCTAGATCTTAGATTGGTGTCTGGCCATCATGTGAACATGAAGTGAGAGCTTGGTGTCGGCTGACCAGCTGGTTCTGCAGAGAGATCGTGTGCCCTTCGTCTCTGGCGCTCGAATGAGTGTGCTCTGGCCCCTCGCCGGCGCTGGAGTGAGATCGAGTGGTGGGGGAAGGCCCTTTTTATAGAGGCGTTACTCCCACCATACCAAGGGTGTTTGTCTACAGCGATTGCCACCTGGATGTTCAAAGGGCAACTTTTGGAAGCACCTCTATTCTTATCTTCCTGGGAAAATTGTATCTCTCGATGCCTTATCGCTCCTAACCGAGACATTTGGACTCTTCTTTTATTTCACACTGCCTCTTTTTTAAAAAAAAAAAAATACTGCCAAGCTAAGCACTGCCAATTGCTATCCCTTTTATTACTCTTTTATTTATTTAATTGATTGACAAAGGATAATATTTGTGATGGACTTAATGAATATAACTTAGCCTTTATTTTTAATAGGAAAGCTACTCTTTGCTATGCCAGAAACTGACTCTTTCTAGAGCACCTCCTTTTAGATCATTACAATATATATTAGGGTGGCCCTTATTTTTCCTGGGCCCCTATCTTGTTCCAATAACAAAATAACGATCTGTGCAAAATTTTAGCTGAATCGAACAACTCCGAGGCGACCCGCAATGACTTTGAAATATTGACATTTTCATTCGGAAATGGCACTATTCTCTTGGCAGATTCAATCAATATTTATTTAATTGATTGACAAAGGATAATATTTGTGATGGACTTAATGAATATAACTTAGCCTTTATTTTGAATAGGAATGCTACTCTTTGCTATGCCAGAAACTGACTCTTTCTAGAGCACCCCCTTTTAGATCATTACAATATATATATATATATATATATATATATATATATATATATATATATATAGAGAGAGAGAGAGAGAGAGAGAGAGAGAGAGAGAGAGAGAGAGAGAGAGAGAGAGAGAGAGAGAGAGACTTTATTTGAAGATATAAAATACAACATAAGCAATATACAAAAACATTATTGTACAAATTGGCCAATGATACAGAAATACAAAATGAGCATCTCCTTCGCTCAAGATTTGCAAGACTTGCAAACAAGCCTTGCTTATATTATTCTCTCCTAATTATAATGTCTGAATAAACTAGGCAATCCTTAACAAACTAATATTTGAATACACTATAAATAAAGCAACAAAAGACAATAAGAATTACTATTACTACAATTAGAAAGAGCCGATTAATCTATAAACCTTAGATAAATAGAAACAAAATATGAGTAAAATACATGTATGATTAAGGTCAGATATAAAAAAAACAAAAAGCAAAAAACAAAACTAAGAAAATAACCACTGGATTCAACCACAATTCCTTAATACAAAGATTAGATGGCTTAGTACTGCACTTAAAAATAATTAAATAACTATAATTATAAAAAATCAACCTAAACAGATAACCATAGAGTAAAATAGAACAATACAAACTTGTAGTCAAATAGAATAAAAATAAATAAGAAGACAATACATAATTAAAAGGGTCAGTCAATTAACACACTATATATAATATGCTCGCTGTGGTGACTACATGCTAATAAACAGAATACTCAATTATCAGTTTATGGTCGAAAATATTAAATTTATCATCATTAATGCAAAATAATGCCTCAAAATCAGCGGCCCTGCACACTATAACAGAGCCCTCCATCTGCCGAAGATGACACTAGACCCTTTCAAAACACGGGCGGTGATTTTCCTAAGGCATGTTGCAGCAACGCCAAGATCTTTAAGACTCCTTGCAAAGGCTCCGCACCAGACTAAAAAGTCCCATCTATCGTGTATGTCCAGGGGTATTACTGTATATACATACATATTGTAATGATCTAAAAGGGGGTGCTCTAGAAAGAGTCAGTTTCTGGCATAGCAAAGAGTAGCTTTCCGATTCAAAATAAAGGCTAAGTTATATTCCATAATATTATCTTTTGTCAACAAATTAAATAAATAAAAGGGTAGCAATTGGCAGTGCTTAGCTTGGAAGTATTTATTTTTTTTAAAGGCAGTGTGAAATAAAAGAAGATTCCAAATGTCTCGGCTAGGAGCGATAATGCATAGAGAGATACAAGTTTCCCCGGAAGATAAGAATAGAGGTGCTTCCAAAAAATGCCCTTTGAACATCCAGGTGGCGATCGCTGAAGCCAAACTTCCTTGGTATGGTCGGAGTAACACCTATAAAAAGGGCCTCCCCCCATCACTCGATCTCATTCGAGCGACGAAGGGCACACGATCTCTTTGCAGAACCAGCTCTCACTTCATCTTCACTTGATGGCTAGACACCACTCTATGATCTAGCAGCCGACCATCATTCTCCTCAACATGCCGACATAACAGCCACCAGTCTGCCTCTTCATTTTTAGAACATCATCCGTATCATAAACTGAGTATACCTCAATAACTGCCAATCTTCAATTAAATGCAAAAGCTAGCAAAAAATTCAATAATGGCCAATATTTATATTTTAATATAGAAGTTTAATATTTTAATTATGTGCTAACTTTTCTTTAATAACCCAACATTGATACAATTATCTGAGTCAAGCACCTTTTATTTTTTATATTTTATTTTATATCACATCCATGCCAAATCATAAATTATACTTTTTATTTCAACATAAGTCATTTGTTTCCAACTCTATTTTATTTACTATGAACCTTTCTCCTGGTATTTAATATGGTCTCAACACATAAAGGACAGATGGTAAGAAGTGGTTCTAATTTAATATTTCTCATGCTTTTCTTTCAGGAAATTTATTAAATTAATTTAATTATTCAAATGATTTTATTCATAAATCCGTATGTGGTGAGTTTGGTAATATTAAATGAACCCTGAAATATAATGAAAATATAATAAAAACATTTCAAGTAAACTTTTTCTAAAATAACTTTTAAATTCGTTTCTTCCCCACCCCCCCACTAAACACCACATCTTGGTGACCCAACGTGGGGCAATCCACTAAACACCACAATATATATATATATATATTGTAATGATATATTACATTCACGAAAATATTTTTAAAATTCAAATAACCATCGATAGTTTGAAAAGCCAGCGCAAAACACAAACCATCAAATACAAATAACATCGTATTATATACATTTTAAATTAATAATATTTTTGGACAATACTGATGTACAATATACATATATTAAATGTACATTCAGATGATAATAAATTAATTATTTGGTATTACAAAAATATAATTATTATTTTCATATATAAACCACCAAAAATGCGGAAGTTGGAAATAAAGGACGCCAACTTTCCCGCTAAAAAGGAGTCAGTCCATAGCTATCCTTCGAGGAGTACGGAGTCAAGTCAGTCCATAGCTATCCTCCGAGGAGTACGGAGTCAAGTCAGTCCATAGCTATCCTCCGAGGAGTACGGAGTCAAGTCAGTCCATAGCTATCCTTCGAGGAGTACGGAGTCAAGTCAGTCTATAGCTATCCTCCGAGGAGTGCGGAGTCAAGTCTGTTCCTGGCAGTCATAGAGTGCAGTGTTCAGTCCATTGCTGTCTGTAGTGGAGGATGGTTTGAGAAAACGGCGGAATCCGGAACATCAGATATCCATTCTATGCGCGGGACCTGGCAGGAAAGCAAAAGCGTATCACCATGAAGAAGAAATTACTGAAGCGCAGTATATTGGGGTTTTATTGGAAGTGAGTTGGTTCAGAGGTAAAATTATTTTTTTGTAATTGTTAATTAATTTATTATTATTTGTATGTATTTTAATATTGTTTTGTATTTCGTAATTGTCTAAAAATAAATATTATATTATTCATTCACTCGGAACTTCTATCCCTGAGATTAAATCAATTTAACAAAATAAAACTTATTAAAGTAATTAAAATGGTTTTATTTTAAATGAAAAATATAATCATAACATTTAATGACGCCCAACGTGGCGAATCTTTTTATAAAAAATTAATCTTTACATTTAATGGCGCCCAACGTAGACGGCCGAGTGAATTGTAGATAAAAATTTTCAATAAATATTAAAAATAAAAGATAAAATTTAAAAATTAAAAATAATTTTTGTTAAAAAAAATAAAATGTCTCTAAATAATATAGAACAAAATCAGAATAACGGAGACGAAAATAGGGTGGAATCGCCGACTTTTGAATATTTTACAACACAAAATAGGGAAATAAATAACGTGAGAGAAATGTATGAGAACGAATTGCAAGCGGGTGACGCAACATTCCGAGAATCATCGGAGGGTTCCTTAGCAACAACGGAAATTCTATCGAATGGCGGGAACCGTACTCTGGAAAGGACTAACGAGATGCATCCTTAAGGCTTAGAAGAAATGATGAGGTTATTATTAGAACAAAATAAAGAACTGAAGTTCGATTTAAGTAAGAGTATTTGCAATATTAAGCATGAAATAAATCAAGAATTAAGTAAAAATAATAAAAAAGTGGACGATTTATGTGCATATTTAAATAATATGGGTGAAAATGAAAATAAAGAGACGAGAGAGTTGGGAAAATCGAATAATAACCTTTTTAATAAAAATAATATAAGTAGTGAAGAAATTATAGAGATTAAGGAAAATAATGATGATTTAAATGAATCAATAAAATACAGTTTAAATAGTAATGATGGTAGTAATGACCAAATATTTGAAGAAGATAAAATATTGATAGAAAATAAAAATATAAATGACTATAATTGTTTAACCTATCAAGATAATAAAATTCAAGAATTATTAAGTGAATTAAGTAATGAAAATGAGGTTAAGAATAATAAAATAAATAATAAGCTAATAAATGATAATTTCAAAAATAAAATAAGGACAAAATTTATAAACAAAATGATGAAACAAAATAAAATTGAAAAATTATCTGATAACTATAAATTCAAAATAAATGAAAAGAGTTATAATAAAAGAAGTGGAAATATACCAATGAAGGAACTGAATAGAAATATTAATAATGATAATAATTTAAATATTTTGAATGTAAAATTTGGAAATAAAATAAAAATTCTTTATCAATATAAAAGACAACTTGGGATAGAAAAAATTTCAAAGCTAAATCGGCCTCCAAGGAAAAGAATAAAACATTTTTATAGAAAGAAATTGGACTGCTGCAAAGAAAATATTAACGACCAGGAATAAATTCATGAAAAAATTTAAAATTAGTACCTATTAGATTAGTGTGTTTTTATAAAATTATTAGTTTAGCATTTTTTAATAAAATAAGATTTATATTAATATAAGACTAAATTGATAAAAATTAGTAGAAATTTTGAAATTGTGTTTGTTTAGACTAAAAGAAATTTTGATAATTTGTAAAATTGATATAAATTAAATAAAAAATGGTAGTATTATATAAAAATCATTTGTTTAACCTATAATAAAATTGATAATCATAATAAAAATTTAAAATAAGTATATTAATAAAATACTATATTCATATAATCAAAATAATTAAAAATTATGAGACGAAGTAAGCTATCAAAATTTAAAAATAATGTAATACACTTGACAATATTCTGTACTCTGTATTCCGAAACTCCAAATTAAAAATTCAATTTTAAATTTATTTTTTATACCGGACTAAAAACATTTTTTTTTTAATTTTTTTTTTTTTAGACAGGAGTGCAAATGTAATGATATATTACATTCACGAAAATATTTTTAAAATTTAAATAACCACCGATAGTTTGAAAAGCCAGCGCAAAACACAAACCATCAAATACAAATAACATCGTATTATATACATTTTAAATTAATAATATTTTTGGACAATACTGATGTACAATATACATATATTAAATGTACATTCAGATGATAATAAATTAATTATTAGGTATTACAAAAATATAATTATTATTTTCATATATAAACCACCAAAAATGCGGAAGTTGGAAATAAAGGACGCCAACTTTCCCGCTAAAAAGGAGTCAGTCCATAGCTATTCTTCGAGGAGTACGGAGTCAAGTCAGTCCATAGCTATCCTCCGAGGAGTACGGAGTCAAGTCAGTCCATAGCTATCCTCCGAGGAGTACGGAGTCAAGTCAGTCCATAGCTATCCTTCGAGGAGTACGGAGTCAAGTCAGTCCATAGCTATCCTCCGAGGAGTGCGGAGTCAAGTCTGTTCCTGGCAGTCGTAGAGTGCAGTGTTCAGTCCATTGCTGTCTGTAGTGGAGGACGGTTTGAGAAAACGGCGGAATCTGGAACATCAGATATCCATTCTATGCGCGGGACCTGGCAGGAAAGCGAAAGCGTATCACCTTGAAGAAGAAATTACTGAAGCGCAGTATATTGGGGTTTTATTGGAAGTGAGTTGGTTCAGAGGTAAAATTATTTTTTTGTAATTGTTAATTCTTTTATTATTATTTGTATGTATTTTAATATTGTTTTGTATTTCGGAATTGAAAAAAATAAAAAAATAAAATAAAAAAAAATAAATATTATATTATTCATTCACTCGGAACTTCTATCCCTGAGATTAAATCAATTTAATAAAATAAAACTTATTAAAGGAATTAAAATCGTTTTTATTTTAAATAATAAATAATCACAACATTATTGGCGACCCAACGTGGCGCATTTCCTTTTATAAAAAATTAATCTTTACATGTAATGACGCCAAACGTGGCGAATAATTTTATAAAAAATTAATCATAACAATATATATTGTAATGATCTAAAAGGGGGTGCTCTAGAAAGAGTCAGTTTCTGGCATAGCAAATAGTAGCATTCCTATTTAAAATAAAGGCTAAGTTATATTCCATAAGTCCATCACAAATATTATCTTTTGTCAACCAATAAAATAAATAAAAGAGTAATAAAAGAGAATAATATAAGAGTATGGATAGCAATTGGCAGTGCTTAGCTTCGCAGTATTTATTTATTTTTAAAGGCAGTGTGAAATAAAAGAAGATTCAAAAGTCTTGGCTAGGAGCGATAAGGCATCGAGAGATAAAAGTTTCCCAGGAAGATAATAATAGAGGTGCTTCCAAAGATGACCTTTGAACATCCAGGTGGCGATCGCTGTAGACAAACACCCTTGGTATGGTGGGAGTAACGCCTCTATAAAAATGGCCTTCCCCCACCACTCGCTCTCACTCCAGTGCCAACGAAGGGCCAGAGCACTCTCATTCGAGCACCAGAGACGAAGGGCACACGGTCTCTCTACAGAACCAGCTGGTCAGCCAACACCAAGCTCTCACTTCAACTTCACATGATGGCCAGACACCACTCCATGATCTAGCAGCCGACCATCATTCTCCTCAACATGCCGACATAACTACAACCAGTCTACCTCTTCACTTCCAGAACATCATCCGTATCATAAGCTGAGTATAACTCGTTAACTGCCAATACTCAATTAAAATCAAAAGCTAGCTAAAATTTCATGATGGCCAATATTTATAGTTTAACATTGATACAATTATGTGAGTCAAGCACTTATTCTTTTTTATATTACAACCATGCCAAATCATAAATTATATATTTTTTATTTCAATATAAGTCATTTGTTTCCAACTCTATTTTATTTACTATGAACCTTCCTCCTGGTATTGAATATGGTCTCAACACATAAAAGGACAGATGGTAAGAAGTGGTTCTAATAATATATTTCTCATGCTTTTCTTTCAGGAAATTTATTAAATTAATTTAATTATTCAAGTAGTTTTATTCATAAATCCGTATGTGGTGAGTTTGGTAATTTTAAATGAACCCTGAGATATAACAGGGTGTCTACTACTTTCGTGAAAGTCAATTTCGTGACTTTTTCGTGACTTGAATTGCAAATTTCGTGCCCATTAAAAAGAAAATAATTTCACTTAAAAAGAGAAACCCTTAAGTTTTAGCTTAAAATCATTTGTAACTTAAAAGGATTACGGTGATATCTATAAACTCACAACTTTACATACATTCAAAACAATTAATAAAACTGTATAAAATATACATCATATGGTCCCTGCTATCTCAAAATATCGAATATGCAAAATATCGGTTTTAGATTCGGTACTTTGCTATGTATTGCGGGCTATATGGCTTGTCACAAATTGTCGCTCTAACTCTAACCCCTTTATAGAATAGCCTTTAATGCCTTAAATAAAGTATCGAATAAGACCATTTTTGAATATATTATTTCGTCAATGGTTAAAATATGTTCGTTCCTATCGTGCTCCGATTTGCATATTCGTTAGTTTGACATGGCAGGGACGATGTGTTAAAGAGTATAGTTACATTAATTTTAAAAGTGAAGACACGATGACTAGAATGACTACTCAAAAATATTAAACAATGGTAGCAGAATTCAAAATTTATAAATAAATATTTATTGTCAATGTACATAATTTAGTCAATTAAGGCCCAGCGCACACAGTGCCACTCCGTTGCAAACCAGTTTGCAGCTGAAACAAAACTTCTGTCCGCACACGGGTGTATTGGCAAAGGGATAGTTGTAACCACCCCCTGGCGCCTATGATGCATTCAAAGTGGAATGTTTATTTAGTGCTGTATGTGTTTGTTTTTATGGCCTTGGCATGGCTGTGTGAGCTTACTATGTCAGACTCAGACGAAGAAGACGTTGGGGTCATTTTGTCTCAAATCAACACACTTTTATTACATTTTTTCCCTCGCCATCTCAGAATATGATTGCATTTGGTAACTGGGTTACCTTCATAAAGACTAAGAAAAACACCAAATTTCAGCTTAATGTCTCAAACGGTTTCAAAAATACGTCCATGTAAAGTTTTCAAGAAATGGTCAAAATCTTGCTGCGGCAAAATATATAGCTCCACTCCTGTTTACGGTAGAAACACGATGGATTCAATTTTAGCGCGGTTCCTCCCTCCCCCATAGGGAGGAACCCCGCTTATAAGGTTGATACAATAAAACAATCTGGAAGTGCCGACTAAAAAATTTTGCGTTTCAGAACCCATAGAGACCAAAAATAACGGTGGTTCAAATTTGTATATATATATATATATATATATATATATATATATATATATTTATATATATATATTTGTCTGTTCGCTCAATTCTGGCTTCCCTAATGGTCCGATTGTGATGAAATTTGGTACAAAAATCCGTCTTCCAATTTGAAAGGTCAAGTTCGTTAACCAGCAGAATCCGCCCACTGGAAGATAGCGTTTGGGGCGAAATTCGCGCAAAAAAAAATCGTAACGCTTACGTTTTTGAGTTCATAAGCTTGTAAGTACTCGTTTTATATGCTTCTTGGGCTAGGGAAACGAATGAATTCATTTTCAAGGCGATAGCTTTAACCGTTTTCGGGAAAATTGGAAAAATAGTTTTTGAATACCGTTTTTGGTTTGGGTACTTAGAATCATGGGATTCAGTTGAAACATTTTCTACATGTTTTACTTTCATTAAAACTAATATGTTGAAATTTTTGTTACGTTTGGAGTTAAGGAAGGGTTAGAATAAAATATTTTATTAACAGACATAACAAATTTTGGTAACTTTGTATACTTTCCTTAATATTTCGAAAACCGTTGACAATCTTGGGAAGCAGAAGGTTACCATTCGAAAGCTTACTAAATGCTCTACAAAAAAGGTTCTAAAGAAAGTTTTAATTAGGCGATGTCAATCAAAGAAATAAGTGCTTAAAACTTTAAAGTAATTGATTTCGTTTATTCGAATGGTTCTTTTTGTCTATTTTATTCCTTGTTATTTTTAAATTGCTTATAGTCGGATAATGTATTTGACAATAAAACAGATTAAGTAAAATAAGAAGATCAATTTATTGTTAAAAATGTAGCGTTCAAAGAGAGAGATCCCAATGCTTTCAAAATGCCTCTGAGCGGAGGCCTTTCTGCCCGACTTATGGGATAGCTGACCCATACAGGTAAGATTGTAAATCAAGACCTTTCAAGACTGGTTAGTTTGAGATTTCATTTGGATAGGTGTTTCGCTATTGATCTAAACAAAGTAATAACTGTTTCTATTCTATGCCTTCATAAACACTAAAGATAAGAACGGAACCGCGCTAAGATGACGCAGTTCCTGCGAATCGGACTTTTTAGTTCTTTGAGTGCCCTTTAAAATGACACGTAACACATATGCTGTACTTATGTACCATTCGCTGATGTATAATGTACTGTGAATCAAAAGACTCCAACAGGGAGTATTTACTTCCTATCCGGCGATGAAATTTTTAGAAGCAATGAAATGTTACTCCAGTACCTCTAACACATTTCTTTAAAATTTCCAACCATTTTCATAGTTTAACATTTATAAATAGGAAAATTTCTGATAATATTTATGTTTTATTTAAGCTGCCAGCCACCTAAAATATTTTGAGTACAATGTCATTTATTTTTAGACAAATATTCTAAATTGAACTAATTACAATAAATTATTAATGAATACAATTTTTTTAAATAAGCTTTGATATTAAGATAATTTCTCGTCGGGAGAATTTCTCGTTGCACCCTGGACGTCGGCGCTAATGCCCTAGACGTCGATGCGCCGTAAAAAGAAAAAAAAAATATAGCAGAGACATTGATCAACGTTCAGGAAGAACTCGGCTTATAGACCTGAAGTGGGACGAATGATTCTCACATTGAAAACTTGTAAGCATTCAGAAAACTGTGCGCGTGCAACTGAATTTGCAAAACAGTCTCACCGTGTGCCCTGGGCCTAAAGCAATCATTTTTTGGAGTCTTATTTTCTCTTCGCAGCATCAGAGATTAGGGGGAGAGGGGTGTCATTAAGCCACGGGGCAATTGAACCAGTCTACTTAAAAAATTGAAAAAGTTAAAAAAATGAAGGATCCTCTTAAAATTAAATGCCAAATATTTGGAGCCCTTGTGGTAAATACATTTTGGAAAACGCCGATTTTTTTTTTTTAATTTTTTTTTTAGGTATCCTAACTTTCTTTTCGACTTGCGACAAATTATTTAATAATGTTTACATTTTTTAATAAAATTATAAAATTCCCATTGTAATAGTTTCATATAGATACTCATACTTTATAATTCCCAACTTCATTAATAATATTGCATTCATTTTTCATTTACTAATAATTACAATAAAGTCATAAGGGGTCAATTGAACCATCAATCCCGGAGGCAGTTAAGCCACGGAGGGCATTGGACATGCGTGCATCTTTGCTTTAGGTTAAAAATGTCTTCAAACTAATATCAACCTATTAAAAACTAAGGCAAACGGAGAAAAAAAAAACGACCAATTAAGAACTGAGGTAAACAGAGATAAAAGTATTCACACGGCGTCTTCAAATCCCACTAGGAAAGCTCTATTTATAACAACAAAAACTTTTTTTTCTAATTTTACTTGTCCTGTTATGTTGAGAAATGCATATTCCTACTATAAGCAATTACAAACATAACAAAAAATGAAAACAGACAAAAAGAACCTTTTAAATAAACGAAACCAGCAATGTACTTCAAAGTTTTAAGGACTTTCCCACATAAAGACCATCCCATATAAAATTGCTTTAGAACTTTTTTTGTAGATAATTTAGTAAGCTTTCGAATAGTTAATTCCCGCTTAACACGATTTCCCAACCGTTTTCGAGATATTAAGGAGAATAAACGAAGTGCCAAAAACGTTTCATGTCTGTTAATAAAATATTTTATTTAAATCCTCCCTTAACTAAAAACGTAAACAAAATATAAAATTTTTTGCTTGGATAAATTTCAAACACGCGGAAAATATTTGAACTGAATCCCATGATTCTAAGTACCCAAATCAAAAACTTTATTCAACAATTATTTTTCTACTTTTCTCGAAAATGGTTAAAGATATCGCCTTAAAAATGGTTTCACTCGTTTTCGTTCGTCAAGGAACCTATAAAAAGATTCCATGATTACAAACAATTTTATTGAAGGTCAACGTTCGCAAAAAAGGTTATTCGGATTTTTCAGCGAAGCGGTTAGTTTTATGACACAAATATTTATGACAAATTTCAGATCCTGCAATAATCTACAAAACTTGTCTACACTTTTTTTGATAACATTAACAAATTCTGCAAAAAGGGGATTCCAAAATTTACTTTAGCTGTATTCTCCATAATAAGCATTATGGTAGCGTTTCTATGTGTCAGGAGATGTTGGGGGGGGGGGTCCAACATTTCTAAAATGACGGGTCTGACATTTGATAATATTAAACATGTGAAATTTCTGCTTCTGTGTAATTTGGCTACGTCGTATACCTGTGTCCTGACGCCTTAATATCGCTATTATTCCAGCATGTTCGAGTGGGTGTTCACAATTTTCACGAAATTTCAACAACAACAAAAAAATGTTTATTTATATTCTAAGCTTTCCAAATGACACTAGAAATAAGAACGGACCCGCGCTAAGATGGCGCAGTTCCTGCGAGTCGGAATTTTTCTTTCGGAGCACTTTAATGGCTTAAAACGTTTGTCTGCATGTGATCTTTAGATAGCATTGATATTTAAAGCCTCTCTCCTCCTTTTTGATGCTTTGACATCTGAAGAAATCATTCCTTTAGTTATTTACTTCTGTCACCAGCTGCCATCACAGATTAATATACACAACGTTCAGGTATCAAATAATGTTCATGTAAATTTTCTAATTGGCATTCTCTACTAATCCTCTTTAAACTTCTGCATTGCCATAAAAGGGTGAAAGGATCCTTTTCAAGAATTTCGAAAATAAAGCATCTTGATCTACATCTATGTGTTATACAAACAGTCCTATTCGGAGGAACTTCGTCATATTAGAGCAATTCTGTTCATATCCATAATGTCATTAGCAAAGGAGTAGAAGCAGTTATTGGTCGATTTTGATCTTTCATTTATCCCAAAGAGAAGGAAGCTTTAAGGCACCACAGGAAACTAATAGTTAATAAATATATATATATATATATATATATATATATATATATATATATGTTCGATGTTATTTTTCGTCGCTGGGATAGTATTTTTAGATGGAACGGCATTTTTCTCCAGCGGTGGTACTCCTCCTTACTTCTTCCCGGAATATTTCGATGGATTCATCTCCATCTTCTTCAGCCAGGTACTTGTTTCTTCCTCGGTGGTAGCCAAGTACCTGGCTGAAGAAGATGGAGATGAATCCATCAAAATATTCCGGGAAGAAGTAAGGAGGAGTACCACCGCTGGAGAAAAATGCCGTTCCATCTAAAAATACTATCCCAGCAACGAAAAATAACATCGAACATATAAAACCTTACGGCGAGGAAAATAGAAGCAGGAGGGGGAAAAAAAAAAAAATAAAATAAAATAAAATAAAAGACGCAATACCATCAGCGCTGCCAACGGACAGAATCCCAACTACACCAGGGAGCTTCAACACCATTTGTCCGCCGATACTGTGGCTAGAGGGGTGAAAAGGAGCCCAGATCGAGAAAAATGTCATTCCCTTGGCTACCACCGAGGAAGAAACAAGTACCTGGCTGAAGAAGATGGAGATGAATCCATCGAAATATTCCGGGAAGAAGTAAGGAGGAGTACCACCGCTGGAGAAAAATGCCGTTCCATCTAAAAATACTATCCCAGCGACGAAAAATAACATCGAACATATAAAACCTTACGGCGAGGAAAATAGAAGCAGGAGGAGGGGAAGAAAAAAAAAAATAAATAAAAATAAAAAAAAAAAAATAATAAAAGACGCAATACCATCAGCGCTGCCAACGGACAGAATCCCAACTACACCAGGGAGCTTCAACACCATTCGTCCGCCGATACTGTGGCTAGAGGGGTGAAAAGGAGCCCAGATCGAGAAAAATGTCATTCCCTTGGCTACCACCGAGGAAGAAACAAGTACCTGGCTGAAGAAGATGGAGATGAATCCATCGAAATATCCCGGGAAGAAGTAAGGAGGAGTACCACCGCTGGAGAAAAATGCCTTTCCATCTAAAAATACTATCCCAGCGACGAAAAATAACATCGAACATATAAAACCTTACGGCGAGGAAAATAGAAGCAGGAGGGGAAAAAAAAAAATAAATAAAAGACGCAATACCATCAGCGCTGCCAACGGACAGAATCCCAACTACACCAGGGAGCTTCAACACCATTCGTCCGCCGATACTGTGGCTAGAGGGGTGAAAAGGAGCCCAGATCGAGAAAAATGTCATTCCCTTGGCTACCACCGAGGAAGAAACAAGTACCTGGCTGAAGAAGATGGAGATGAATCCATCGAAATATTCCGGGAAGAAGTAAGGAGGAGTACCACCGCTGGAGAAAAATGCCGTTCCATCTAAATATATATATATATATATATATATATATATATATATATATATATATATATTTTAACGGTGCATCAACAAATCTGGGCCATTAGCGCAGGGGTGCAGCGAGAAATTTTCTCAACGAGCCCTGAGATGAGAAAATTCCTGTTGCCGGTGGGGATCGAACCCACCATCTCACTTATGAATCTAAGGCGCTAGCCACTAGACCACGGGAAACTCAAAGTATCCTAAACGGAAATGACTTCCCCCATCTTCTCACAGTTCGCCATGGGAAAACAATATTACCTTTTTTTCTTACCTTATTTTATTAAAATACTAATTTTACTATTACATGCGATTTAAAAAAAAAAAAAAAAAAAAAAAAAAAAAAAAAAAAAAAAAAAACAATAACCAATTAAAACAATAAGTAAACAGAGACAAAAACCAGTTGAAAAAAACAAAACTAACAATTTTGAAGTTTTAAGCATTTTGTTCGGTGTAAACTGTCTCACTTCACCATAACTCGTGCAGTCTCAAAAACCAAGTAATCACAAAAATTGAAGTGAATAAAACAAGTATTTACTATTACTTGCAAGTAAATACTTGTGAGGCAAGTATATCCCAAGTAAACGCCTAAATTTGTATGTAATCCAGCCGCTGGGGCCTGGGATATCACGGCCATCTTGATGTCAGGCCGTTCGTCCTTTTATTGGCTGTCCAGTCGTCCTAGGGAAAGGTTATTATTGCTGCTCATTTCCATACGATACTAGTTTTAATCGTGTGTCGCCATTGAAAATCCCGCGACCTGTGAAGAGTGATTGGTGATACGGTTATTGTTGGCTAAGAACAGTAAAACAATTGATATTAATCGCCAAAACTGTGAGGTTTATGGGCACGATGTGATCACTAAAGGTGGAGAGCCAATGGGGCATTAGTGGACGGACAAGTATTGTGACCGATGAAATTGCCACTAAAGTCGATGATAAAATTAAAGAAAACCGCCGGTGATTCACTACTCGATCAAATTGTTATAGGAGAAACCAAATTGTAGTCTTTAAAATGGGGGCACACAAATTCTCCTAAAAACCAAGCAAATGCATGCAAACGTTATTTGCAAGGAAGATCATAGCGACTGTTTTTTTCGACAGGGAAAGGGTCCTTCTTGTTGATTTTTTAGAACGTGACTCGAAAATAAACTCTGCAAGGCATTGTGAAGCGTAAGAAGATTCAACACAAGCGCAGAGGAAAGTTGAGCTCGAAAATTTTGCTTCTTTACGACAAGGCCCGACCAAATAGAGCCAATCGAACTCGATAAGTCCTGGATGTTTTCAAGTTGGAGGTGTTTCCACATCCACCTTACAAATAGCTTGCAACGCAGCGTTCTGATGACCCCACGGAACTGCCGGAGGGCATGAGAACCTGGCTGTAATCTCGGCGTAGAATTCTATGACACTAGTATTTCAAGACTGGTTCACTGCTATGAGAAATGTCTTAATTTACATGGCGACCATGTAGAAAAATAGTATTTTAGTGCCACTTTCGAATGTATATAATAAAAAAAAAGTCATGTACTTCGTCTTTTTTTTTTTTTATACCAAAACGTAACCAACTTTCTGGATGGCTCTCGTATGTACATATATTGTAATGATATAAAAAGGGGGTGCTCAAGAAAGGGTCAGTTTCTGACATAGCAAAGAGTAGCATTCCTATTCAAAATAAAGGCTAACATATATTTCATAAGTCCATCACAAATATTATCATTTGTCAATCAATAAAATAAATAAAAGAATAATAAAAGAGATAGCATTTGGCAGTGATTAGTTTGGCAGTATTTATTTTTTCAAAAAGGCAGTGTTAAGTAGATAGAAGAGTCCAAATATCTCGGCTAGGAGCGATAAGGTATACAAGTTCCCAGAAAGATAACGATAGAGGTGTTTCCAAGTATGGACAGGAAAATCCAGGGAAGGACGAAGAAGTCAGACACCCTTGGTATGGTGGGAGTAACGCCTATAAGTAGGGCCTTCCCCCACCACTCATTCTCACTTCAACGCCAGCCAAGGGCGAGAGAGCACCCTTTGCACCACCACAGCCTGACACCGAGCACCAACTGGACATGATGGACAGACACAACTCCAGAATCTAGCAGCCGACCATCCATCTCCTCAACACGACTACCAGCAGCCTGCCTCTTCACTTCAAGAACATCATCCGTAAAACAAGCTGAGTATAACTCACTCACTGCCAATCTTTAATTAAACTCTTAAAGCTATCTAAAATTTCACAATGGCCAATAGTTATATTTTAATATATAAGTTAATATTTTAAATATGTTCTAAACATTTCTTAAGAACCCAACATTGATACAAATATGTGAGTCAAGCAATATTTTTTATCTTCTTTTTATATCACAGCCATGCAAAATCTAAAATTATATCTTTTCTTCAATATAAGTCAATTATTTCCAACTCTCTTTTATTTATAATGAACCTTTCTCCTGGTATTTAATATGGTCTCAACACATAAAATGACAAATGGTAAGAGATGATTCTAATCATATATTTCTCATGCTTTTATTTCAGGAAATTTATTAAATTAATTTAATTATTCAAATGGTTATTCATAAGTCCGTATGTGGTGAGTTTGGTAATAGATTAAATGAACCCTGAGAATTAAATGAAAATATAATATAAACTTTTCTAAATCAACTTTTTCTATATTAACTTAAAAATATATTCCAATTTTCTTATTCTCCCCCCACAAAACACCACAATATATATATATATATATATATATATATATATATATATATATATATATATATATATTTCTATGTGTGTGTGTGTGTGTGTGTTCGCTCTCCCACCGGCTCAAAAATGGTCTAATTTTGATGTAATTTCGGTCAATAATCGTTCATCTAATTTGAAAGGTCAAGTTCGTTAACCAGCATAATCTGTCCACCGAAACATGGTTCTGCACAACTGTGGAATTCCTACCAACTGAAGGATCATCAATAGCATTTGCTACACCTAACTTTAAGCCAGGTATCACCCCATGAGCCCAAGCTAAAACTTGCGAGTTTTCACTCCACCGAATTGTACACAGTTTTAGTGGAAAAAGATTAATTCCAGAAACTTCCCTGAATTTAGCTCTTTGGTGAAAAATCATTGAATAGAAAAATTTCGTGACATGGTTTCCAAATTCGTGACTTTTTCGTGATTTTTGTGCCCTATTTTTCATTTCGTGACATTTTCGTGACTTTTTCGTGCAGTAGACACCCTGTATAATGAAAATATAATAAAAACATTCTAAATCAACTTTTTCTACAATAACTTTTAAATATAATTCAACTTTCTTTTTCTCCCCCCCCCCAAAACACCACAATATATATATATATATATATATATATATATATATATATATATATATATATATATATATATATATATATATATACTGGTACATCCCAGGGGCCGGACAGTTTATCTATATTCCGGGAGAAGGGACATTCCCAGAACATGTCCATGCCCATGGAATGTCTTGCATATACTAACCCGCATTACAACAGATATTTTGTCATTTGCGTGTTTTCACTGAAATGCATTGTTCGTGTCTGTCTTATTATTAATTGATAAAGAGAGGTCTAGATTTTTTAAAATAAAATTTAATTATTCGTAAGTGCATTAGCCATGGTTTATTGGCAAGTAGAATGCATATATGTATATCTACAGTTCAGAAAACAACTGAACTTCTTGTTCCGAGAAAATCGGAACAAAAGTTGTTAAATCAAGTTTTTGGTTTGGTTACTTAGAATCATGGGATTCAGTTGAAACATTTTTTGCATGTTTGAAGAGATTTGATGACGTCTTTTGAATATTTTCAATTGCCTTCATGCTGTTGGGTTTTTCATTTTATTTTTTAATTAATTTTATTAGCAGAATTATTACTATAGTAAAAGAACACAGGAATATGTGAAAATTTTTGATATTTTCCAATTCATTGAAACGTATGAAATGAAGTATCGGTAGAAGAGGATTCTAGGGTCTGGCGGACCCGACCAGGTAAAGTCATAAAGCCTTTTGAACAAAGGCCGAGGAAAATATTATCTGTTTCTATTCTAAGCTTTTCAAATGACAATAAGGATATGAACAGGAACCACGCTAAGATGATGCAGTTCCTGCGAGTCGGACTTTTTTATATTATGATTAAGCTCTACGAGTTGAGTTTCCATTTTAAAATATTCACTTTTATTCATGTCATCCATTTTGTTATTTAATTCTGATATACACTTATATTTTCCTATACACGCGGATGTATCTCACTATCCATTTCCTGAGTTCAATTCCTCTTATCTAATACGATATCCTAGTGACACAGTAGCGGATATCCTGGAATGAGCTGCCACCATTTCTATACAATCGATTTTCAATTGCATCATCCATTATTTACTTTTTATTATTTTCTTTAAGATTTATTGTTATTTAGATATTTATTTAACGTTTTTTCCTTCAGTTCACTCGACCGTCTACGTTGGGCGTCATTAAATGTAAAGATTAAATTTATATAAGGGATGCGCCACGTTGGGTCGCCATCAAATGTAATGATAATTTTATATATATAAGGAAATAAATTATTTATATAAAATTTATAATTGGGGAAATTAATTATTAGGATAATTATATTATGAAAACTTAATCTCAGGGATAAATAGTTCCGAGTGAATGAATATGAAACAATTACGTGTTTCCAAACAATACTGAAATACAATTACCAATACAAATGTATTATCAAACAAGTAATAAAAAAAAATCAATAATATTACAAAATTTAATTCTTACCTTTGAATAAATAGAGTCTTTAAACAAGAGTCCAAATGTTCTGCACTTCAATAACTTTACAAATATTCCTTCTTCAGCAGGACACGTATTCACCATTAGTATTCTTGCTTAGGCCAGTAAATAAATTCACACATATATAAAAACACCATATGGTTCGCAATCTATACGCTGTAAGATTCCTTACTCCATTGAGGAAGGACAAAGACTGAGAACTTAAAGCTGGAAAGAAGCTCACGCATTCTTCCACCAAATTCTGCATTTTGTCAGTTTACTATTTAGATAATAATTATTATTTTGTAATTCCAAAATGATTAATTTATTATTGTTTGACTGTACATTTAATCTATACCTATTGTACATCAGTAGGGTCCAAAAATATTATAAATTTAGATCGTATATAATACGATGTTATTAGTAAATTAGGATTTGTGGTTTGTGCGGCCTTTTCAAGCTCTCAATGGCTATTTGAATTCAAAAAGGTTTACGTGAATGTAATATATCATTACAATATATATATATATATATATATATATATATATATATATATATATATATATATATATATATTGTAATGATTAATTTTTTAAAAAAGAAATAAAAATATTTTAATTATTTTAATAAGATTTATTATATGAGTTTGACTTAACCTCAGGGATCAAAGTTCCGAGTGAATGAACGAAATAATATTGATTCTTAGACAATTCCGAAATACAAAACAATATTAAACTACGCACAAACAATAATAAAATAATCGACAACTACAAAAAAAAATAATTTTTACCTCTAAATCAATCCGCTTCCGACAAAACCTCAATACACTCGGTATTCCTTGGAGGAGAGCTCTGCATTCGACCAACACTGAGAAGCAACAGACTTCTTCTTCAATACAAGGCTGCTGTAATTAAATGAGGACAGACCCCAACTCCTCCTTCCATGAATGTTGGGAATCGACGGACGCCTTCTCTCTATCTTTGCTGGGACTCGAGTGACGCTTCGTTCGAGAAAGCGGGAAAGTTTAGCGTCCTTGCTTCTTAACTTCCGCAGTTTGCCGGATTATATATAAAGATAACAATTGTTTTTTGCAATACCAAATAATTAATTTATTGTTATCTGGATGTACATTTAATATGGATATATTGTATACCAGTATTGTCCAAAAACATTATTAATTTTGATCGTATATAATACGATGTTATTTGTATATATGGTTTGTGATTTGCGCGGGCTTTTCAAAATATCGATGGTTATTTGAATTTAAAAATATTTTCGTGAATGTAATATATCATTACATTTGCACTCCTGTCTAAAAAAAAAAAATTTAAAAAAAAATGATTTACGCTCGGTTTCAAAATAAAAAATAGAATTCAAAATTTAAATTTGGTTATCGAGATTAGATCTATTGGTCAGCCTGTTATTATTTATTCAAATTTTCAAAAACTTATTTCGTTATAAAATTTTTTATTCATTATCATTTCTCAATTTAAATTATCATTTTTCATTGTTCATTTTTAAACATTATCATTATCAAAACTATCTTATCCTAAACTAATCTGATTATTAAATTTATGATAAATTTTTAAATATATTATTATTATCAATTAAATCTTATATTAATATAAATCTTATTTTCTTAAAAAAAAAAATGCTAAACTAATAAATTTTATAAAAACACACTAAACTAATAGATATTAATTTTAAATTTTTTCATGAATTTATTCCTGGTCGTTAATATTTTCTTTGCAGCAGTCCAATTTCTTTCTATAAAAGTGTTTTATTCTTTTCCTTGGAGGCCGATTTAGCTTTGAAATTTTTTCTATTCCAAGTTGTCTTTTATATTTATAAAGAATTTTTATTTTATTTCCAAATTTGACATTCAAAATCTTTAAATTATTATTATTATTAATAGTTCTATTTAGTTTCTTCATTGGTATATTTCCACTTCTTTTATTATAACTCTTTTCATTTATTTTGAATTTATAGTTATCAGATAATTTTTCAATTTTCTTTTGTTTCATCATTTTGTTTATACATTTTGTACTTATTTTATTTTTGAAATTATCATTTATTAGCTTATTATTAATTATTTCATTTGTACCCTCATTATCATTATTTAATTCAGTTAATATTTTTTCTTGAATTGTATTATCTTCATTTATTAAACAATTATAGTCATTTTTATCTTCAATCAATATTTTATCTTCTAATATTTGGTCATTACTACTATCATTAATATTTAAACTGTATTTTATAGTTTCATTAAAATTGTCATTATTTATTAATGTATCGTCATTTCCGGTATTTTTAATTAAATTTTCATTATTATTTTCATTAATCTCAATAATTTCTTTACAACTTCTATTATTTTTATTAAAAAGGTTATTATTCGATTTTTCCAATTCTATCGTCTCTTTATTTTGACTTTCACCCATATTATTTAAATACGCACATAAATCGTCCAATTTTTTATTTTGTTCTATTCTATTTGCATCTATTTTATTTTCCAATATTTTATTATTTTTTCTTAATTCGAATATTAGTTCTTGTCTTTGTTCGTATAATAGCCTCATCAATTGTAATAGGCCTTGAGGATGCATCTCATTATCCCTCTCGGAAGTACGGTCATTGGATAGAATTTCCGTTGCTAAGGAACCCGCCGGTTCTCTGAATGCTATTGCATCATCCTCCTGCAATTCACCCTCACGTGTTTCGACTATATTTATTTCTCCTGGCGTAAAAAACACGTATTCCGGCGACTCTACATTATTTTCTTCACCGTTATTTTGAAATTGTTCAATATTTACGTCAGACATTTTTATTTAAAAAAAAAAAAAAAATTATTTGTAAGTTTTATTTTTAATATTTATTTACTGTTTTTAATTTCAATTCACTCGGCCGTCTACGTTGGGCGCCATTAAATGTAATGATTAATTTTTTAAAAAAGAAATAAAAATATTTTAATTATTTTAATAAGATTTATTATATGAGTTTGACTTAACCTCAGGGATTAAAGTTCCGAGTGAATGAACGATATCATATTGATTCTTAGACAATTCCGAAATACAAAACAATATTAAACCACACACAAACAATAATAAAATAATCGACAACTACAAAAAAAACAATTCTTACCTCTAAATCAATCCACTTCCAACAAAACCTCAATACACTTGGTATTCCTTGGAGGAGAGCTCTGCCTTCCACCAACGCTGAGAAGCAACAGACTTCTTCTTTAATACAAGGCTGCTGTAATTAAATGAGGACAGACCCCAACTCCTCCTTCCATGAATGTTGGGAATCGACGGACGCCTTCTCTCTATCTTTGCTGGGACTCGAGTGACGCTTCGTTCGAGAAAGCGGGAAAGTTTAGCGTCCTTGCTTCTTAACTTCCGCAGTTTGCCGGATTATATATAAAGATAACAATTGTTTTTTGCAATACCAAATAATTAATTTATTGTTATCTGGATGTACATTTAATATGGATATATTGTATACCAGTATTGTCCAAAAACATTATTAATTTTGATCGTATATAATACGATGTTATTTGTATATATGGTTTGTGATTTGCGCGGGCTTTTCAAAATATCGATGGTTATTTGAATTTAAAAATATTTTCGTGAATGTAATATATCATTACAATATATATATATATATATATATATATATATATATATATATATATATATATATATATATATTGTAATGATCTAAAAGGGGGTGCTCTAGAAAGAGTCAGTTTCTGGCATAGCAAAGAGTAGCATTTCTATTCAAAATAAAGGCTAAGTTATATTCCATAAGTCCATCACAAATATTCTTCTTTGTCAATCAATTAAATAATTAAAAGAGTAACAAAAGGGATAGCAATTGGCAGTGCTTATTTTGGCAGTATTTATTTTTTTTAAAAAAAGGCAGTGTGAAATAAAAGAGTCCAAATATCTCGGCTAGGAGCGATAAGGTATACAAGTTCCCCCAGGAAGATAAGAATAGAGGTGCTTCCAAAAGATGCCCTTTGAACATTGAGGTGGCGATTGCTGAAGACAAACACCCTTGGTGTGATGGGAGTAACGCCTCTATAAAAAGGGCCTTCCCCCACCACTCAGCCCCATTCAAGCACCAGAGGCAGAGGACACACGGTCTCGCTGCAGAACCAGCTGGTCAGCCGACACCAAGCTCACTTCATCTGCACATGATGGCCAGACACCACTCCAAGATTTAGCAGCCGACCATCATTCTCCTCAACATAACTACAAGCAGTCTGCCTCTTCACCTCCAGAACATCATCCGTAAAATAAGCTGAGTATAACTCACTAACTGCCAATCTTCGATTAAAATTTAAAAGCTATCTAAAATTTAATAATGGCCAATATTTATATTTTAATATATAAATTAATATTTTAATTATGTTCTAACTTTTCTTAAATAACCCAACATTGATACAATTATGTGAGTCAAGCAATTTTTTATATTCTTTTTATATCACAGCCATGCCAAATCATAAATTATATATTTTTTATTCAATATAAGTCAATCATTTCCAACTCTATTTTATTTATAATGAACCTTTCTCCTGGTATTTAATATGGTCTCAAAACATAAAAGGACAGATGGTAAGAAGTGGTTCTAATAATATATTTCTCATGCTTTTCTTTCAGGAAATTTATTAAATTAATTTAATTATTCAAATGGTTTTATTCATAAGTCCGTATGTGGTGAGTTTGGTAACATTAAATGAACCCTGAGATATAATGAAAATATAATATAAACATTTCAAATCAACTTTTCCTATAATAACTCTTAAAATATATTCAAATTTCTTTTCCTTGCCCAAACTAATCACCACAATATATATATATGTATTTGTCTTCGCTCTCTAGGCATCAGACAAATGGTCCGATTTTGATGTAATTTGGTACAATAATCTTTTGTCTAATTTGAAAGGTCAAATTCGTTAACCAGCAGAATCCGTCCACTGGAAGATGCTTTTTGGAGCGAAATTCGTGCAAAAAAAATCGTGACACTTATGTTTTCAATTTCATATGTTTGCAGGTTCTCGTTATATAGGTTTCTTAAAGTATAAAAACAAATGAAACCATTTTTAAAGCTTGAATGAGAGAAAGCTGCGCTGGCAGTAGTAGCATACATAGCAAAGAGTCCCTTTATCTAAAACACATTACACAGAGAATAATAATGAGATGAAGATCGTTAGTCATTGTGGAGATAAAAAGTTGAGGAATTGTTGGGATTCAGCTACGAGAAAATTTTAGATTTTCAGAAAAATATACAGGGTGTATCGCAAGTTAAAGACAATACTTCAGTGGATAAAACTAGACAAAAAATGTAGTTCAACACCTCCAAACGCACATTTCTATCTCACTTCATTCCAGACATATACCGTTCGTTCTAAAGGCTCAGTAGAAAAAAAAAAAAGTGTTTTTTATAGTACAACTCCAACTTTCTCTGCTTGTACACATTTTTTTTAACAAGTCATTACAATTTTTTAAATCACTATTACATTTGCTTTAAGGCTAATGGACATTCAATGTTTGCAATTATGTCATTCAAACCATAATATATCAATTGAAAAAGTGGAAATTAATAAAATCTTCTGGTTAGCAACAACTTTTTGAAAATCACTGCTCTTCCACAAAAAATTCACCACATTGCCGAATCTTAAAAATGTTGCAAAATTTAATCAGCTTTGTAACAGTATACTTGGAATTGAGATTATCTCTCAATTTCATAACGTAATTGGAATTATAGAGTGAAAAAACAAAAAATACACCGAAAATGATAGATGTTCTTACAACTGGCCTCCTTGCAGAACACACTGACGACAACTGGTTACACCGTTGACGTAGTCCTTTTAATCTCATCATAGTTTGCTCTCATTTCCACAAATGATTCGCAGATCCTTGTGATCAGACGGTTTATGCCCTAAATGGTTACTTTGTACACTTGTAAAAATGTTAGACCAGGGTATTTGGTCGGCCAAAGCTCAGGTACAAATCTTCAAAAAGTTTCAAAGGACAAAAAGTTTTGCTCCGTAATTCCAACAGAAAAAGTTGTTTTCAGATCGCTTTTTTTTTGGCGCAGTTGTCATAATTACATTCATGGCAAGCTTACAAATAGGAAGAATAGAAGAGGAAATGAAAACTATTCAGGTTGGAAAGTAAATTAATAAAAATTAAAAAAAAATCGAGGTTCCATTATAGTGGGGGCTGAAAAACTGCGGAAACCCAATTAATTTAATACGGTCACAACAGTAAGCTCAGTGCCCAAGCTGTACATTCTATTGTGTTTTTGTTTTTTTATTATATACATAAGTCGATTAACTGTACAGCTAATAAGAAAGTTTTACTGTTGTTGTCCCTTACATAACAACAACGATTGTTTGATATGGAGTGATGGGATGTAAATATTTTAGAAACTTACATGGGAGCTTAAAGATGTAAGATTATAACCTTGTAAAGCATAACCTATTTATTATTAATTATGCATTTAAAAAGAATATAACGAATACTCATACAAAAACACATTTACTGTAAGCAATGATACTACTAGAGCTTCAAAGAATGCCATACCCCAAAATACGTCAATTCTGTCAGAGAATATCGAAACTGAAGTTTCTTCCAAAACTCTTTGTACTACATGTGGGCAAACCTTTTCGGGAAATTAGAGGACTTCGGACTCACATAGCGAAAAAACACCACAAAGAGGCCAATGAAGCAAAACTTTATTCCATATTTAAGGTATCTAAATCTTTCAAAGAAGATAAGAAAGATAAATAATTAGATACGAATATGAAAATTAAACTAGAAGAATGGTCTACTGAGTTCAAAAAAATCAAAAAAGACATTAATAACTTTGCCCTAGTAGGCTATGACAATACAATTACAAATTTCTTGAAATTCCTTAAAGAGACGAATGACAATTTACCAGGACCAAAGCACCCTGCAATAAGATACATCAAGATGAGAAAACAGAATAGATCCGAAAAAAAGGTAAGGGTGCGAGTGAATCGTCCAAATCCCAGAGAGCGAACAAAGCAGCAAGGGCGAAACGTGCTGAGCAGTATAATTATGAACTAGCTCAGTACAACTATTACAATCGAAGAAAGAAGGTTGTCAATCAAATTATGAATGCGGATTCTCCGAAAAATTGTCAGATTCAGCAAAAGATAATCCTAGAGCATTTTAAATCGACATTTGAGCATGAGACTCCTTGCATTAGAGAAAGCTACATGAAGAGTCCTACAAGTCCGAACTTGATAAACATATATCTGAAGATTGTCCACAATGCTATCAAAAGGACTTCAATGGACACCTCTCCAGGCCCTGACGGAGTGCTAATTAGGACCATAAAGTGCCTGGGTGTGGCTCATATTCTCAAGGATATTACAGAGATATTACTGAAGACTGCTTACGTCCCAGAAGCACTTAGACAAGACCAAACGATTTTGTTGTTTGATTTATAAAGGTACAGGCCCTGTAGATGATATTTCTTCATGGAGACCTGTGACGATCTATTCCATAGTCCAGAGAGTCATCGAAAAGGTGCTAGATCACGAGCTAAGGCAACAGGTTACCTTTAACTCTAGCCAAAGAGGATTCATTAAAGGGGTACCTGGTTGCCATGTCAACACCCGTATCATCCAAGCAATATTGATTCAATCTGCCAAGAGAATAGTGCCATTTCCGAATGAAAATGTCAATATTTCAAAGTCATTGCGGGTCGCCTCAGAGTTGTTCGATTCAGCTAAAATTTTGCACAGATCGTTATTTTGTTATTGGAACAAGATAGGGGCCCAGGAAAAATAAGGGCCACCCTAATATATATTGTAATGATCTAAAAGGGGGTGCTCTAGAAAGAGTCAGTTTCTGGCATAGCAAAGAGTAGCATTCCTCTTCAAAATAAAGGCTAAGTTATATTCCATAAGTCCATCACAAATATTATCTTTTGTCAACCAATAAAATAAATAAAAGAGTAATAAAAGGGATAGCAATTGGCAGTGCTTAGCTTGGCAGTATTTTTTTTTTTTTTAAAAAGGCAGTGTGAAATAAAAGAAGAGTCCAAATATCTCGGCTAGGAGCGATAAGGTATACAAGTTTCCCAGGAAGATAAGAATAGAGGTGCTTCCAAAAGTTGCCCTTTGAACATCCAGGTGGCGATCGCTGAAGACAAACTTCCTTGGTATGGTGGGAATAATGCCTCTATAAAAAGGGCCTTCCCCCACCACTCGATCTCATTCGAGCACCAGAGGCGAAGGGCACACGATCTCCTTGCAGAACCAGCTGGTCAGCCGACACCAAGCTCTCACCTCATCTTCACATGATGGCCAGACACCAATCTAAGATCTAGCAGCCGACCATCATTCTCCTCAACATGCCGACATAACTACAACCAGTCTACCTCTTCACTTCCAGAACATCATCTGTATCATAAGCTGAGTATACCTCAATAACTGCCAATCTTCAATTAAATTCAAAAGCTACCTAAAATTTCATAATGGCCAATATTTATATTTTAATATATAAGTTAATATTTTAATTATGTTCTAACTTTTCTTAAATAACCCAACATTGATACAATAATGTGAGTCAAGCACCTTTTCTTTTTTATATTTTATTTTATATCACAGCCATGCCAAATCATAAATTATATATTTTATTCAATATAAGTCATTTGTTTCCAACTCTATTTTATTTATAATGAACCCCTGGTATTTAATATGGTCTCAACACTTAAAAGGACAGATGGTAAGAAGTGGTTCTAATTTAATATTTCTCATGCTTTTCTTTCAGGAAATTAATTAAATTATTCAAATGGTTTTATTCATAAATCCGTATGTGGTGAGTTTTGTAATTGTAAATGAACCCTGAGATATAATGCAAATATAATAAAAACTTTTCTAAGTCAACTTTTTCTACAATAACTTTTAAATATATTCAATTTTCTATTTTCCTTGCCCAAACCAAAACACCACATCTTGGTGACCCAACGTGGGGCTCGATCCAAAAAGTGCCATCCTGTCGCCGAAATCCTGAACACGTTGAGTCGCGTAATCTTTCCCGTAGCTTTGTATTGCAGCCCGGCAGCCTAGAGAAGAGTTGCAGTAAGCGCGCGCGTGTTTTAAAACCAAAATTAAAATTTTTATTTTTTGTTTTTATGTTTTCAGATTTTAATATTGGGACCATATATTTAAAAAAGTGTGTTTTAAGGTTCAAAACATACATTTTTATGAAAACTAAAATTTTTTGAGTGATATTGAATTGGTAGCAAATATTTAATTTTTGGCTGTGATGTTTATTAAGTTATTTTTTTTTATTTTAAGTTTTTATATATTTGTTTTGTCAGCTTGACAATTTTTCAACGACCACATAATTGAATCAATGTTGGGAAATGTGATGGCAATTTTAAAAGATGCGCTGAAGATAGATATAATTCTATATATTTATTTCTGTATCTTTTTATATTTTATTTTTTATTTATTAATTTATGGATCATATTTATAATTTTTTTATATTAAAATTACTTATTTTAACAATTTGGAACATAACGAAGGTAATAGACGTTTCACCCAGAGTAGTAGGGAGGAACTAAATTCGGGTTTCACGAAAATGCAAGAATTGATGAAACAAATGATGGCCCTAATGTTAAGTCAAAAATCAGAATCCGGGCCATATTTCAAAGAATATTTACCCGATTCAAACCATACTTGGAGGGTCGATAATCTGACACATTTCCTTCCAATGAGGGTGTTTCTACGTGTTCTGGGATTGACTTTATATGCAAAAAAATTAACATTTTATTTTTATTTTGAGAACCATTTTTTGCAAGTACATTTTGATATAATACAATAGTCATTTATATGATGATGGTCATTTATTGGTTAGAACAAGGAGTTTTTCTTCTTTTTAAGGATTTCAATGAATTAAAAATGGGATTATCTCAAGAGGAGATATTGAATTTCAAAATGTCACGTTACTTTTTTGCTTACAAATTTGTAGTCTCCTTCAGACTGAGAAAAATCATAATTTTTTGTTTTCAAAGATATTCACCACATTAAAGTTTTTTGGGGTGCTTATTTCTGCTATTATTTTTGGCCTAAAAAAATGTATAATGCTAGTTTACTTGAAAACATAAACATATTTTTGAATTTATTTGTGTAAGGGGCCGATTAGCAAGGACGGGATTTAAAGGAATAGATAATGGGGAAATATTTTAGAGAAGCGGAAATTCCTTTCAAAACTATAATTTACACTGAGGTTACTAATACATACATAAATATCATAAAACATCGCTAAGACGAGAGAAAAGGTTGAGTAAGAGAGAAACCGCTAGATAAGAGTAATCAAATATCATTTGGGGAGGTTGGAGCATATTTTGGAACTGACTTACCTCTCACCGCCATCTCGGCCAAGACCTCAGGAACGGGCATGGACTCTCCCCCGTCGGAGGTAAGCCAGCTCTTTATACCCATTGTGCCCCACTCCTGCTTTAGCAGGTGGCTGGACTAGAAACTCTTGTCAGGTCATAAATCTTCCGGGAATCTTACGAATCAGCCACGTGCAGTTCCAACAACCCAGACGCAACGTTTGCTGATTCGTGGTCCTCACATCTCTAGAGATGAACAGCCAACCTTTTCTCTCATCCTTATTCACTTAACAAAGACAAAGGGAAAACGGGGCTTTACATCTGACGTAATATAAATTATTGTTTAACGATTATATTTTTCTTTTAATCTAAGAACTCTATAAAACAAATGAATTGGTGAAAGAATCATGTCGATATAATTTTTTAAACTCGATGAAAAAAGCACTTTCAACTTATTTTATTTTATTTCTCGGCTCCAAGGCGTATTGGACGGAACAACTATTACAATCGAAGAAAGAAGGTTGTCAATCAAATTATGAATGCAGATTCTCCGAAAAATTGTCAGATTCAGCAAAAGATAATCCTAGAGCATTTTAAATCAACATTTGAGCATGAGACTCCTTCCATTAGAGAAAGCTGCATGAAGAGTCCTACAAGTCCAAACTTGATAAACATAGATCTGAAGATTGTCAACAATGCTATCAAAAGGACTTCAATGGACACCTCTCCAGGCCCTGACGGAGTGCTAATTAGGACCATAAAGTGCCTGGGTATGGCTCGTATTCTCAAGGATATTACAGAGATATTACTGAAGACTGCTTACGTCCCAGAAGCACTTAGACAAGACCAAACGATTTTGATTTATAAAGGTACAGGCCCTGTAGATGATATTTCTTCATGGAGACCTGTGACGATCTATTCCATAGTCCAGAGAGTCATCGACAAGGTGCTAGATCACGAGCTAAGGCAACAGGTCTCGGCTCCAAGGCGTATTGGACGGAACAACTATTACAATCGAAGAAAGAAGGTTGTCAATCAAATTATGAATGCGGATTCTCCGAAAAATTGTCAGATTCAGCAAAAGATAATCCTAGAGCATTTTAAATCGACATTTGAGCATGAGACTCCTTCCATTAGAGAAAGCTGCATGAAGAGTCCTACAAGTCCAAACTTGATAAACATAGATCTGAAGATTGTCCACAATGCTATCAAAAGGACTTCAATGGACACCTCTCCAGGCCCTGACGGAGTGCTAATTAGGACCATAAAGTGCCTGGGTGTGGCTCGTATTCTCAAGGATATTACAGAGATATTACTGAAGACTGCTTACGTCCCAGAAGCACTTAGACAAGACCAAACGATTTTGATTTATAAAGGTACAGGCCCTGTAGATGATATTTCTTCATGGAGACCTGTGACGATCTATTCCATAGTCCAGAGAGTCATCGACAAGGTGCTAGATCACGAGCTAAGGCAACAGGTTACCTTTCACTCTAGCCAAAGAGGATTCATTAAAGGGGTACCTGGTTGCCATGTCAACACCCGTATCATCCAAGCAATATTGATTGAATCTGCCAAGAGAATAGTGCCATTTCCGAATGAAAATGTCAATATTTCAAAGTCATTGCGGGTCGCCTCGGATTTGTTCGATTCAGCTAAAATTTTGCACAGATCGTTATTTTGTTATTGGAACAAGATAGGGGCCCAGGAAAAATAAGGGCCACCCTAATATATTGTAATGATATATTACATTCTTGAAAATATTTTTAAATTCAAATAACCATCGATATTTTGAAAAGCCCGCGCAAATCACAAACTAGATATACAAATAACATCGTATTATATATAATCAAAATTAATAATATTTTTGGACAGTACTGGTATACAATATATCCATATTAAATGTACATCCAGATAACAATGAATTAATTATTTGTATTACAAAAAACATAATTGTTATCTTTATATATAATCCGGTAAACTGTGGAAGTTAAGAAGCAAGGACGCTAAACTTTCCCGCTTTCTCGAATGGCGTCAGTCTACTCGAGTCTCAGCAGCCATAGGGAGAACAAGCAGTCTAGTCTCAGCCTTGTCTTGAAGAAGAAGTCTATTGGTTCTCAGCGTTGGTTGAAGTCAGAGCTTTCCTCCAAGGAATACCAAGTGAATTAAGGTTTTGTTGGAAGCGGATTGATTTAGAGGTAAGAATTGTTTTTTTTGTAGTTGACGGTTATTTTATTATTGTTTGTGTGTGGTTTAATATTGTTTGTATCTCAGAATTGTCTGGAGATAAATGTTATATCGTCAATTCACTCGGAACTTTGATACCTGAGATTAATTTAAATTAATATAATAAAACTAATTAAAATTTCTTTATTTCTTAGTGTAAAAAATTAATCATTACATTTATTGGCGACCCAACGTGGCGCAATCTTTTTATAAAAAATAATCATTACAATATATTGTAATGATCTAAAAGGGGGTGCTCTAGAAAGAGTCAGTTTCTGGCATAGCAAAGAGTAGCATTCCTCTTCAAAATAAAGGCTAAGTTATATTCCATAAGTCCATCACAAATATTATCTTTTGTCAACCAATAAAATAAATAAAAGAGTAATAAAAGGGATAGCAATTGGCAGTGCTTAGCTTGGCAGTATTTTTTTTTTTTTTAAAGGCAGTGTGAAATAAAAGAAGAGTCCAAATATCTCGGCTAGGAGCGATAAGGTATACAAGTTTAAGTGGAAGATAAGAATAGAGGTGCTTCCAAAAGTTGCCCTTTGAACATCCAGGTGGCGATCGCTGAAGACAAACTTCCTTGGTATGCCTCTATAAAAAGGGCCTTCCCCCACCACTCGATCTCATTCGAGCACCAGAGGCGAAGGGCACACGATCTCCTTGCAGAACCAGCTGGTCAGCCGACACCAAGCTCTCACCTCATCTTCACATGATGGCCAGACACCAATCTAAGATCTAGCAGCCGACCATCATTCTCCTCAACATGCCGACTTAACTACAACCAGTCTACCTCTTCACTTCCAGAACATCATCCGTATCATAAGCTGAGTTTACCTCAATAACTGCCAACCTTCAATTAAATTCAAAAGCTACCTAAAATTTCATAATGGCCAATATTTATATTTTAATATATAAGTTAATATTTTAATTATGTTCTAACTTTTCTTAAATAACCCAACATTGATACAATTATGTGAGTCAAGCACCTTTTCTTTTTTATATTTTATTTTATATCACAGCCATGCCAAATCATAAATTATATATTTTATTCAATATAAGTCATTTGTTTCCAACTCTATTTTATTTATAATGAACCCCTGGTATTTAATATGGTCTCAACACTTAAAAGGACAGATGGTAAGAAGTGGTTCTAATTTAATATTTCTCATGCTTTTCTTTCAGGAAATTAATTAAATTAATTCAATTATTCAAATGGTTTTATTCATAAATCCGTATGTGGTGAGTTTGGTAATTGTAAATGAACCCTGAGATATAATGAAAATATAATAAAAACTTTTTTAAGTCAACTTTTTCTACAATAACTTTTAAATATATTCAATTTTCTATTTTCCTTGCCCAAACCAAAACACCACAATACATATATAACAGAGGTCATTTTTGGTGTCTAGTGGAGTATCTAGAAATAAATATTAAAAGGCTTACCTCTGAACTGATGACCCTCCAACGGAATATCCAGTGATTCCTCCTCATTGATCTCGACGTAACGCTCAATTCCTGTTAAACATATTTATACGATACAATAAGAAACATTCAGCCCAATAAAAAAGGGAAACTTCCTAGTAGTTTATAGAATGTCTGTTTCGAACCTGTCGGAGGTCATTCACCCCTTTCCGCATTCCTTGTCAAGGTCATAGCTTGAAGCATTAAAGGAGTCTCTCTTTTCTTTTTTTTTAATCATGAAATGTCAAGGTCCTTGCCGTCTCCCTCTCCCATATTTATTTTTTTATTGCTTGAGTATTTTAATTAAATATTTTCTTGAAAATTACTTTGAATAAAGAAAATATGTTGCGTTGTGTAATCACTTGTTCATTGTATTCGTCGGAGTCATGCAGGAGGATATAGTTTTTAAATTAGGCTCTCATCTAGTGCTTTATAATTTATTGTTAATTGTTATAAAACAAATTCCGAATTTGGTTTATTATTTCCTGTTGATGAGCGGCGGTTTTACACGATAGGTGCCGACATTTTCGTCACGAAACTGGACTGAAACAGACCTTTGTAAAATAAAACAAAGAATTTGGCTTACCATTTCAAAGTCCTACTGATGAGTAATTTTATCTTGGATAAATAACCCCTCTGCCAGATCGTAGAACTAGATCCAGTTCATAATCTTCGACTGCGGGAGTGCATTCCGAACACGACATCAAATGTTAAGATCTAATTGTTATTATTTGATCTGCACACTCTGCACAAGCAAAACTCGAATAAAAAGAGTACGTGGTATCTCCTTGTGAACAATTTAAAATTGTGTGCACCATCATTAGATTCCCTAGCATCAAAGAAAGTTTGAAGGATTGTGCACAATCAGTACAATATAACGCATTGTGAATTCGGAAAAACACGCCTTTCACACAGAAATAAATAAGTTCGTACCCCGACATGATGGAGAGAAGCTGTGGGAGTCCCAGAATCTCCTTGTATTTATATATTTAAAATAACTTCATAAAAAAGTTCCAAGAACGCGGATCTTACAAGAATTGCACGTACGAGACTTGCATAAGGAAACACCTGCAAGGTTGCAACCAAAAAAAAAATGACGAGAACCCGGACCTTTATTCGAATAAAAAGAGCTGCATTTACTGACAAGATCAAACAGTTTCCCAGCAACTCTCCAGTCACCATGGCCCACGTAAGTAATAATAATAATAATTTATATTTTGTCTTAGTAGTCTGAAACAAGTCAGCATGTAAGAAATAGTTTTTTCTTTTAGATGAAACAATTTTTGGAAAATTTGAATGAAGTAGAGCTAAATAATGCATTACCCTTATCAGCATTAACTGTTGGTGAAATATATGTCATCGAAAAATTTGAAATTATTGAAGAAACTGAATACGGTAAAAAACGTTTTCTTTCGTCTTTATTTATTTACACTATTGTGCATTTGTGTGTGTGTGTTTACACGAATAAATAATTTTTTTGTGTGTTTTTAGGGTAAGGGCTTATAGCCTATTTAAATAATAATGAGGATTTTGAAAGCACAACAAACGTTTGGTTGCCAAGGAGGTATTTGAGGATTATTTACAGGGAAGTCGTGGATGATTACAATCCCCCTACGAGAATAGAAGAAGATACATTAGGTTTATTGTACTTGGGAAGAGTAGGCAAAGCCTGCAATATACTTATCCGACGCGTTCCCGAATTAAACCAACAACAACTCGCAGGTAGAAAATAAAATTACTTTTAATTATTATGTTTTGTATAAACTAATGTTACATTTAATTAAAAAATATTAGCATTTGTGAGATGGTAAGGGGAAACAGTCCATAACAGTTCGATATTTAGAATAAGATTCTTTCACAAAAATAAGAAAATGGTAAACTACCAATGTGATTTATGTGGGAAAAGATATGTAAAGAAAGGTTCTTTTACCCTTCATACTAGGCTCCATTGCTCTCGCAGTAAGCGCAAATGCTGCTATTGTGGGTTGGAGTATATGGACTCAATGAGAGTTCATGATAATACATGCATTTCGAAACCGTGTACGTCAGGTTTAGGAAACAATAACAACCCCGGTGCAGTAGCTGTCAAGAGACCAATAGAGGCTAGCAAATGTTATAGGATTAATGCAGTTCCCGATGAACAGTATCAAATTATATATTCCGCATTAGACGGTAATGTTATACACGTTTTTCTTAAAAATTTAGATCGGATTAATGAACCAGAAAAATATTTGAATCATATGTGTCCATCTACTATATATTTGTCAAATACCACTCACTCACTCATCTATCAACGCCCAGCCCAAAACGCTCGACAGAAAATGTTGAAATTTTGCATGGACACTCCCTATATAGCGTAGGCGCTCGCTAAGAAAGGATTTTTTGATATTCGTATTTTTAAGCATTTTTAGGGGGGTTTAAAGTTTGAGTTGGTTAGAGAAGGCAATCCTAGGCAGCCTGCGTTGCTAGGACGATAAAGAACAGCTGTTACCGTACATTATCTATTTCATAGTATTATTTTTAATTGAGGTTAATTTCAACTATGATGGCAGTCCTTGAATTACTAGAAATAAACTGCCACTCATAGAGTTTTAATTGCGTTTCTTTTCTCCCTGTTCCCGTCAGATAGGCTTGCCATATTTTTGAGAGTTAACCAGGGACACATTATTATGGGATGGGCATACCAGGGGGGGTTGGGAATAAAAACAGTACAAATTATAAGCAAAATGGTGAGTTTTAAGCCTAGCAAGTAACGGGAAGGGGGGATCCTGAACTGTTAGTCTACCCAAACCTTAAAAATAAGAACGGAACTTTTTTTGCTACTTGATTTTCTTAAAACAATCTCTCAGCCAAATAGTAGTGTCTGGCAGCTGGCAGCGCTGTGCAGGTAGTTCCAGCATTTTACAGTTAGATTACTTCTCATATCTTTGACACTGTTAGCAGTTGTAAAAATGTTGATTGTAGAAAAGTAACCGATTTATAAAAGATTCTTATAAACATGAATTCATTACTTTTTACATCTTACAGCCTTTTCCAGGACATTAATAAAACTGGGCGGGACACCGAAACAATTGCAAAATACCGGGACAGTCCCGGTCAAACCGTGATGTATGGTAAGCCTATCCTTAGAGTTTTCTAGGTGAGGCAATAATATCCGGAACCCTTGCACAGCCTCCTCACCTATAACCTTGGTAATGCTCGCAAATATAATGGGTGTTTCCAAATAACTTTTTGGAAACATAAACTTTTAAATTTTAACGCCCATTGAATACCATATAGTATGACGGGAACCGTGCTATAATAAAAATTGTATAGTAACGTAATTTTAATGAAAAATTATTTAACGCAATAAAATAACTACATATCTGCCGTGACGAAGCACGGTTATTCAGCTAGTATGTCATAAATATACTAGAAAAATATATTTTAATGTGGAAAAATGTAAAATTTAATATCACATTAGAGACACAGTTAACAAATATGCTGCAAGAAACGAATGACGGAAATTTTAAAACTTCAATGGCAGAATTAGACAGTTCATCCGACTTAGAAGAGGAATATATTAAAATAAAAACCAGTATACTAGTGGAACTCACCGAGTCAGAACTTGAAGGTAGTGGTTGGGCTGTTGACACGATAGATGGGTTATTAATAAAACTGCACAAATACGAGCCGATAAAACCTCACGGTTATCTTAAACTCCCTTCGGCAATTGCGAATACCGGAGCGGTAATAAACGTACAAAATAACGATATTTATTGTTTTAAATGGGCTATTTTATCAAACTATGTCTCATCTCACCCTTACAGGCTTTCGGAATGCCAACAAGTAAATGTCCCTTTACGGTTCGACAATATGGTTTTCCCCGTTGCTCTAAAGGATATAACGATATTTGAAAGGAGCAATAATGTTTCAGGTAACGTATACGGGCTTGATGAAAAACATAATGTCTTCCCTCTTCGCGTTGCAAAAAATGAAATGAAAGATCATTTTGATCTTCTTCTCCTCCAAAATGAAGATTCGTCACATTACTGTCTAATTAAACATTTTTCCCGTTTACTCGCAAGAAAGACGGGAACAAACACATCAAAAAGGTTTTTCTGCAAAATATGTTTTTACCCTGCTTATACTTTAATTCAACTTAACGACCACAAACGCTTATGTAATAATATGGCTCCCGTAAGGCAGATTATGCCAGAAAAAAGAACGTTTATCGGGTCATTCCGTGTCAAATCAACACAGTGATTTTTCTTTACCATCTCAGATTTAAATGAAATTTAATGAGGAGGTAGATTTTGTATAGACTAAGAAAAACGCCAAATATTATTGGAAAATATTAACTGATTTGGAAATTACAGCTATGTAAAATTTCAAAAATTGTCAAAAAATGCCGTTACCTGAAATGTTTGAATTGCTATTGTGGCTCTTATATTTAAGCTAGAGAGCTGGGAGGGGTGTTATTTTAAAGCTCTTTGTACGAACTTTCTTATGACATGCAACACCATATATGTTACGAGGAAAAAAAATTTCTCAAATTCAAAAACAAAATTTTATTTGTCTATATCTCAAAATGCGTATTTTTAAAAATTTTCAAAATGTTATATGTTTTTCTAAGTGTATTTGAGAACTTGTTCCTAAAGTTTTATGATGGGATTCCAATGGGATCACTATTTATTAATTTTTTTGTTTTTTTAAAACACTAATATTTTGGACGATATACAAAACAAAATCATATTTGTATACATGTCATATTGCAATACAACTTCAAATCTCATTAAAATGTTTACACATAATCTTTTTTTATTAAATAAAATTTATTGATAAATCAGAATCAGAATTATATTAGTAAAAACACTTTTATTTAAAAAGAGAATAAATCAGTACTAAATTAAACTTATAATATCATTACATTTTCTAATGATTTAATGGAAGGCCCGGTAGCGATGAGTGTCAAGGTGTGAGCATTTAACACTCTGAGCCAAGGGTCCTGGGTTCGATACCCACCATGGGGTGGTGGCTTTTCTTTAGAAAAAAGAAAAGGCATCAGCCCTATTCTGGCTAGAAAAGGGTGGTAACCTGTTGATAACCTATCTGAAAATTCTCAGTTAATAACAATGGATGTTAAAATTTAAATAAATAAACATTGTCTAATAACAAACCTTAAACAAAATTTTACTTGCCTTCATCAACAACTTACTTAAAGGAGATGAAAAGTAATGCGGAATAGCTTATGTCTTATCCTGGAAAGCTTCATTTGATGTTTGAGTATCATTTTCTGTGTGTAACCTCTTCCAGTTGGTATAACGGGATTAAATTTATAAAATATATCATTATTTATTTAAATTTTGAGCGTCCATTATAATTAACTGGCATCTCAAAAACATCAGGGTTTCATGGAAATGAAAAATATGGAGGAGAACCAGCAGGGTACAAGAAGGCGACCTTAACTCAAGCCTCATTTTTATACAAAACATATGTCAACCACCATTTAGTGTCATATGTAGCACTTACGTAACCTCTTACATCCTTTATTAATAGTTTTTCTAATTATTTTAAAGTAGACACAATTTCAAAGCTATGATCGAAAGAAAAATACATTACTTTGATTTTTAAACAGTTTCATCTGGTAAGAAATCATGACATTGTTAATGCCTTTTCTAAACTATCACTTAGAAATTTCCAGTTTCCACATACTCTTTTTGGGTGACATAGGTAATTAAATTTTACTTGTCATCTTCTTAAAGTAGTTTTGTTAATGAAGGCAAGTACAATTTTGTTTAAGGTTTGTTATTAGAAAATTTAATGATAATATAAGTTTAATTTAGTACTGATTTATTTTATTTTTTAATAAAAATGCTTTAACTATTATAATTATTATTTCTAATTAATCAACCAATTTTATTTAATAAAAATTATGTGCAAACATTTTAAAGAGATTTGAAGTTGTATTGCAATATGACATGTATACATATATGATTTTGTTTTGTATATCGTCCAAAATATTAGTGTCTTAAAAAAACAAAAAAATTAATAAATGGTGATCCCATTGGAATCCCATGATAAAACTTTAGGAACAAGTTCTCAAATACACTTAGAAAAACATATAAAATTTTGAAAATTTTTAAAAATACGCATTTTGAGATATAGACAAATAAAATTTTGTTTTTGAATTTGAGAAATTTTTTCCCCTCATAACATATATGATGTTGCATGTCATAAGAAAGTTCGTACAAAGAGCTTTAAAATAACATCCCTCCCAGCTCTCTAGCTTAAATGTAAGAGCTACAATAGCAATTCAAACATTTCAGGTAACGGCATTTTTTGACAATTTTTAAAATTTTACATAGCTGTAACTTCTAAATCAGTTAATAGTTTTCTGTGATGTATGCAGCGTTATTTGTGGAGTTCTCGATTTCGTAGAAGGTAGAAAAATAATGTCTCTCCACTGTTTTTCAAAGTATTTATTAGCAAAAGCTTTTCGAGAAATGGTTCTCATCGTCAGTGCATCTACAATTTTCACAAAAACACGCATATATTAATTTAAAAAAATATTTATATGTATTCTTATTACTAAAGCTATGACAAATATTTATTACAGAGATATTTATAAGTATTCTTATTACTAAAGCTATGACAAATAATGTTACCTATTACTCCACCGGTAGTACTGCTAACAGCCTCTCCGAACAGGTGTGAGGTAATGAGACTATTCCGGGTGAGCAGAGTATATATATTGACGTTGGATATTGGAGATCACAAGAATCAAGGTTGTTGAACCAGAGACCACTGAACTTTCTGTTGGAGACAGTGTATGGGGAAGGATTATGTCGGGTTATTTGATGTCATGTGTGTGAAGGGGTAGTCAGTCTGAAGGTGTCAGAGTAAGGGATGACGGGTCTGTCAGGTGGTGGGTCCGAGGGATGGTGTCTTTTGTTGGGATATGAAAATTTTCCTAAGGTCTGATGTTGGGAAGTTTATTTGTTCGTTTAGTAATAAATCTTTATTACGGTGAATGGCCTTTTCTATTTCTAACATTTCATGATAATTGGATTTCTTAGAATAATTTATGTTTTTTAAAATTTTGATTCCCGTTTGTGTGTTAAATTGGTGTGCTGTATTTTTGATGTGTTCTGCAAAATTTGAGTGAATGTTGTGGTTGTGTATAGCTTTAACGTGTTCGTCTATTCTTTGTGAGAACTTGCGATATGTTCTCCCAATGTAAATTTTTTTGCACGAGCATTCTAATTGGTAAATTCCACTTTTATCAAATTCTTTTATTTCATCTTTAGTGTGTGATAATGACTTTTTGGTATTAAATGTATTCTTAAAGGAAACTTTGGCTGTGTCTTTCAAAATGTTTTTTAATTTTTCGGAAATTGGTCCTAAATATGGTATCGAAATGTACCTTGTATTGGAAATTATTGGCGTTAGTGTCGGGAAAACAACTTTAAGAGTCAGAGATTTTTCCTTATTACGTATAAGTTTGTCTATAATTTTGTGTGAGTAGCCGTTGTTAGACGCAATTTGTTTAATTGTATTTATTTCACTTTGATAATTTTCTAGGGACATTGGAATTTTGAACAATCTATCTATCATGGAGTGGAATGCCGCTAATTTGTGAGAGATATGGTGGTTAGAAAGTGAGTGTATTATTGCATCAGTGTGAGTGGGTTTCCTGTAAATTTTAAAGTCGAATTTATTACTGTCGGTAATGGTTATGTTTATGTCGAGGAAATTTATAGACCGGTTATTGTCCATAATTTCCATCGTGAATTGGATTTTTGGGTGAAATGAGTTTATGTGTTTCAAAAACATATCTAACTGTCTCCGAGTACCTTCCCATAAACAAATTATGTCGTCCACGTATCTATAGTAAAATTTAATATGTTTATTTATGTTAAAACTTGGGTTTAAATATTTATTTTCTAAGTTATTCATAAAGATATCGGCTAGCAAGGGAGAGAGATTCGAGCCCATTGGGAGTCCTTCATGTTGTTTAAAATATTTGTTATCAAATTTAAAGAAATTGTGGTTGATACATATGTTAAACGCTTCTATAAGTTCGTATTTAAAGAGGTTACCGTTTTTTGAAAAAAAATTTACATTGGGAGAAAAAATTTACATTGGGAGAACATATCGCAAGTTCTCACAAAGAATAGACGAACACGTTAAAGCTATACACAACCACAACATTCACTCAAATTTTGCAGAACACATCAAAAATACAGCACACCAATTTAACACACAAACGGGAATCAAAATTTTAAAAAACATAAATTATTCTAAGAAATCCAATTATCATGAAATGTTAGAAATAGAAAAGGCCATTCACCGTAATAAAGATTTATTACTAAACGAACAAATAAACTTCCCAACATCAGACCTTAGGAAAATTTTCATATCCCAACAAAAGACACCATCCCTCGGACCCACCACCTGACAGACCCGTCATCCCTTACTCTGACACCTTCAGACTGACTACCCCTTCACACACATGACATCAAATAACCCGACATAATCCTTCCCCATACACTGTCTCCAACAGAAAGTTCAGTGGTCTCTGGTTCAACAACCTTGATTCTTGTGATCTCCAATATCCAACGTCAATATATATACTCTGCTCACCCGGAATAGTCTCATTACCTCACACCTGTTCGGAGAGGCTGTTAGCAGTACTACCGGTGGAGTAATAGGTAACATTATTTGTCATAGCTTTAGTAATAAGAATACTTATAAATATCTCTGTAATAAATATTTGTCATAGCTTTAGTAATAAGAATACATATAAATATTTTTTTTTAAATTAATATATGCGTGTTTTTGTGAAAATTGTAGATGCACTGACGATGAGAACCATGTTCTCGAAAAGCTTTTGCTAATAAATACTTTGAAAAACAGTGGAGAGACATTATTTTTCTACCTTCTACGTAATAGTTTTCAATAATATTTGGTATTTTTCTTAGTCTATACAAAGGCTACCTACTCACCAAATTTCATCAATTTCTGAGATAGTGAGGTTGAAAATGTTTGTTTTTTGTGTTGATTTGACATGGAATAATGACCCTATCTCATTAAAAAATTACAAATTCAAAATACTTCATCTGGTTATTGTGATTGCCGACTTTGAGTGCAGTTTAAACCCAATAGAAAATTGTTTTCGAGGAGGGAAACATCGACCGAACCAATTAATAAAAAACTCAAACGAGTTTCAGAACACGAGGTCATAGCTTGGGGGGCTTACGTCCTGTGTTCTACTCCCATGTTCGAAAGTGTCGGACCAGTTTGTTATACTGGTAAAAATTGTGTAGAAATGTTTTTGTCGTTTTTAAAAAATGTTGTGAAAGATGTAAAGGAATTATACAATAGAAACGTACCCTACAAAATGTCATTAGAATTAGAGCGTAGAAGGGAAACCGCAGAAATATGCAGTATCTGTGAGGTCAAATTTAACACGTCAGATGTAAAAGTTGTCGATCACTCTCACTGGTCGGGGGAGGTGAGAGGCATAGCTCACTCCCAATGCAATTTGGAATTTAGAAATCCGACCTCTCTAAACGTATATTTTCATAATTTAGGTTATGACCAACATTTTATAATAAGAAAATTAGGATTTAGTAAACAACCTATTGAGGTAAATCCGAGCTCGTCTCAAAAATTTATAGCGTTTAAAAAACGTAACGAAAACATGCACGTCACATTTCTTGACACATACAGATTTCTTCCGCAGTCATTGGAAAATCTAGCCGATAAATGAGAACGTTTTGATCATTTAAGTAACCATTTTAAAGATCCGCAACATCTTCGTCTCGTCTCTAGAAAAGGGGTTTTTCCCTATAACTATATAAATTCGCCATCACGCCTTGAGGAACGGCAACTCCCGCCCAAGAAAGAATTTTTCAATGATTTAACAAATAAGGATATATCTGATGTCGAGTACGATCACGCTCAAAATGTCTGGAGTGTGTTTCAATGCAACACTCTCCAGGATTATCTTTTGATATATTTAAAATCGGACATTTTAATTCTCTCTGATGTTTTTCAAAACTTTGGAAACTTTGCTGTAAAAACGTATGGGCTTGATCCTTGTTGGAGTTACACGTTACCGGGTTCAGCTATGAAGCTATGTTAAGAACAACTGGTGTGGAAATAGAGCTCCTTTCCGATCCCGAAATGTATTTGATGCTGGAATCTAATTTACGAGGAGGAATTTCTAATTGCTCTCGTAACTATGCAAAGGCAAATAATCCTGATGTGCCCGGACACAGTACTCTAGATCCGACAACGCACCTTCTCTATTTAGATTGCGTCAGTTTGTACCTGTTTCAGATTTCGAATGGGTGACAGGTGATGGTGATCCCGACCTGAGTTTACGACTAGAATTAAAAAAAGTAAACGAGAGTAGTAGGAAAGGATTGATTCTGGAGGTAAACCTAGAATGTCCAAAAAGCCTGCACGATTATTTTAATGACTATCCTCTTTTGCTTCGTCACCAAGTCCCTCCAAACAGTAGGTATCCCGTAAAAAAATCATTAGCGACACTGGAAAATCAAGAAAAATACGTACTCCACCATACAATGTTAAAATTCTTAATCAAACACGGAATAATATTAATTTAATTTAATTTTAACGTCCATTTATTATTAATGACGAATTTTAGGACGGGTTATCTATAGGTTACCACCCTTTTCTACCCAGGATAGAGGTAATGCCTTTTCTTTTTTCTAAAGAAAAGCCACCACCCCTAGTGGGAATCGAACCCACGACCTTTGGCACGGAGTGTTAAGTGCTCACGCCTTGACCCTCACGGCCATTGGGTCTCCCGGAATAATATTAAAAAAAAAAACAAAAATTCATCGCGCGATCAAATTTAACCAAAGTCCCTATTTGAAGAAGGATATAGAAATAAATTCATGATGAACGCACTTTACGGTAAAACGTTAGAATCTGTAAGAAAACGGAAAAAAATTTGAATTAGTTAGCAACTCCCGTAGACTTCAAAAACTTATTAACAAACCGACGTTTGTAGACAGTTGCATTATAGATAAAAATTTAGTCGCAGTTCATTTAAAACATGAAAATTTGGTATTTAACAAACCAGTGTTCGCGGGCTTTTCAATCCTAGAAAAGTCAAAATTAATTATGTTTAGTTTTTTTTTTATGATATTTTGTTATCAAAATTCAAACGTGATGATTTAGAATTGCTCTATACTGATACAGACAGTTATATACTGTTATAAAAAGTTTAAATTTAATTGAAAATTTAAAAGACCATTTTGATTTTTCCTCCTACCCGAAAAATCATCCTTGCTACGACGAAGGTAATAAAAAAGAACCGTGAAAGTTCAAGGATGAACTGAACGGTTTGCCTTTATTCGAATATTTAGGGCTTCGGCCAAAAGTTTACGCACTGCGCTACAAAGCAGCGGCTGCTGATGACGAGCCGTGCGTCGAAAAGCTTAGGGCAAAAGGCATTAAAGAATGTTCTATAAATTGCAACACAGGAAAATGCATTAACTTTGCAGACTATTTGGAAGAATTAAATACGTCTCATTTAAAAGTATACAGTCTCGAAAACATCATGTTTACACAATGAACGTTACAAAATTAGCGCTGTCAGCATTGGACGACAAACGCAAACACATTAGTAAAACCAAATCCTATGCTTATGGACACGTATCGCTAATAAATGAAGAAGAAGAAACGTCTCTAACCGATGAGGATCATGTTCCTTAAGTATTTTTCATACAATTTATGTTCCTCCCATTACCAACCAGTAGCATATATATATATAACGTAATTGTAATTAGTTGTTAAAAATATATTGTTTTATTTAGTAGAAATATAAGTAGTATAAAACATAATACTAATAATTGTTAAAAAAAAAATAATGTTCATTACATTTTAAATCCATTGTATCAAGTTTAATAATAATAATATTTTAAGATTAGTTTAAGTTGTCAATTTTAGAAAAAATATATATAATAATAATGAAATAAATATATATATAGGTATAGAAAATATTTTCAATAATTATTCTTCCCTAATCTTCCCCCCCATTCCCTTTCCCCGGCGCATGGAGCGCACCCCGAGAATGAGTGCACCCTGAGTGTGAGTGCACCCTGACTGTGAGTGCACCCTGAGTGTGAGTGCGCCCCGAGTGTGAGTGCACCCTGCCGGAGAGATAAGGTATTCTTCCATTACCACTTTCATGGGAATTTTGTTAAAAAAAAAAAAAAAAAAAGTTACAAAGAAAAATTACGTTTACACAAAATAAAAAATCATTGTAGTCTCCAGCTTTTTTTTTTTTTTTTTTTTTTTTTTAAGAAAAAATTGGATTATTTATTTTTGAAAGCATAAGAAAAAAATATCTCCTTGTGGAGCAGGCACTGGTTAGTGTGTTAGATTTAAAAATAAAACAAAAAAAAATATTGAACTTCTGTGCGGATAAAAATAATGAAAATACAAGCATGTATAGTGGATGGTCGGGCGAATAGTGGCCGCTGAGGGTAAAGAAAAAGGTTATAGTCTCGCTTATCTGGTTGATGCTGTGTCTTCCCTGTAGCCGCTGACGCCAGGTTGAAAATTGGAGCTTGACGGGGCTTAGAAGAAGGTGTACCTCCAGAGGATGGATGCAGCAAGCGGTAAGGTGCTCCCAAGGGCCTCAAGCCTTTGCTGTTCCTCCGGGACTCAAGGCTGGACTGACTTAGGGCGGGCAGCTCGCAAATCGGCGCTTTTTCTGTGCTGGGCCCGCAAGGTGCTGCCCTCATTTGAAGATTGCACCGGGAGATGGCGAACTCTCTAGGCTCGAGGGTAAACCAGCCGTTCTATCGGAGAGATAATGGTGATCCCGAAGAGGATTAAGGGTTGACTGATAACCGCCTCCGGACTTGTATCTCAGCTGCCAGACTATTCATTCCCCTATACCTAGACGCTACAAGGCTTCATTTTAATAATTAAATGCTAGGAAATAAATATTAGCTACTTTTAACCATCATGGTCTCTAACATACCGCCCACTTAAATTTGGTTAAGCCAACATTTACAATGAGTCATCAAGGACTGCTAAACTAAGATCAGTAAGAATAAAAGAAAAGAGAATTAAACAGTTACAGTGTTCATTTCAGGGTTTGGGAAAAGGAGGGAAAGGGATGATACGGATCTTTTAAGCTCTGAGCCAGAAGCAGTGCGGACTGTCACTACACGTACAACGCCGTCACTGCCGGGATGAGTTTGAGTTATACGGGCAAGTGGCCATTGTCCTAAAGGATTCTTCTTGTCGATGAGGAGTACGATGCTTCCGACACTGAGTGAAGGACCTTCAGATTTCTTCCATTTGTGCCGTTGCTGAAGATGGTGAAGGTATTCTTTGCTCCACCTTCTCCAAGTATACTGGATAGGACTGTCAATGAGCTGCCAGCAAGAGAGCATGTTGAGAGGTACGTCGCTTAGATCTTCGACGGGTGGCGCGTGCATAGATGTTCCAATTAGAAAATGAGCCGGAGTGAGGATATCTAGCTCATAGGGATCATCGTTTAGAGGGCACAAAGGTCGTGAATTTAGCAAAGCTTCAATTCTTGTGAAGATCGTCGCTAACTCTTCGAACGTCTTTGGATGGCTACCAACAGAAGCAGGCAGTAGTTTCTTCACGGACTCAATGCCAGCCTCCCACAAGCCTCCAAAGTGTGGTGAATGAGGTGGAATGAAATGCCACTCCCCACCCTTGTCAGCGAGGTGCGTTTGAATGGCAGTTGAATGTTGTGAAATGAAGGAATAGACATCCTTTAAGTAGCGGGAAGCACCGACGAAGTTTATTCCATTGTCAGAATGTATGGCTTTTGGAAGACCCCGACGTGATATAAATCTATCCAGCGCTGCCAAGAATGATGGTGTGGAGAGGGAAGATACTGCTTCCAAATGGAGTGCTTTGGTATAAAAGCAGACAAATAGGCATAAATATGCTTTAGATATGATAGGTTTTCGACGTAGAGAGTCTCTTACTGAGAAAGGACCGCCGAAATCAATACCTACCTGAAGAAAAGGTCTAATCATTTCAAACCTAGAGCTTGGAAGAGGAGCCATAATAGGGATTTTTTCCTTGGGTTGGCGTCGACAGCAGATTATGCAACGAGGAATGAAGCCCTTTATGTATCTTGTCGCAGATGGTATCCAATATCTCTGCTGGAGAAGGTTGAGTGTAAGGTTTGCACCGGCATGAAAATAATTATTATGGATCTCACTGATTACAAGATAGGTAAGGTGAGAGTAAGTTGGTAAAATTGCTGGATGACGGGCTGAGAGAGAGATGGGAGCATTGTTTAGTCTTCCGCCCACTCTAATAATACCCAGTTTGTCAAGAAATGGTTGAAGAGCTTGTAGATTAGGAGAATTTATACCTTTTGGGAAGGCAGAATTTTGGACTAACGTTATGCATTTGTTCATTGCATCGGAGATTTCCTTGGCCCTGACTGGGGATGAGAGTTGAATTTTGGCATTGTCTCCGGAGGACGTGGCTCTCGCCCGAGTTGAAAGGCTGATAATCCTGGCGATGACATGGAGTAGAGTCCTCAGATTGCTAAAACGCAAAAGCCATTGTGGTTCAGGTGACACTGTTGACGTGCCGAGAAAAGCTGAAGTGGCTTGCAGTTTGGCATTGGAGAGCGTGATGGGCCAGTCATGAGGGTTTAATTTTAGCCAGCTTGGGCCGTACCACCAAAGATGATGGTTCTATATTTCGGAAGGATTGATGCCTCGCGATGATATGTCGGCAGGGTTTTCCTTGGATCTTACATGGTGCCAGTCTTCAAGACGTGTTTTATCCAGAATAGATGTTACTCGATTAGCTTCAAAGACCGCTAGCTGATGACTGGGTGTTCGAAGCCATGCTAAAGCAACTGCGGAATCGGTAAAAAGATACACGCGTGTTGGGCAAGGATGCGGATCGAACTTCAAGGATGCAAGCAAGCTCGAAAGAAGCAAGGCCCCACATAACTCTAAGCGTGAAATAGAATGGAACACCTTGCCACTTGAAGTTTCCGTTTGCAGATAGAAAACGGCTGAATAAGCCTTTGTTGAAGCATCACAAAATCCAATTAAATCAACTCTATTTACACTGGAATAGGGAATGAAGCGTGGAATACATATTTGAGAAAGGTAATTCCAAGAGCCAATAAATTTGGACTAACCTTCTATAAAATGCTGCGGAAGTGGAGTGTCCCAATCTAGTTTTAAAAGCCACAACTGCTGTAGGAAGATTTTAGCAGCTAGCACCACTGGGGCCAGAAAGCCTAAAGGATCAAATATTCTTGCAATGGTTGATAATACCGACCTCTTAGTCATGATGCTAGATGGCTCACTGATGGAGTATTTGAAGTGATCTGTGGCCGGATCCCATCCTAAACCAAGAACCTTGATAGAAGGTAATTCATCAGGCTGTATTGCAATCATACTGGTGCTAGGAGAAACATCCTTTGGGAGAATTTCGGGTTTGTTAGAAGCCCATTTGTCGAGTGTGAAACCACCACTAGAAAAGCATTTAATTAATTGCAAACACAATTCTTTGCCTTCTTCAACGGAGTTGGCACCTGTGACAACGTCGTCGACAAACATGTCTCTATCTATATCTATCAGCTTCTACCATTGCGAGTTCTCTGATTGTCCTGATAGCTTGGAACGCGCTTGATCGGAGGCCATAGGTAACCGTATTAAGCTCATATTCTTGAATTTCTTTGTTTGGGTCGTCCCGCCAAATAATATGTTGATATATCCGTTGCTTAGGATGAATTAGGATTTGGCGGTACATTTTGACGTCAGTGATGATTACTACAGAATGGAATCGAAGGCGAAGCAGAATGTCGCCAACGTCTGCCTGGAGTTTAGGTCCAGAAAGGAGCTGATCGTTAATACTTGGTGTGGTTGAGGTGCAGGACCCATCAAATACAACCCTAATCTTCGTATCCTTGTAAACAGCATGGTGATGAATTAGATAAGAAGAAGATATGGCTGTCTTGCTCATGTGTCCCAACTCTTCATATTTGCAAAGGAAGTCAGAGTATTCGTTAAGCAATGATGGATTGCGGCAAAATTTACGCTCTAAGTGGAAGAGGAGTTTTTTGGCTTGAATCCGATTATCTCCAAGATTAGATTCACCCTCGAATGGGAATTGGAGAACAAAGCGACCGGATGAAGTACGAGTATAGTCCTTGAAATGTTGCTCACAATATTCATCTTCAGGGGAAACTAATGAAGCTGGACTGGGTTCTTCTAACTGCTTAAGTTGGTTTTGTATGTCCAACTGAGAATATGCAACAAGACTGGTGTCGCTAAATGGGAAGTCAGAAGATATAGGCCCAGATACAACGTCACCAAAAACAGTGGGGGTTAGAAAAGGTAGTCCTGCTCTCACTGGATTAGGTGCGCCAGATACAATTAAGTGCCACACATCAGAACCAAGCAATAAGTCAATATCCTTGGGGGTGCCAAACTTTGGATCAGCTAGCTTGAATGAGCTGAACGCTTCTACAATATGCTGAGGTATTGGACATAGTGGAAGAAATGAAGTAATTTGAGGTATGACGAGGGCGTTTAGTCCAAGAGATATCTCTGTGTTATGCTGAGAATGAACTCTACCCGAGATAGGAATAGATATATTGTTGCCTAATCCGTGGATTTTCTGAAAGGTTTCTTGAATTGGAAGTTTCAATTGTCGAGCACATTTCATGGTGATAAAAGAGTGTGTGCTTCCTGAGTCAAGTAAAGCTTGAAAAGAGTGCAACCTTTTATTACTATCCTCAACAAGTACAATAGCAGTTCCTAGCAGGACCTGGTCAGTGGGTGTCACGTAGGAACTATAGCAGAGGTTTTTCGAGTGGTCCTGGAGGTGCAGGGCTTGTACTGAATGGGTTGAAGGATGAGCTGGCGGAGGTTTATTTTGATAATCGAAGTCGTGCAAAAGAGAATGATGGCGCTCTTTACAATATCTGCATGTGTTTTTGGAATGACAATCCTTTGTTGAATGTGATGACCTCAGGCAATTGTGGCAACCCTTCCATTTTGAGGTAAAGTTCTTTCGCTCGATAATATTGAGCGAATTTGTGACAATTCAGAAGATTGTGTTGACCTTGACAGAAAGGACATGGTGCAGAAGGTTTTTCCGTGGCTTCTACTGGAGATGAAGATGCACGTGTAGGAGATGATCGACTAGTTGGAGTCACAGCCTTAGACAACGAAACGTTGGCCCTATTAGAATGGTTTAAGGGAGTCCTGGAAAAATGACTTGGCGAGCCTGAGTTTTCTCCGCTAGATAACATAGCAAGATCGTAACGACAAGATGATTTTGATGGAAAACGTTGATTGGATCGTTTCTGATTTTCTGAAGAAGCATGAGAATGCTGAAAGCTTGAACTTTCGTCACTAGACAGCCGAAGCGCCAGATAACCATTTCGAATAAATTTTATTAAATCTTCAGTTGAAGGGAATTCTTTTCCTAGCTGATCTAGCTCGAATTTCTGATGTGTAGTAGAGTCTAAAGTTCTGAGTGCAAGGAAGGATAATATCATATCATCAGGATTATCAAGACCTAGAGCCTTGAACGATGCTATACTGTCTGAAACGCCAGTAGTAAATCCCAATAAATTTGATAAGGGACTAGAATTTTTATTAAATCTAAAATTGAGAATTCTTTCGAGTTAAAAATTAGCTATGACTCTCAAGATTATCATAAGCATTGTTCAAAGCCTCCCAAGCTAAGGGATAGTTCTCATCGGTTATTTTTTTGGAGAGTCTTCGCGGTCGGCCATCTTGAAAACAGTGCGTTTTGAAGCTCTTGCTATAAACCGATTTTAAAGTGCTTTATAAGTAATATATTTGATTAGTAGAGTATAGATAGGTGCATATAAGCATTAATCAACCTCTGAACTTTTAATATGCTTAAGCCCGATAAGACATAGAATATAGTTGGGTGTTTTAGAACAAAAGGACTACTGTCGTTGATCCCAACTTTTAGTGTTCTTATTTTCGAACGTAGATTGGTGTAAACATTGCATTTGAAGTGTTTTTTTTTTTTACTGCGTTTAAGTAGTCTGTTCTATTGGGAACTTGTAGTGATCTATTTTATGCCTATAAGAGGCAATTAGTGATACATAACCTAAAGGAGAATAACAACGTGGTGGGTTCGGATATTCCCCCGAAGATTGCCGACTCTAGCCGAGACTGCATAGACCGGGAACCTACAAACAAGGACCGGACTGATCCTTCCAGATAAGCGTTAAAATAAATTATAATTAATATTATTACCGGAGTTCCTTATTATTATTATTAATATAAATATTTTATAATTATTATTAGTCAAGAGATCAATGATTATTATCCAAGTTATACTAGTATGCGAGTAGCAATTTCAATCTTATATTACATTTACCACATAATTTGATTGCTTTTATTATTTATTAAATAGTTTTCTTTATTATCTTCTGTTCTTAATCCAAGATTACTAAAATAATAAAACCAAATTGAATCCTAATATGTTCTTAAATAACCTCTATGTTCTTATTGTGCAAAACCACAACACATAGGAATTCCTTGTGAAACAAATCTCCCACACTGTGTAAATTGCACACAAAATCACCCAAGCCTAGACCCAAACTGCCCTAAATATAAGCAAGAAAAATAAATAAAAACAATACAATTCAAATATAAACTTCCATACAATATTGCAAAAAAACAATACAAGGAATTACACACAATCGTACTTAATAAAGCTTATTCAGAGGCTCTTAAAAGTAAAAAAATGATAAATGTAGGATGTCAAACTGAGGAATTCACTTTTATTCCAGACAACAATGTATCAAAAATAAACAACACCAATTTAGCCCAAATCGGATGCAATACCGATATATTTCCCCTCCTGAGTACCGAGATTCCTTCTCCTCTTAACCCACAACGGTGCCAAAATACGGTTGATTCAGAAACTCATGTAAAGGATAACAGTAAAAAGCCTTCTCTAAACATAAATAATGAAAACAATCCTTTGCTCCCCCTACCACCCCTCTCGACTATTCCTCCCCTCCCTTCCAAGGAGTCTTGTACCTCCCCTCCCCTTCTTCCTTCCTTCCTTATCCTCCGTCTACATCTCCCCTCCCTCCTATCCCTTCCTTCCCCTCCTCTAGCTCAACATCCCCCCTCCCGACCTCTCATCACTCCCCCACCCCACCTCCTTCCCCCGAGCCTATTTCTCCTAAAACAAAACGTACTCGAATACGCGGAAAGAAAACAGGTACCAAGGTACCGAAAAATCTACCCCAGAATGATATCGAATCCCCACAAAAGAATACTTGATCAACAACCAAAAAACAGTTTAAATGTTTATTCCCCTACTAACCTGTCTGCAACTTATTTCACTTTTATAATGAACATACTATACCTCTCAATATATATTACCAAACATCTCCGTCGACATACCAGAAAAAATCCAAAATTACAACTCACACTTGTTAACCATAAAATCCCTACAATGAGATCACTATCACGCACTGTCACTCAAAACATACCACTACTAAACACAAACAACTACAAAGAAAACATACACACCTCTCATCAGCTAAGCAAAGTTTTCTGTTATTATATAAAGAGCAGAAAATACCTCCTGCTACTAATTATGATATATATTAGAATAATCTATAATTTATACAAATCCTTTAGGTACAAAATAAGCCATTGTAATAAGATAGAAAATTAGCAATAAGAACCCCCCCCCCCATCATCATCATGAACTACCATCAATCAATTATTCAATGGAATATAAACGGATTATTTCACCAGTACCAAGAACTACGCCTTCTGATCTCTGATCTACAACCAGCTGTGATTTGCCGCCAAGAAACTCATCTCAAACCTCTGGACAAATTCACTATACCAGAATACAATACTTTCAGAACAGACAAAATACCACACAAAAAAGCATGCGGAGGTGTCCTTGTTGCTGTAAAGAACAAATTTATATCTGAACAAATATCAATCAACACTACCCTACAAGCTGTAATAGTAAAAATTCATTTAAAATATACCATTTATGTCTGTAACATATAACTACCGCCGAAAGAAGTTATAGAAGAACAATCCCTAACAAGACTAATCAACACATTACCTAAACCATTTATAATTCTTGGCGCCATGAACGCCGCACATACTAGCTGGGGTAGTGTCAACAAAAACTCAAGAGGAAATATAATCAAAAAAATTCAAGACACTTTTGATCTTATCCTACTTAACACAGGTAGCCAAACACATTTATGCTCAAAAACTGGGTCCTTCTCAGCCATTGATCTAACCTTCTGCTCTCCATCCATATCTCATGATTTAAAATGAGAAACAATAGGTGACCTCCACAACTCTGACCACTATCCAATCCAATTAAAATTCAAATGCACAATTAACAACGGACTACGCAAACCTCAATGGATCATCAAAAAAGCAAATTGGGATGTATATGAAAACCAAGTAAGGCTACCGACTCCAATTAACTGTATAAACGAAACCAACTCACTCATTACTCAAGCAATAATAGACGCTGCAACACTAGCAATACCGAAAACAAAACCAGAAACAATAAAGGTTCAGCCACCTTGGTATGACAGCGACTGCAAAAAGGTAATAAAAGAACGAAATCAAGCCCTCAAACTATTCAAAACCTATTTAGGACGATGGTAACCTTCGACGTTCTTCGTCCTTAAACCCCATTCATACATACATACATATTCAAAACCTATCCAACTACAGAAAACCTCATTGCTTTTAAGAAACCAAGAGCTAAATCACGCTACACAATAAAATTAAAGAAAAAAGAATCTTGGTCGTCCTTTGTATGCAATGTTAACACCAACACCCCCATTCGAACAGTTTGGAAGCAAGTCCGCAGCATGCAAGGGAAATATAAACAGGACCAACCTGCTCTCAACATTAATGGACAGATAACATACGACCCGTTTTTACTTTCTGAAGCATTCGCCTCGCACTACTCCAATCAATATCTCATTGAATGAAAAATACCCCGCTGAATTTCAACAGACCATCTCACAACAAGAACCCATCGACTTTGCCATAAACGAAGAAAACTCAAAACTGCCTTATAACTCCCCCATTACATTATGGGAAGTTAAAACCGCTATCCGAAATCTAAGAGACTCAGCACCAGGTCCAGACGACATCCACAACGCCATGTTGAAACATCTACCTCCCCTAGCAATAACAAGAATACAAACTTTCTTTAACGCTATCTGGCTAAATGGCGAATTCCCTGACGACTGGCAAAATTCAATCATTCTCCCTATTCTCAAACCAGGCAAAGACAAAACCCAAACCGACAATTACAGACCAATATCACTTACTTCCTGTCTATGCAAACTTCTCGAAAAAATCATAAATAAACGCCTTCTCTGGATACTGGAAGAAAACAATCTAATAACCAACATACAATGCGGTCTAAGGAAATCCCGCTCCACCCTCGATCACCTAGTCACCTTAGAAGCCGAAGTCCTCAACGCCTTCGTTAACAAAAAAGAGTGTATCGGGATATTCTTCGATCTAGAGAAGGCCTTCGATACTACCTGGAGACCATTAATACTCAAACAGATGAAAGAATGGAGTATTCAGGGCTCCCTATCACGCTTCATCCAAAATTTCCTTTCTAACCGCAATTTCCAAGTCCGAATAGGAAACACTCTATCCAAGAAAACATGCATGCAGAATGGAATCCCCCAAGGGAGTGTTCTCAGCGGAACATCGTTCGTAATAGCCATAAACAGCATCCAAAGAGCACTAACTCTGAAAAGCATCAAAGCATGCCTTTTTGTTGACGACTTATTATTCCTATTACCATTTACCGACCCCATAAGAATGCAGAAAATCCTACAAAATGGTCTAAACAAACTCCACCAATGGTCACAGGAAACTGGCTTCAAATTTTCACCAGACAAGACCAAATGTATTCTCTTTTCGAAGAAAAAATATCCAAGCCTACCACCACAACTCCAATTCAACAACCAACACCTACCCTTTACCAATCAATGGACCTACCTTGGTTTGACTGTAGACACCAAACTTACTTGGCTGCCCCACATAATCAAACTAAAGGAATCCTGCCTCAATAGGCTCAAACTCATAAAAATCCTAGCAGCCACCTCATGGGGTGCAGATAGAGCAAGGTTAATCCAAATTTACAAAAGTCTCATCCTTTCTAAACTTGATTTCGCCAGTCCAGTATATAGCTCAGCCAGCCTTAGCCATCTTCGTCTCCTCGACTCCGTACACCATACTGGCATACGCTTAGCAACGGGTGCATTCATAACTAGCCCTGTTCTTAGCCTCTGTGCAGAAGCGAACGTTCCACCGCTAGCCTTCAGAAGACAGCGAATATCCAGCCAGTACATCAGCAGGCTCTCCTTTCACCCAAGAAACCCTGCCTTCAAATATATATATAATCCAAAATATAAACAAACCTACCAGGTATACAACAAAAAACTCCCCCTTGCATTTACAATAACGAAAATAATTGAACAAATGAAAAACATAAACAATAGTCTGTCACCTAATTTTCTCATATCCCCCTGGACCCAAGAAGAACCAAGAGTAATACTACTGCTCCACAACAGAAGTAAAACTACAACCCCACCGTATCTAATGAAGCAGCAATACCAAGAAATAATATCAGCCAATCCCGAGAAAACAATAGTATACACAGATGGATCGAAGATTGGCAATAATATAGGCTCCGCAGTAATATTCCCCGAACAAACATACAAGTACAAACTACAGGAACATTGCAGTATCTACACAGCAGAACTAGCAGCTATCTGCAACGCTCTGTATCAAATCATTAGCTACCCATCCAACAAATTCACCATCTGTACTGACTCACTATCTGCAATATATGGAATAAGGAACCTGTATACCGACAACCACCTAATAAATAGAATCCACTACTACTTCAACACCCTTAAATCCATTGGAAAAGAAGTAGAACTACTCTGGATTCCATCACACATTGGGATTACCCCCAACGAACTTGCACCAAGCAGCAAAGGAAGCAGCCCTATCCGAAATAGAACCCACTACAATCACCACCAAATCAGACATATACTCCTGGCTTAAAAAACAAGCTTCAGATGATTGGACAAAAATGTGGTCAGAGGTCACCGATAACAAACTACACAATATCAAACCCACTCCAAAAACATGGAAAACATCATTTCAAGAAATAAGAAGACACGAAACAGCACTAAGCCGTTTACGAATAGGACACACGCGCTTAACCCATTCTCACCTTATTACAAAAGAAGAACCTCCAAAATGCAACCGATGTAACAAACAAATAACTGTAGTCCATATATTTGAAGAATGCCCCCGGTACGAAAAACTGTTTAAAAAACATCATGTGCCACGATCATTAAAGGAAGCACTCTCTGATTCAACCAAAATAATCCCCCTCCTAATGTCATTCCTTAAGGATGCAAACCTCCTGCAAAATATATGGAAAAAAAAAAAAAAAAGAATAAATAAATAAAAAAAAAAGAATAAATAAAAAAAATAAATAAATAAATAAAAAACAAAAAAAAATAAGATAAAATAATAAAAAAATATATTAAAAAAAAATAAAAAAATAAAAAATAATAAAAAAAAAATAAAAATAAAAAGATAAAAAAAAAATAAATAAATAAATAATAAATAAATAAAAAAAAAAAGGAATATATATATATATATATATATATATATATATATATATATATATATATATATATATAAAATCACATCAATATTATCAAGTTTACGAAAAGATTGTAATTAGTCTAACTTTATTATAATTCTCTTAATTTAAATTATAATTGTCATAGTCTTAGTTTAAATTATATAGTCTTAGTTTAAGTTATAAAAGACTTGATTTAAATTATAATTGCCATATTGGATTTTAAGATAATGACTCTTATGTAATGGTCTTTTACTAATAAATGATATAATCTGTAACTAATTATTTTTAACAATTTGTAACTAAACAAAGTATAACACCATTACACACAGGCAAAGAACTACACCTATCTCACAAACTCACAGACGTCTCAAAATTTAATTAAATACCTAAAGCAAATATTTATAAAAGAACCCAAACCTTTTCGAACCAACATATTGGAAGGCGCAAATAACTTAGTTGTAGAGCGCCAAACTCCATATCTATATATCTATCATCGGTTATTTTAAAATGAGAAACTAGAGATAAAGCCTCTCCTGATAAACAAGATAATAAATGGTGGAATTTTTCGACAGGTTTTAAGGACGGGTCAGAGTCCATTAAGCTAAGGAATGTATCCCTGAAAAATCCCCAAGACTGAATATGACCTGAAAATACTGGAGGTTTGATGGTCGGTAATGAAGATTTAGCTCTGGCTTCACTAAAGGAAGTGGTATTAGCTGTTGTATCCTTAGTCGCAAGTGTTTCTTTCTCGATATCGAGTTTTAAAGCCTCAGCATTGTGAATGATATCGAAAAGACTAGTTCTTTGTGCAGCCTCGACATCGGTAGGAAACCCGCTAGGATCACAGGATTTTATAAAGCAAGCTTCTAACTTGTCCCAATTGGCATTGAATTCGGATACGAGTGCTTGGGCAAAGGACAGTATTATTAAAAACAAACACTCTTTAGTCCTATCCGCTTTTAATTGTTCAGTAAGCTCCCCGGGGGGAGTAATATCCTCAAAGAGTCTCTTAATCCTCTTTCTATAAATGTTTATATTGGGCAACATTTCCTCACCTTTTGGTGGGGGAAAGACTGGTGGAGCCATATTTGAAAAAGATATTTATAAAATAATTGCAAATAAAAGGAAATGATATGAGGATTAAAACAGGAAACAATATGAGGATTAAGAAAATAAATAGAAAAGAAATTGGTAGGAAAAACGCCCGAAAAGAAATGTAAGACAAAGAGAAAAATAAAAAAAAAAAAATATATATATATATAGAAGAAAAATACTAAAATTAGAAATATATGTTTATATATGATAATAGTAATTTGTTTAAAAAATAGGCGGTATGCTGGTTACAAATTATCTTGGCCGGAGGACCATATGTTAACGTTCAGCACCAAATTGCTAATGAAATGTATATATATATATAGAACAGGTTGATGAGGAAATAGAGCTGAACATATAGGTGCCTATTATTGAGGCTAAATGATCGATAATATAGAGAAAAAAAAATTGGATTATTGATTTTTGAAAGCATAAGAAAAAAAATATCTCCTTGTGGAGCAGGCACTGGTTAGTGTGTTAGATTTGAAAATAAAACAAGAAAAATATTAAACTTCTGTGCAGATGAAAATAATGAAAATAAAAGCATGAATAGTGGATGGTCGGGCGAATAGTGGCTGCTGAGGGTAAAGAAAAAGGTTATAGTCTCGCTTATCTGGTTGATGCTGCGTCTTCTCTGTAGCCACTGACGCCAGGTTGAAAATTGGAGCTTGACGGGGCTTAGAAGAAGGTGTACCTCCAGAGGATGGATGCAGCAAGCGGTAAGGTGCTCCCAAGGGCCTCAAGCCTGTGCTGTTCCTCCGGAACTCATGGCTGGACTGACTTAGGGCGGGCAGCTCGCAAATCGGCGCTTTTTCTGTGCTGGGCCCGTAAGGTGCTGCCCTCATTTGAAGATTGCACCGGGAGATGGCGAACTCTCTAGGCTCGAGGGTAAACCAGCAGTCCTATCGGAGAGATAATGGTGATCCCGAAGAGGATTAAGGGTTGACTGATAACCGCCTCCGGACTTGTATCTCAGCTGCCAGACTATTCCCCTATACCTAGACGCTACAAGGCTTCATTTTAATAATTAAATGCTAGGAAATAAATATTAGCTACTTTTAACCATCATGGTCTCTAACAGGAAGAATACCTTATCTCTCCGGCAGGGTGCACTCACACTCGGGGCGCACTCACTCTCAGGGTGCACTCACTCTCGGGGTGCGCTCCATGCGCCGGGGAAAGGGAATGGGGGGGAAGATTAGGGAAGAATAACTATTGAAAATATTTTCTATACCTATATATATATTTATTTCATTATTATTATATATATTTTTTCTAAAATTGACAACTTAAACTAATCTTAAAATATTATTATTAGTAAACTTGATACAATGGATTTAAAATGTAATGAACATTATTTTTTTTTTTAACAATTATTAGTATTATGTTTTATACTACTTATATTTCTACGACATAAAACAATATATTTTTAACAACTAATTACAATTATGTTATATATATATGCTACTGGTTGGTAAGGGGAGGAACATAAATTGTATGAAAAATACTTAAGGAACATGATCCTCATCGGTTAGAGACGTTTCTTCTTCTTCATTTATTAGCGATACGTGTCCATAAGCATAGGATTTGGTTTTACTAATGTGTTTGCGTTTGTCGTCCAATGCTGACAACGCTAATTTTGTAACGTTCATTGTGTAAACATGATGTTTTCGAGACTGTATACTTTTAAATGAGACGTATTTAGGGTTGGCATCATTTAATACTTCCAAATAGTCTGCAAAGTTAATGCATTTTCCTGTGTTGCAATTTATAGAACATTCTTTAATGCCTTTTGCCCTAAGCTTTTCAACGCACGGCTCGTCATCAGCAGCCGCTGCTTTGTAGCACAGTGCGTAAACTTTTGGCCGAAGCCCTAAATATTCGAATAAAGGCAAACCGTTCAGTTCATCCTTGAACTTTCACGGTTCTTTTTTATTACCTTCGTCGAAGTAAGGATGATTCTTTGGGTAGGAGGAAAATCAAAATGGTCTTTTAAATTTTCAATTAAATTTAAACTTTTTATAACAGTATATAACTGTCTGTATCAGTATAGAGCAATTCTAAATCATCACGTTTGAATTTTGATAACAAAATATCATAAAAAAAACTAAACATAATTAATTTTGACTTTTCTAGGATTGAAAAGCCCGCGAACACTGGTTTGTTAAATACCAAATTTTCATGTTTTAAATGAACTGCGACTAAATTTTTATCTATAATGCAACTGTCTACAAACGTTGGTTTGTTAATAAGTTTTTGAAGCCTACGGGAGTTGCTAACTAATTCAATTTTTTTTCCGTTTTCTTACAGATTCTAACGTTTTACCGTAAAGTGCGTTCATCATGAATTTATATAAATCCTTCTCAAAATTACTTGTTGCGTTCTTGCATAGATTAACATTTATTTCTATATACTTCTTCAAATAGGGACTTTGGTTAAATTTGATCGTGCGATGAATTTTTTTTTTTTTTAATATTATTCCGGGAGACCCAATGGCCGTGAGGGTTAAGGCGTGAGCACTTAACACTCCGTGCCAAAGGTCGTGGGTTCGATTCCCACTAGGGGTGGTGGCTTTTCTTTAGAAAAAAAGTCCGTCTCGCAGGACTGCATCATCTTAGCGCGGTTCCGTTCATATCCCTAGTCTAATTTGGAAAGATTAAAATAGAAGCAGTTATTGTTTTGGTTCCACCAGTCTTTTTTTTTTAAATTAATTATTATAATGGTGTGTCAACCCTTAAGGTCACTAACGCCATTCCTGTGAGTAGTAAAGTCTTGAAAGGTCATGATTTACAATCTTACCTGGAAGGGTCCACTACACTAGAAACTGACAAGGTCTTGGAATCTTGGAAATCTATATTTCTAACAATAAATTGTTTTTGTTATTTTACTTAACCAGTTTTATTGTCAAATACATTATCCAACAATAAGCAATTAAAAAATAACAAGGAATAAAAAACAGACAAAAAGAACAGTTCGAATAAGCGAAATCAATTACTTTAAAGTTTTAAGCTCTTATTTCTCCGATTGACATCGCCTAATCAAAACTTTCATTAGAACCTTTTTTTTAGAGCATTTAATAAGCTTTCTAATGGTATTCTTCCGTTTACCAAGATTCTCAACCTTTTTCGAGATATTAAGGAAAGTAAACAAAGTTACTAACACTTTTTATGTCTGTTAATAAAATATTTTATTCTAACCGTTCCTTAACTCCAAACATAACCAAAATTTCAACATATTAGTTTTGATGAAAGTAGAACATGCAGAAAATGTTTCAACTGAATCCCATGATTCTAAGTACCCAAACCAAAAACGGTATTCAAAAAATATTTTTCCAATTTTCTCGAAAACGGTTTAAGCTATCGCCTTGAAAATGGTTTCATTCGTTTTCCTAGCCCAGGAGTCATACAAAACGAGTACTTAGAAGCTTATGAACTCAAAAACGTAAGCGTTACGATTTTTTTTGCGCGAATTTCGCCCCAAACGCCATCTTCCAGTAGGCGGATTTTGCTGGTTAACAAACTTGACCTTTCAAATTGGACGAAGGATTTTTGTACCAAATTTCATCAAAATCGGACCATTCGTCTTCTATCTAGAGAGGGAACAGACAAATATATATATATATATATATATATATATATATATATATATATATATATATATATATATTGTAAAGATAAATTTTTATAAAATGATTGCGCCACGTTGGGTCGCCATTTAATGTTAAGATTTTATTGTTTATAAAAAGAATGAAAAAATTTTAATTACTTGAGTAAGTTTTATTATATGAATATGACTTAATCTCAGGGATTAAAGTTCCGAGTGAATGAATGATATAATATTTATTTCCAGACAATCCTGAGATACAAACATCAATATTAAAAATAATACAAATGACAATAAAAGAATTAACAATTACAAAAAAAAAAAAAACTTTTACCTCTAAATCAATCCGCTTCCAACAAAGCCTCAATACACTGCGCTTCAGCAATTTCTTCCTCAGGCGACGCGCCCTCTTGCCAGGTCTCGCGCATATATGGATATCCCGAAATTGTGGATTCTGTTGTCTTCTCACTCCGTCTTCTACGACAATCAACAATAGACCGCACTCCGTATTCCTCGGAGGATAGCTATGGACTCTAGCTCCTCACTTCACGACTGCTGGGAATCAACTGACGCCTTCTAGCAGGAAAGCTTGGCATCCTTGTTTCTTAACTTCCGCTTTTTGTTGGTTTATATATGAAAGTAATAATTTTATTTTTGCAACTTCAAATAATTAATTTATTACCATCTGAATGTACATTTAATATGGATATATTGTACACCAGTATTGTCCAAAAATATTATTAATTTAAAATGTATATAATACGATGTTATTTGTATATATGGTTTGTGATTTGCGCGGGCTTTTCAAAATATCGATGGTTATTTGAATTTAAAAATATTTTCGTGAATGTAATATATCATTACATTTGCACTCCTGTCTAAAAAAAAAAAATTAAAAAAAAAAAATGATTTTAGTCCGGTATAAAAGATAAATTTAAAATTGAATTTTATAATTTGGAGTTTCGGGATACAGAACTATTAATTAGATTGGTCAATCATGTTCTCATCATCATTTGGATAAAATTTCTTTAATAAACTGGCATGAAATAGTCCTCTTCTAATTCCATCCTTGTTTTCTAAAAGGTACGTATGTCTGGAGACTTTGGTGTTAACATTATAAGGACCCTCATATAAAGGTAGTAACTTGGCATTTAGACCTCCGTTCTTCGGAATGCGTAGTGCTCTTACAAGGACTTTATCATTTATTTTAAAATTTGAGAATTTGACAAGTTTTTTATTTACAATTTCTTTTTTATCTTTTAATTTTTGAAAATTATTTTTAATCTCTTGTTCTATTTCCTCTAACGTTAAAATTTCTTCTTGATTTAAACCTTCCCCTATGTAATGATCCCAAAACCTTCTTGGTTTTATACCAAACATAGCTTCAATGGGGGTAAAACCGGTAGTAGCATGATAAATAGTATTTATACAATCTTCAATCTTTTCTAAATTTGTTTTCCAATGGTATTGATTTTTATCTAAAATAATTCTCAAGTATGTGAGCACATCTCTATTAGTTCTTTCAGAGTTATTCCCACAAGGATGTCTTATGGATGTTAAAATATGTTTAATGTTGCTTTTAACAAGAAAATTTTCCCATTTCATTGATGTAAATGAAGTAGCATTATCGCTTAGACACTTTTTTGGTTTTCCAATAGTTTCAAAAAATTGTTTCATTGAGTTGATAGCTTCTTTTATGTTAGCTTTTTTCGTAGGGTATAATTTGGTTAGTTTGGTAAAATTTTCTAATATTACAAAGACATAGCGATAATTCCCAATTGAGATTAAAGGTCCAAGATAATCAATGGATATAAGATCTAAACGACCTTTAGGTATAATGGTTTGTCCTGGTACTTTGTTCATTTTTCCTGGTTTATTTAATTGGCATTTCAGACATTTATTAATTTCTATATTTATAATCTTTCTTAATTTTGGAAAAGTAAATCTTTCTTTTATAATTTGATAACACTTGGTTACCCCTACATGACAAAATGTATTATGGACTATATTTATTAATTTCTTAATATCATCTTTTGTTGGAATTACAAAAAATTTATCTCTCACTTTTTTATGAACCATATTATTTATAATTTGGTATTTATTTGGTTTTCTTTTCACATTTTCATTTAGGTCCATGCTTAATTTCTGGTTTGTTACTAAATTCTGAAAAAATGTTTCTATATTCAAATTGTTTATCTGAAATTCTTTTATTCTTGATTTATTCATGATTGGTATTCGGCTTAAATAGTCTGCCATAAAATTGTCTTTTCCAGGAATATGCTCATACTTTAACGGTAAATTGTTTAAAAAATTCATCCACCGAATAATTCGATCTCGAGGATTTTTGCAAGATTGCATAAAAAGAATGGATTTACAATCTGTTATTATTATAGTGGGGTATCCTGCTATAATGAAATAAAATTTTTTAATTGAGTGGATAATGGCAAGTATTTCTTTTTCCGTGCTGTAATAATTTAATTCAGCGGCTTTGTATGATTTACTACAAAATCCTATTATCTGTTTTTCTTTATTTTCTCCCAACTGATATAATATTCCACCAGAAGAAAATGCAGATGCGTCAGTTTCCAAATAAAATTCTTTATTATAATCTGGGTACATCAATACAATATTTTTATTTAACAAAGATTTTAAATTTTCAAAAGCATCTTGGTGATCAGTTTTCCAAATAAATTTAACTTTTTCTGAAGTTAACTGGTATAATGGTTTTGATATCTCTGCATAATTTGGACAAAATTTGTTGTAGAAATTTACTAATCCGAGAAAACTTTGTAACTCTTTCTTATTTTTTGGTTGTGGAAAATTTACTATATCATCAACTTTACTGGGTTCTTTTATAAGGCCATTTGTAGTTATTATATATCCTAAAAAAGGCAATTATTTTATGAAAAATTGTGATTTCTTTAAATTGATTGTTATTCCTGCAGATTGAAGAGATGAAAATAAATTTTGTAGTGTATTGATAAATTCATTGAAATTGTTGTTATGTATTAATATATCATCTACATATATTTTAATGTTTTTATCTAAATTTTTTGGAATTACTGTTTTCATTGCTCTAATTAAAGATGCTAAGCTGGAATTTAAACCAAATGGCATGCGTTTATAGGCATATGTGGAATTTCTAAATTGAAAAGCAGTGTATTTTCTACTGCTGTGATGCAATTTCACTTGCCAAAAGCTTGCTTTCAAATCTAAAGTGGCCATGTATTTAGTATTATTACAATTTGCTAAGATTTCATCAATCTTTGGAGGGGAATCATACATTGGAACTATTCTTTTGTTTAAAAATCTTCCATCCAGACAAATTCTAACAGATTCATCTTTCTTCTGAACCAATATAATAGGGTTTACATAGCAAGAGTCAGATATTTCACTTACTCCTTGTTCTAACATATTGTTTAATTCTTTTTCAGCTTTGTCTAACAATTTTGGATTTAATTTATATTGATATTGTTTGTATGGTGTAGTGTCTGTCAATTCCAAATAATGTTCATACGAATTTATACAGCCTACTTTATTATTGAAAAGATCTTTTGATTTTATTAAAAGTTTCTCAAAATCTTGAATTTCTGTTTCATTTATCTCTATTGTTTTTTCTTTGTTTCTAATTTCATGAATTTTCTGTTTTATTTCTTTTAATGGATCTGTTTCAAGTTCAGTTGATTTATTTTTTAATGAGCTATCCTCTTCTTCGCTCTCATACATGATATTATAAATTTCTTTATTTTCTCTTGTCAGTATAACTTTATAAAAAGGTATTAAACAATCTTGGTTTTCTGAATTTAAACTTATTGTTCTTTCTTGGAAATCAATTTTTGCTTTGTGTTTATTTAAAAAATCATTTCCTAGGATTAATTTATTTGTCAACCCAGGCACAATTATTAAATTTACATCAAATCTATATTCCTCATACTTTGTTTCAATAAATAATTGTTTATTACAACATTGCGTTTTCTTTCCATTGGCTGAAATTATATATGTATTTTTTAAAGGTAATAATTTATATTTTTCTAAATTTCTTCTTATTTGTAAGTAATATTCTTTTTGTATTATGCTGATTTCACTACCCGTATCTATAAGGAATAAATATTTTTTATTATTATTTTTCAATTGTATGAAAGGTAATTCGTAAGAAGGAATTTTGACTTGGTTTGATTCTTCCAAAAGTATATTATCTTTAATGATGTTATTCGAAAAATATGTTTGTGGTTGATCTTTTTTATCTGTAAATTTCAAATTCCGGGTAGAGTCTTTTTTTAGTCATAATTCTTCAGTTGGATTTTTATTTCTTTGATCATTGCTATGAACTTGGGCTTCTACAGAAATTTGATTTAAATCTCGGTTGCATGTTTCTGTTCTATCTTTTATAGCTTGTTCTCTTTCCCTATTATAACGATTTTGAAAATAATTTCCGTTTTGACTTGTGGTTATTTCATTTCTTTCTTTATGGGGTTCAGACAATTGTGGCTTCCTCCAGTTTTCATATGATCTTTTATATGGATTACTATGATTTCTATCATTTGTTCCGAAATAGTTTGGTCTTTGTTTAAATCTATAATTATGATTTATACCATGATCTTTATTAAAATTATTATACTCCGTTTTTGTTTGATTATCATATGCTTTTCTATATGGTTGATTATAATTTTCAAAAGTTCGTTGTTTAGTTTCTACATAGTTTTCATGATTCATATTAAATTTTACTGACCTCTTTAAATCATTTACAATGGTATCTTGACCAACATATTGTATTACCTCGAGCAATTCGTTTAGATTTTTTACTCCTTTATTAAAACAAACATTTTTAACAGTTTTCCCAAAGTGTTTTATGAAAATGCTAGTGGCTGAATTTCCCTCCAATAGCTTGGCGGTAATAATTTTAGTTGCAAATTTTGAAAGATATACTTCCGGAGTTATATGCATATAGTGAGAGTAATTTGTTTGGAGTAAATCACTTAAATATTCTATGTATCTATCTCCACAAAATCTGTTATTAAATGCTTTCTTAAAATCCGTCCATGAGTCAAAAGATTTTTTATTTATTTTATAACAAGATTCAGCAGTACCGGATAAATAATTTATTAATTTTTCTGAAAATAAATTCCACTCTTGACCATGCAATTTATAATTTTGCTCTAATTTATCTATAAACTCATTAGGGTCTTGCTCTTCAAAATTTTTAAATAGGATTTTGATTTCAATATCTTTAAAATTGTTATTTCCATTTTGCCCTCTTAATTGGATATAATTTAATTTTTCTTGCATTTCTTTAGTTATTGTTTCTTTAAACTGGTTTATTTTGTGTTCTACTTGATCTATTTTGTTAGTATTTCCTTCCATCCTATCTTTTAAAAATCTTGCACACCCTTCCATGTTCTTATGGTTTGTTTCACATGTTTGTTTGTTATCATTTGTTATTTCTTCTAATTTAGCAACATCTTGTTTTATTGTTACTATCTCATTTACAGTCATTTTTTGTTTTTGATCTACAATATCTATTGATTTTTTCATTTCCGAATTTTGTTCATCTATTTCCTTTCTTAATGATTGATATTTACAATCCATCTCTTTTGTTATCTTGATTTCCATGTTATTTAAAGCATTACATAAATCGTCCAATTTTTTATTTTGTTCTATTCTATTTGCATCTATTTTATTTTCCAATATTTTATTATTTTTACTTAATTCGAACTTTAGTTCTTTATTTTGTTCGATCCTATTTGCGTCAATTTTACTTTCTAATATTTTATGGTTTTTACTTAGTTCTTTATTTTGTTCGATCCTATTTGCGTCAATTTTAATTTCCAATTTTTTATTTTGTTCTAATAATAGCCTCATCAAATGTTCTAGGCCTTGAGGATGCATCTCATTATCCCTTTCGGAAGTATGATTCCCGCCATTGGATAGAATTTCCGTTGCTAAGGAACCCGCCGATTCTCTGAATGCTATTGCATCATCCTCCTGCAATTCATTTTCACGTGTTTCGACTATTATATTTATTTTTCCTGGTGTAAAAAATACGTATTCCGGTGATTCTACACTATTTTCTTCACCGTTATTTTTAATTTGTTCAATATTTACGTCAGACATTTTTATTATATAAAAAAAAATTATTTTTTAAATTTTATTTTTAATATTTATTTACTGTTTTTAATTTCAATTCACTCGGCCGTCTACGTTGGGCGCCAATAATATTAAGATAATTTTTTATAAAATGATTGCGCCACGTTGGGTCGCCATTTAATGTTAAGATTTTATTGTTTATAAAAAGAATGAAAAAATTTTAATTACTTGAGTAAGTTTTATTATATGAATATGACTTAATCTCAGGGATTAAAGTTCCGAGTGAATGAATGATATAATATTTATTTCCAGACAATCCTGAGATACAAACATCAATATTAAAAATAATACAAATGACAATAAAAGAATTAACAATTACAAAAAAAAAAAAAAACTTTTACCTCTAAATCAATCCGCTTCCAACAAAGCCTCAATACACTGCGCTTCAGCAATTTCTTCCTCAGGCGACGCGCCCTCTTGCCAGGTCTCGCGCATATATGGATATCCCGAAATTGTGGATTCTGTTGTCTTCTCACTCCGTCTTCTACGACAATCAACAATAGACCGCACTCCGTATTCCTCGGAGGATAGCTATGGACTCTAGCTCCTCACTTCACGACTGCTGGGAATCAACTGACGCCTTCTAGCAGGAAAGCTTGGCATCCTTGTTTCTTAACTTCCGCTTTTTGTTGGTTTATATATGAAAGTAATAATTTTATTTTTGCAACTTCAAATATATACAAATTTGAACCACCGTTATTTTTGGTCTCTAGGGGTTCTGAAATGCGAAATTTTCTAGTCGTCACTTCCGGATTGTTTCATTGTATCAACCCTATAAGCGGGGTTCCTACCTATGGGGAAGGGAGGAACCGCGCTAAAAAAGAAAAGGCATTACCTCTATCCTGGGTAGAAAAGGGTGGTAACCTATAGATAACCCGTCCTAAAATTCGTCATTAATAATAAATGGACGTTAAAATTAAATTAAATTCCATGTTTGATTAAGAATTTTAACATTGTGTGGTGGAGTACGTATTTTTCTTGATTTTCCAGTGTCGCTAATGATTTTTTTACGGGATACCTACTGTTTGGAGGGACTTGGTGACGAAGCAAAAGAGGATAGTCATTAAAATAATCGTGCAGGCTTTTTGGACATTCTAGGTTTACCTCCAGAATCAATCCTTTCCTACTACTCTCGTTTACTTTTTCTAATTCTAGTCGTAAACTCAGGTCGGGATCACCATCACCTGTCACCCATTCGAAATCTGAAACAGGTAGGTATGCATCTCGCATTGCAGTTGCATACAAACTGACGCAATCTAAATAGAGAAGGTGTGTTGTCGGATCTAGAGTACTGTGTCCGGGCACATCAGGATTATTTGCCTTTGCATAGTGACGAGAGCAATTAGAAATTCCTCCTCGTAAATTAGATTCCAGCATCAAATACATTTCGGGATCGGAAAGGAGCTCTACTTCCACACCAGTTGTTCTTAACATAGCTTCATAGATGTAACCCGGTAACGTGTAACTCCAACAAGGATCAAGCCCATACGTTTTTACAGCAAAGTTTCCAAAGTTTTGAAAAACATCAGAGAGAATTAAAATGTCCGATTTTAAATATATCAAAAGATAATCCCGGAGAGTGTTGCATTGAAACACATAATTTAGCGATTGAGGCTCAAAAGATTGGTAAAGGTCTTTTTTTAAAGCCATATAGACGGAATGGATTCGGACTATTTATAGAGAGGCCACAAAAGCATACCTACAGACGCAGTAGTCGTCGTATTTGACTACCAAAAAGAGCACTGAGTGATGTCGAATTAAATTATTACCCTCGCAAAATATTTAACATTCCACATTTCAGAGGTGTATTTATGGTAGATACTCTCCCAGAATCTCCTAAATTAAGAGAATCTGCTATCGTCAATTTAGAGCCTCAAAAAAAGGTTCCCACTGGGTCTGCTTCGTAAAACGTGGTAAAATCGTTAAATATTTCGATTTGTTTGGTAATATGAGATCGCCACCTCAACCGGTGACTTATCTAAAAATGAACAGTTCTATATTTTACAATCGTAAACGTTTTCAGGGGTGGAATACCCCCTATTGTGGCCATTTGTGTTTACAGTATTTAATAGACAACTCCTGAAGACGATTAGCTTATTAGCATCATAAGCTTCGCTGTAACACATACAGGCGTATTGAGCGTGCTAGAAGCAAATTTCATGCCTCCCTTAGAGCTAGACGATTCTTACAGCGTCGGACTACTCTCTTTGGACCCGTTTAACACTATTCCGAACGTAGAAAAAGGTAAAAATGATATGTTTTATTTTGATACAATAGCCATTCAAATACCGGAAGAAGCCTACGACATTGAGGCTCTGGCTATGTTTCTCAGAGAGAAAATAGCATAATAGCTATGATGGTGTTGAGGAGGAATCCTAGCATGCTTAAGTGTGAAATACGAAGTAATAAATCGATTTATTTCAATTTTGCCGAATGACCGAGTTCTATCGGTCCACTTTTGGGTTATACTTCGAAAATTCTTATTATTCCTCCAAGCGATAGCTATATCGCATCCGAGAATATCGTAGAAATTCTTAGTGTAAATGTTATATCGGTACAGTGTAATATCGCTTCAGGGTCCTTTGTAAACGGCGAACCCGACCATAGCATCCATCAATTTTTTCCCGCAGTCGAACAGGGTTATAAGATATTAGAAACGCCGAACCCGGTCATTTACTTTTGTGCTAACGTACGGAGTATTGACAATATTACGGTTCGTCTAGTCGATCAAAACGGACAACTTATTAATTTCAGAGGGGAAACCGTTACAGTCCGACTGCATATAAAGAAAAATGGGGATTGATTTTAGAGGTGTAGAAGGAGAAGTTTGTCGACATCAACAGCGTCAGACAGTAGGAAATATAAGAAGGAAAAATAACACGTATAAAAGAAGCATCTTGATCCCTAGAAGAATTAGTAAATCAAAGACGTTTAAGCAGTTAACAGCTTCAAATGCAAAGTTTTTAAAACAGTGCGGTTTTACACTAAAGTATGGATAACATATTAGCTATACCTTCGGACATTTCCTTCGACAATTCTCTCACTCAGTTCAAGTTCCATTTGCACCAGCCTTATGCGGGAAATAAATTCAATCATTCCGATGAAATCCGTATTCCAATACAGCAACAATATATTTATACACTCCCATCACTTTCCTTTATCTACCTCGAGGGAAAGCTAGTGAATAAAGACCAGACCAAACCGTTAACTGCAAAGTTAACAAACAATGCATTTTCTTTTTTGTTTGATGAACTCAGATACGAACTGAATGGAATAGAAATAGATAGGGTTAAAAACCCCGGGATAACCTCTACACTAAAAGGTTTCTTGTCTTTTAGTCCCAGCAGAGTTAACGGGCTCGAAAATGCGGGATGGGTCTTCGCAAGTGAGGAAAAATCTCTTGAAATCGATAAAAACGGAGTGTTTAGCGTGTGCTTACCGTTGAACATTTTATTAGGCTTTTGTGAAGATTATAGACAAATCATAGTTAATTTTTATTATAATGAATTTCAAACAAGTTATTTCGGTGACAGGCATTCTCAACCTCTCCTTTCGAGATCTAGATTCGAGAAGATTTCCAGCAAATACCAAAGCGTATTGTCTCACCCTTCACGATAGAATTGTCGAATATGAAATGGGAACCGGTTTAGTAAGAAAATTGTACTGAATATATCCCAACTATATATAAGACGATGCATTTTGCCTCTGAGAGCTCATTTGTGTACATACAGGAGACGTTGTATTCAAGTATGACCAGGTCAGCAGTAATAGATTTTCAAGGTTTCCGTTTAAATTCGAATGCTTTAATAGTTAAGGAATTGACAATAGTCGATACGAGTTATGGAACAGCGTGGCATTGGTTTTTCAAGCCTCCTCAAGACGTCGAAGACGCTGTGAGACAGTCAAAGACGAATTTGTGGGTGAAAAAATCCTTACCCGGAATAGATTGGTTTTACGGCGAGAGAGACTACTCCGATTTAATTGCATGTCTCAAGTCAGTCACTGATTCGTATGACATTTTATGGGGTAAAGGATTGGAAAAATGTAAATTCCTGGAAGAGTTGCTCTCTGTGGCTGCGTATGATTTACACGACTTTGGCTGTCCTAATCTTAAAAATTTGGAAGACAACAAATTAATTTGTTATTTTCATTAAAACACAAGCTACGTATGCTCTTTTAATCAAGCCCATTGACTTGCCTCATGGATTAGAAAACATCCCGAAGCAGTGGATTGGAGAGGGAAGAAGTGAGAAGACAGACGTATGGAGTAAACGCATCTCCCCACCATCTCTTAGCCTTTAACGGATTTATCAGAAATGTTGACGATAAAGTCAAATGCTTTTATTGCGATCTAATTTACAACAATACTAATAGCTCTATAGGACCGTTCGAGTATCACAGAGCAAACACTCCAAAGTGTGTTTGGTTTAAGGAACACATGCTTGTTTAAATAGGATGAGCAATAAGAAGATAAACTCAGTAGAAGGGAATGGAGATGTTGAATGCTGTCATGCGTCGCTTGGGAGAAGAAGGAATTGAAACACTATCTACGGACAAGCAAAGGATTTTACCAAGAAATCTACTCCTGTAAGTCTTCAGCTATGCACTAGATTATATCTGGAACAACTTACCAGTGGAATGGCAGACCGACGAAGAATTTATTGAAAAAAGATTTCATTGTTATGATAATTAATGATTAAAATATAATTGTACCTTTTGTTAAATAAAACCTTTTTTGAAAATGAATTTTTTTTTTTCATTTATTTTACCTATTTTAACCTGGGATGAAGAAGGAAAAGAAACAAAAGTAACTAAAAGAAACTATTTTTTTATTATTTTATTTTATACATTGGAAAACAGATTGTTTAATAAAGTATTCGTATTCATACTTAAATGTATTGACAGATCTTCTTTTGGGTTGTTTTGATCCACACAAATTTGAACAAACATGTCGAACAATGAGAGTGAACGGTTAATTTCTTCAAGCTTGGAGCAGATCTTCATAGTCTTGGACCTGTTGAAACTTGAGCAAGGTGAAGTTATAGTCATGTGAGGAGATGGAGAATTTCAATTTTTCAATTTTATTTTATTGCATACAGGGTTTCCCCATTGCAAGGAGTTGACCTTATATAATGTTTTTAGTCCTATGTTAGTAATATATTCATAAACATACCCCAACATAAAACTTACGCATATGTTCTATTTACATACAGATACTTTGTGAAATAATAAAGTTTAACTTAAAATAAATGAAAATAATTACATCTTCTATGCATTAAATTTAAGGAGTATTTCTATACATGTACTAAATATAAAATACAATTTCTTAACCAAGAAGTGATTATTAAAAATTATTTTTAGATAGAGAAAACAGTGCAAAAAATGGATTACTTAATATTAAATATTGGATTTTTTTTGTGTGTGTGTTTTTACTATTATTATTATTGTGTCAATCAGAAATTAATGAAGCTCTCAATTTCAAGGAGTTTGAGATGGAGAAAGACTAATCAATGATACCCAAGGATATTCTATTCTTAGGACTCTGATTCTCCCCAAGTATGCGAAGGAACATAATATATTTTTAAAAGAAATCGGACTTGCCTTTCCTCTTGAAAAATTGTAATATCCTCGATGCCTGATCTGCTATACAGTGCTTCCATTCGTCTTTGTCCATGTACACTAGCTTATCCTTGTTAATCAAACCCACCGTCGGAATACCATTGTGAAGGCCTACTCGAATCTGCTTGTTCTTGGTAATGGCGTATTCGGTCACTAATTCCATACTGGACGAGCGAAGAAAATGTCTTGAGCACAAGCCACTGACTAACTACAGTGTCGGAGTGGGAAGAGAAAAAAAACAAACTTAAATCTGGAGGTTATTAAACTCTTTCACTAATCGATCTATTTCATTTCCTTTTGCTTCATAACGTGTTATCTGATGTCTTAAAGTTTCCAGTTCTCGAAGAAAAAAATGTATACGTTTCTTCATACTTATTTTTTTCATTTTTAACAACAGCAAGAGTTTTTTCTCAACAGCACTTCTTTTTCACTACTGTCCTTTAAACATCCGCAAACGTCAATAGATGGTCCACATTCGTCCGAATCGAACTTCATAGGTTTAAAAAAAGACATTCGTTGCCGGTCCACTTCTTATGATCTTGGAGAGAATCGTCGTCAGGTTCCCATTAGTGTAAGACGAGTCCACAAAATGCACGTCTTGTTCGATCGTATACTTGGAGGTAATAAAATCTAGCGGCGGCTAATTTCAAAGGCCTCACTGGAGAACGCCAACCGATAAACGTCGATAAGCGATTCTTTTCATATCTCAAATTTTTACGAACCAACTTTGACATCTGCTCTTGTTGGTGCACAACTAGTAACTAATTGGTTTTAGAAAAGACATCTAAAATAAATCTGTACTAATTGTTATGTTTGCAGTGAGTAATGAAACCGAATACTCAAGCAGTAGGAAAAAAGAGTAAAACATAGGAGAGGGAGACGGCAAGGACCTTGACATTTCATGATTAAAAAAAAAGAGAGAGACTCCTTTAATGCTTCAAGCTATGACCTTGACAAGGAATGCAGAATGGGTGAATGACCTCCAACAGGTTCGGAACAGACATTCTTTAAACTACTCTTCCAATTCACATAAAAACACAGAATGTATTGTAATGATATAAAAAGGGGGTGCTCAAGAAAGGGTCAGTTTCTGACATAGCAAAGAGTAGCATTCCTATTCAAAATAAAGGCTAGCTTATATTTCATAAGTCCATCACAAATATTATCATTTGTCAATCAATAAAATAAATAAAAGAATAATAAAAGAGATAGCATTTGGCAGTGTTTAGTTTGGCAGTATTTATTTTTTCAAAAAGGCAGTGTTAAGTAGATAGAAGAGTCCAAATATCTCGGCTAGGAGCGATAAGGTATACAAGTTCCCAGGAAGATAACGATAGAGGTGTTTCCAAGTATGGACAGGAAAATCCAGGGAAGGACGAAGAAGTCAGACACCCTTGGTATGGTGGGAGTAACGCCTATAAGTAGGGCCTTCCCCCACCACTCATTCTCACTTCAACGCCAGCCAAGGGCGAGAGAGCACCTTTTGCATCACCACAGCCTGACACCGAGCACCACCTGGACATGATGGGGAGACACAACTCCAAGATCTAACAGCCGACCATCCATCTCCTCAACATGACTACCAGCAGCCTGCCTCTTCACTTCAAGAACATCATCCGTAAAACAAGCTGAGTATAACTCACTCACTGCCAATCTTTAATTAAATTCTTAAAGCTATCTAAAATTTCATAATGGCCAATAGTTATATTTTAATATATAAGTTAATATTTTAAGTATGTTCTAAACATTTCTTAATAACCCAACATTGATACAAATATGTGAGTCACGCAAATTTTCTTTTTTATATTCTTTTTATATCACAGCCAGCGGCATCTTAAATTATATCTTTTCTTCAATATAAGTCAATTATTTCCAACTCTCTTTTATTTATAATGAACCTTTCTCCTGGTATTTAATATGGTCTCAACACATAAAATGACAAATGGTAAGAGATGATTCTAATCATATATTTCTCATGCTTTTATTTCAGGAAATTTATTAAATTAATTTAATTATTCAAATGGTTATTCATAAGTCCGTATGTGCTGAGTTTGGTAATAGATTAAATGAACCCTGAGATTTAATGAAATTATACTATAAACTTTTCTAAATAAACTTTTCCTACATTAACTTTCAAATATATCCAATTTTTCTTTTTCTTACCCCACAAAAACACCACATATTGGTGACCCAACGTGGGGCAATCCACTAAACCTGTCTCCGAAATCTTGAACAGGTTGAGTCGCGTAATCATTCCCGTAGCTTTGTATTGCAGCCCAGCAGCCTAGAGAAGAGTTGCAGTAGGCGTGCGCGTGTTTTAAAACCAGAATTAAAATTTTTATTTTTATGTTTTCAGATTTTAATATTGAGACCATATAATTAAAAAAGTGTGTTTTAAGGTTCAAAACTTGAATTTTTATTAAAAACAAATTTTTTGAATGATATTAAATTTTTAGCAAATATTTTATTTTTGGCTGTGATAGTTATTAAATTATTTTTTATTTTTATATACTTGTTTTGTCAGCTTGGCAAGTTTGCAAAGACCACATAATTGGATCAATGTTGGGAAATGTGATGGCAATTTTAAAAGATGCCCTAAAGATAGATATAATTCTATACATTTATTTCTGTATCTTTTATATTTTATTTTTGATTTATTAATTTTTGGATCGTATTTATAATTTTGTATATATTAAAATTTCTTATTCAATAATATGGAACATAACGAAGGTAATAGACGTTTCACCCAGAGTAGTAGGGAGGAAATAAATTCGGGGTTCGCGAAGATGCAGTTAATGATGAAACAAATGATGGCCCTAATGGTAAGCCAGAAATCAGAATCAGAAAAATTCAAAAACGAATTAAAAGCAGAAATGCAAAAATCCAAAACCGAAATAATAGAAAATCTAAAATCAGAATCAGAAAAATTAAGGACCATAATGACGCTCCGTGAAATCAAACCAACTCCTCTTGTAATCCATAAAATTAAACCTGTTTCTTTAATGATAAATGATCAAACTAGTCCTAAAATAACTGCTGTGTCCAACGATCTATTTACTTCCGATGAAATTTATATTTTAAATAATTTATTCAAATTAAATAAAACAACAAAATTAAACAATAACATATTCACTTCCGCCGAAAATTATATTTTAAACAAATTATTTAAGAAAAATCAAACAAAAATTTTAAACCCAGATTATTTAACAACTGTTGAAGATTTTATTTTAAACCATTTATTTAAAAACAATATTTTAATAAAAGAAGAAACAGCAAAAGTAAACATACAATTGTATATTAAATGTCCCCTTATTAAGATCGACCTGGGATATAAAAATAAAGCGAATAAAAATGGAATTATACGGGGAATGTTCCATTCGATTCTCCTAAAATATTATCATGAACCGACCAAAGATGATGAAATAAAAAATTTAACCAGTAAAGTATAACGATAAAACCTCTCTGTTTTGGAGCTCCTCCGGCGTTGGGTACCGGACTTGAGTGGATAGGGACAAATAAATAATAAATTTATTAATATTTAAATTATGTACAGATGGAATGGTTGGGATTCGGCTAAATAAACCTCAATATGATTTTGTTTTAAAAAAATCTATATTTCGGACGTTTCGGCTACTCATTGGTAGCCTTCGTCAGCTAAAATGACAAAAAAAAAAGAAATTAATACAGAAACAATCAAGAAAAATTTATAATTGTGATAGGTAACAGAACTATAGATACAGTTTAACTTATAACAGAACATATCGTCTTAAAATTCTTAGAATGAGTAGAATGAAAAAGAAAATAGGTACAGTAATTGATTTTAATAGTAATTAGTAACATTAATTGATTTTACAAAGAAATAAGAGAACTATATACCAATGACAAATATAGTAGCTAATAGTAACATTAATTAATTTTACAAAGAGATAAGATACTACATACCAATGGAAATGCCGAGCGGCAGAGGAAGACCAAGGTTGGCAATTAAGTAACCATTGTGAAAGTGTCTAAGGAAAAAAGGAATCTGCAAGGGGTATATGTAACTGGAAACAGCAAGAGGTGGGGGAAAACGGGCGGTAGGATCAAACAGATGTTTATGACATTTTATGACAGGAAAGGAGAAAAAGATGTTAATGGAAGGATACCCAAGGGGCAAGGTAAAAAATCTAGGTAGGTGGTCGGGCGAGTATTTGGAAAATATTAGCGTACATAGGAGAAATGCCTTGTTGGTCAGTTTTGTAATTTATATTGTTTTTGTTTAAGTTTATGTGTACACATTCCGAGATCTGTAGTCTTTTTTTGTTACGTTGTGTAGAAAGAATTTTCGTGTCGTCGAAGTTAAAAGTGTGTTTTTGTGTAATGGCATGTTTTGCAAGTGCAGATTTATCTATTTCTTTATTAGTGATGGTTCGTTTATGTTGTGTAAGACGTGAGTGAATGTCATTTATGGTTTCTCCTATGTATACACCATTGCAGGAAGGGGTTTGGCAAGGGACTTGGTAAACACATCGGGTTGTATGTTCAAAAGGGATGGGATCTTTGAGTTTGGTGTAGAGGGTTTTGAGTTTGTTGGTAGTTTTCAAACCAAAGTTTAGGGAAGGGTAGGATTTTTTAATTGTCTTTGTAAGTTTATCAGTCAGTCCAGGTGTAAATGGTAGAGATCGGAACATTTGGGAACTGGGAGTTAGGGAAGAATTGGGAGAGATAGTGCTGGAAGGTTGGGATTTTACTTTTTTAACAAGGGATTTTATGAGGTTGGGGGGAAATTGGTTGCGTGCCAATATATCTGAGGCGATATTAATATTTTTATTGTGGAAGGAAGCATGGGATAGGGAGAGGACTCGGCGAAGGAGATTTCTGGCTACATTAATCTTGAGGTGGTAAGGATGGGATGAATGAAAATTAAGTAACCGTCCCGAGTATGTGGGTTTTGTGTACCAGTCAGTAATAATAGTACCGTCAGTCTGTCTAATTAGTAAGATGTCCAAGTATGGGAGCTGTCTGTCCTGTTCTATTTCGACTGTAAATTGAAGCCTAGGGTAAAAGGAATTGAAACAGGTAAGTATGTCTGTTAGTCTGTTTGGGTTAATCATCAGCAAAAGATCGTCTACGTATTTGCAGATGAATGAGATGTCATGGGGAAACTGTGGGACGAGGGAGTTGAGAAGATCGTTGAGAAGGATTGAGGATAAATCGGGTGCAAGACAGTTGCCCATGGCTAGACCTTCAATTTGTTTATAGAATTTCCCATCATATTTAAAAAAACCGCTGTTAACACAAAGTTTTAGACTTTCTATAAACAGATCAAAGGATAGAGGGCTATGGAGGTGGAGGGTGGGCCAATGGTTTTCGATAATTTCTAGCGTTTTGGCTAGTGGGACGTTAGTGAATAAGGATGTGGCATCAATGGAAACTAAAATGTGGCCGTGGGGAATGGTTAGGTTGGATAATTTAGAAATTAGGTCAAAAGAATTTTTTATATCATAGGGATTATTATGGCTAAGTATTTGTAATGAGGGAAGAAGAAATTTACTGAGGCTGGAAGAGGGAGAATCTATATTGGCAATGATGGGACGAAGGGGATTACCAGGTTTGTGGATTTTGGGGAGGCCATAGGCACGCGGTGGGAGGGAATTGTGGGAAATTAAGAGGGTCTTAGTGGATTTGTCGATTTCGTTAGAGTTAAAAAGTTTGTGAATGTGTTCGTTGAATTTTCGTTCTTGTATTTTCGTAATGTCCTTAGGAATGGGTAAGTATGTATTGGTGTCGTTGAATAAGTTGGTCATTTTTTCGTTGTATTCTGTTCTGTCCATGATGACGGTCGTGTTTCCCTTGTCGGATTTAGTACATACTCGGATTTAGTCTTATGTACTAAATCCGACAAGGGAAACACGACCGTCATCATGGACAGAACAGAATACAACGAAAAAATGACCAACTTATTCAACGACACCAATACATACTTACCCATTCCTAAGGACATTACGAAAATACAAGAACGAAAATTCAACGAACACATTCACAAACTTTTTAACTCTAACGAAATCGACAAATCCACTAAGACCCTCTTAATTTCCCACAATTCCCTCCCACCGCGTGCCTATGGCCTCCCCAAAATCCACAAACCTGGTAATCCCCTTCGTCCCATCATTGCCAATATAGATTCTCCCTCTTCCAGCCTCAGTAAATTTCTTCTTCCCTCATTACAAATACTTAGCCATAATAATCCCTATGATATAAAAAATTCTTTTGACCTAATTTCTAAATTATCCAACCTAACCATTCCCCACGGCCACATTTTAGTTTCCATTGATGCCACATCCTTATTCACTAACGTCCCACTAGCCAAAACGCTAGAAATTATCGAAAACCATTGGCCCACCCTCCACCTCCATAGCCCTCTATCCTTTGATCTGTTTATAGAAAGTCTAAAACTTTGTGTTAACAGCGGTTTTTTTAAATATGATGGGAAATTCTATAAACAAATTGAAGGTCTAGCCATGGGCAACTGTCTTGCACCCGATTTATCCTCAATCCTTCTCAACGATCTTCTCAACTCCCTCGTCCCACAGTTTCCCCATGACATCTCATTCATCTGCAAATACGTAGACGATCTTTTGCTGATGATTAACCCAAACAGACTAACAGACATACTTACCTGTTTCAATTCCTTTTACCCTAGGCTTCAATTTACAGTCGAAATAGAACAGGACAGACAGCTCCCATACTTGGACATCTTACTAATTAGACAGACTGACGGTACTATTATTACTGACTGGTACACAAAACCCACATACTCGGGACGGTTACTTAATTTTCATTCATCCCATCCTTACCACCTCAAGATTAATGTAGCCAGAAATCTCCTTCGCCGAGTCCTCTCCCTATCCCATGCTTCCTTCCACAATAAAAATATTAATATCGCCTCAGATATATTGGCACGCAACCAATTTCCCCCCAACCTCATAAAATCCCTTGTTAAAAAAGTAAAATCCCAACCTTCCAGCACTATCTCTCCCAATTCTTCCCTAACTCCCAGTTCCCAAATGTTCCGATCTCTACCATTTACACCTGGACTGACTGATAAACTTACAAAGACAATTAAAAAATCCTACCCTTCCCTAAACTTTGGTTTGAAAACTACCAACAAACTCAAAACCCTCTACACCAAACTCAAAGATCCCATCCCTTTTGAACATACAACCCGATGTGTTTACCAAGTCCCTTGCCAAACCCCTTCCTGCAATGGTGTATACATAGGAGAAACCATAAATGACATTCACTCACGTCTTACACAACATAAACGAACCATCACTAATAAAGAAATAGATAAATCTGCACTTGCAAAACATGCCATTACACAAAAACACACTTTTAACTTCGACGACACGAAAATTCTTTCTACACAACGTAACAAAAAAAGACTACAGATCTCGGAATGTGTACACATAAACTTAAACAAAAACAATATAAATTACAAAACTGACCAACAAGGCATTTCTCCTATGTACGCTAATATTTTCCAAATACTCGCCCGACCACCTACCTAGATTTTTTACCTTGCCCCTTGGGTATCCTTCCATTAACATCTTTTTCTCCTTTCCTGTCATAAAATGTCATAAACATCTGTTTGATCCTACCGCCCGTTTTCCCCCACCTCTTGCTGTTTCCAGTTACATATACCCCTTGCAGATTCCTTTTTTCCTTAGACACTTTCACAATGGTTACTTAATTGCCAACCTTGGTCTTCCTCTGCCGCTCGGCATTTCCATTGGTATGTAGTATCTTATCTCTTTGTAAAATTAATTAATGTTACTATTAGCTACTATATTTGTCATTGGTATATAGTTCTCTTATTTCTTTGTAAAATCAATTAATGTTACTAATTACTATTAAAATCAATTACTGTACCTATTTTCTTTTTCATTCTACTCATTCTAAGAATTTTAAGACGATATGTTCTGTTATAAGTTAAACTGTATCTATAGTTCTGTTACCTATCACAATTATAAATTTTTCTTGATTGTTTCTGTATTAATTTCTTTTTTTTGTCATTTTAGCTGACGAAGGCTACCAATGAGTAGCCGAAACGTCCGAAATATAGATTTTTTTAAAACAAAATCATATTGAGGTTTATTTAGCCGAATCCCAACCATTCCATCTGTACTTATCACCTCGACGGCTAACTATCTAATCATCATATTTAAATTATGTTACCTATCAAAATTCTATGGTTTATTGATAAAAACCAATGTTTATACATTTTTAACACCATTTTCAAAATTACGAGAGGCAAAACCCATATTCTTTCATTTTTATTTTACTTTAATATCGTGTGCACAACCGTACACTAAAAATAACAAAAAAAAATGTTACTAAAAAAAAAAAAGGAAAAAATTATATTATCTTTTTTTTTTGACGTAGATTCAGTAAAATGATAACCGGTTTTATCCGTTAAAAGCAGTAAAATTATTAATAAAAATTAAAATTTTGCACCAATATAAAATTCTAATGTCATTATTAGTATTAATATCAAAGAGAAATTATCAAGAAGATATAAAAAATTATTTCATTATCGGTCGTGATAAGATTTTTAGACACGCAAGTGTAAAGAATAGAGAATCCATAAAAAGCAGGAAATCTCCAGTTTCTGTGAAAATCCTATTCCTATCTTAGGAATGCAGATAATAGGATGATTAACTCCCAAAAGCTCTTATCTACCTCGTGAGAAGAAAGGTTTGATAGTCCCAAATGTAAACAAAGCAGGCTCATGCTAGTTCAAATTTTGAACACGCGCACCGCGCTAGTAGTCAAGAAGTTCCTATAATTGCCACAGCCCCGAGCAGCGCTCGCATCACTTCCCATTCAATGTAACTAGAACCCGCCAACTATAGGAGGTTTTTAAATGAGAAATATATTTTTGAAGCCAATAAGGCTATAAGGAATTAATGAGTAAAATAACTAATGGTTAAACGACGTTTAAAATAAATAATAATAAAATAATTAAAACTTAGTAATTGTTTAAATAAAAATAAAGACAGACATTGACAAGGACAGTTAATAAATATTTAAAGGGAAAAAACCTTTTCAAAAGTTAATAATAAATAAAGAAGAAGTAGGAGTAAATAATTAATTGAAGTAAGGGGAAGTAGAAATAAATAAATCTAATTGAATTTATTTATGAAATATATTGATTGATATATTTGAATATTTATTTTATATTGAGGGCTCACGGACCCATGAAGAGGCCGGAGTACCTATTATTTGTTTTGTATTAAAGGCTCACGGACCCATGAAGAGGCCGGAGTACCTTATCTACGAATTGGGAAATATTATATTATACTATGTTATAATAAAGGGGGGAAACTTATTAATAATAATTTTTGAATAATGTTATTCAAGTGGAAGGAGTTTAATTAATATTGAAGTGGAAGGAGTTTAATAAATATTGAAGTGGAAGGAGAAGTTTTTAAATGAAATGTAGTAAGAAGGAGTGACTGACAAACAAGTTGACACCGACAAGGACTGATAGACTATTGACAAGTTATTTTATTACATTAAAATTTCAATTTTTTTAAAATGGGCTAGTGAGGGAACAAACTTTCTTGAACAATTATTAGAGTCATGTCAAATGCATTGGGTAAAATAATTAAATATGAATAAAAACCACAATGAACTTAAAAAGAAAACTTGTTGTACATAAAATATAATTGAAGAATGGATAAATATAAATAAAACTTAATATTTGAATGAGCCAGGAAGCTCAGCTTTGAGCTACACTTATATTTTTTTTGTTGTCGTAGTAGATATTTTTAATTATATTATATTGTTCATTTGAAATTAAAATGATTAATTATGGAATTAAGAGTAATATTAAAAATAAAAAAAAAAAAAAAAAAAAAAAAAAAATGTATATGTAAATAGATAAAAATAATTTTTTTATTGTTTAAAAAAAAAAAAAAAAAAAAAAAAATTTTTTATAAGTGACTTAGTAATGGAATAAGAAGTATACAGCCATACAACATGTGTTGTAAATGTAAATGTTATTATTGTATGTAATTTTTTTTTTGTTATAAAACATAATTTATAATTTTTATTAAGACTTTAGAATATTTATAATTTAATGTAGAGCATCTAAGAAACAAATTTAAACTTTTAAAACTGAAACATGTTAATAGTATCCAGTATTTGAATAGTAATGCTACCCTGAGCCGGAAAACAAAATCTTTAGACCAAATTAAATTAAAAAAAAAAAAAAAAAATTAAAACTTGCCAAGCAATTTTTTATTTTTTTTTACACCGGAGCCCACCCGAAATGTAATGATATAAAAAGGGGGTGCTCAAGAAAGGGTCAGTTTCTGACATAGCAAAGAGTAGCATTCCTATTCAAAATAAAGGCTAGCTTATATTTCATAAGTCCATCACAAATATTATCATTTGTCAATCAATAAAATAAATAAAAGAATAATAAAAGAGATAGCATTTGGCAGTGTTTAGTTTGGCAGTATTTATTTTTTCAAAAAGGCAGTGTTAAGTAGATAGAAGAGTCCAAATATCTCGGCTAGGAGCGATAAGGTATACAAGTTCCCAGGAAGATAACGATAGAGGTGTTTCCAAGTATGGACAGGAAAATCCAGGGAAGGACGAAGAAGTCAGACACCCTTGGTATGGTGGGAGTAACGCCTATAAGTAGGGCCTTCCCCCACCACTCATTCTCACTTCAACGCCAGCCAAGGGCGAGAGAGCACCTTTTGCATCACCACAGCCTGACACCGAGCACCACCTGGACATGATGGGGAGACACAACTCCAAGATCTAACAGCCGACCATCCATCTCCTCAACATGACTACCAGCAGCCTGCCTCTTCACTTCAAGAACATCATCCGTAAAACAAGCTGAGTATAACTCACTCACTGCCAATCTTTAATTAAATTCTTAAAGCTATCTAAAATTTCATAATGGCCAATAGTTATATTTTAATATATAAGTTAATATTTTAAGTATGTTCTAAACATTTCTTAATAACCCAACATTGATACAAATATGTGAGTCACGCAAATTTTCTTTTTTATATTCTTTTTATATCACAGCCATGCAAAATCTAAAATTATATCTTTTATTCAATATAAGTCAATTATTTCCAACTCTCTTTTATTTATAATGAACCTTTCTCCTGGTATTTAATATGGTCTCAACACATAAAATGACAAATGGTAAGAGATGATTCTAATCATATATTTCTCATGCTTTTATTTCAGGAAATTTATTAAATTAATTTAATTATTCAAATGGTTATTCATAAGTCCGTATGTGGTGAGTTTGGTAATAGATTAAATGAACCCTGAGATTTAATGAAATTATACTATAAACTTTTCTAAATAAACTTTTCCTACATTAACTTTCAAATATATCCAATTTTTCTTTTTCTTACCCCACAAAAACACCACAGTATACAGGGTGTCCCGTAAATGTCTAGTCATATTGTGAGGGGTGATAGAGGACCCTTAGGGGAACAAAAAATGTTCTATGACGATTTCCCGAATTCTCGCCCATAAGGGAGAAAACGTCGTTTTATTGTTTTTTCGAGACAAACGTACTTTTTAGAAGAATAATTGTTGTAGCTCCGTCCCAGGTGGTACTACTAAAAAGGGTATGAAACCAATCGAAAGCTGAGTAAATTTACTATAAGACTAGTTGAGAGTAAACGTAAAAATGAATGAATGTAAGTATGTATATCTTACCAAAAGAAGGCAATTCTAAATTTCCTGACATTTTATTGATATTTCTTTCCAGCGTTACTCCTCAATAAGCAGGATCTGAGATTTCCGGGTTTCAGAAAAACTTCCTCATTTAACCAGCTTTCCATTCATGTATCACAACCCTGTGTTATTGAAGTATTTGAACGATTTAAGAACAAAAGTTTTAACAAAAACATGGATCTATGAAAAGAAAATTATATTTTTTTCTTCAATTTATTCAAGAAGCTGAAGGGAAATATTTTTTTTATAAATGTTTACATAAATATTAAGTAAATATTTACTTAAAAGAATAAAAAAAATTACTTCCACGGATAAAAAAAAAAATCTTAAAACAGTAAATAAATAAAATACACATTTATTTTGAATTTATTAATTCAGGTAACTAATACTGGGTCCAGGAGGTGGCCATTAAGGAACCCCAACCATACATTAAGCTCAAAAATTACTATTTTTACCTATATCACGCATTTGAACACATTTTTACAGGACTATGTACAAATTATTTATGAGGGATAGAATTTTTAATTACCACAACAAAAACGCATGGGCTCAGAATCCCAGTGAGTTTCACAAGCGTAGCCATCAGTATTAATTTAAGGTAAAGCATTTGTTTTCTAAATATAAGTACCTGTAAAAATGTGTTCAAATGCGTGATCTAGGTAAAAATAATAATTTTTGAGGTTAATGTATGGTTGGGGTTCCTTAATGGCCGCCTCCTGGACCCAGTATTAGTTACCTGAATTAACAAATTCAAAACAAATGTGTATTTTATTTATTTACTGTTTTAGGATTTTTTTTTATATTCGTGGAAGTAATTTTTTTTTTTTATTGTTTTAAGTAAACATTTACTTAATATTTATGTAAACATTTATAAAAATAAATATTTCCCTTCAGCTTTTTGAATAAACTGAAGAGAAAAATATAATTTTCTTTTCACAGATCCATGTTTTTTTTTTTAAACTTTTGTACTTAAACCGTTCAAATACTTCAATAACACTGGGTTGTGATACATGAATGGAAAGCTGGTTAAATGAGGAAGTTTTTCTAAAACCCGGAAATCTCAGATCCTGCCCATTGAGGAGTAACGCTGGAAAGAAATATCAATAAAATGTCAGGAAATTTAGAATTGCCTTCTTTTTGTAAGATATACATACTTACATTCATTCATTTTTACGTTTACTCCCAACTAGTCTTATAGTAAATTTACTCAGCTTTCGATTGGTTTCACTCCCTTTCTAGTAGTATCACCTGGGAAGGAGCTACAACGATTATGTTTCTAAAAAGTACGTTTGTCTCGAAAAAACAATAAAACGACGTTTTCTCCCTTATGGGCGAGAATTCGGGAAATCGTCAAAGAACATTTTTTGTTCCCCTAAGGGTCCTCTATCACCCCTCACAATATGACTAGACATTTACGGGACACCCTGTATATATATATTGTAATGATATATTACATTCTCGAAAATATTTTTAAATTCAAGTAGCCATCGATAGTTTGAAAAGCCCGCGCAAATCGCAAACCATATATACAAATAACATCGTATTATATACGCTTTAAATTAATAATATTTTTGGACAATACTGATGTACAATATGCATATATTAAATGTACATTCAGATGATAATAAATTAATTATTTGGTATTACAAAAATATAATTATTATTTCTGTATATAAGCCGGCAAAAGTGCGGAAGTTAAGAAACAAGGATGCCAAGCTTTCCTGCTAGAAGGCGTCAGTTGATTCCCAGCAGCCCTGGATCGCGGAGCGTCACTTGATTCCCAGCAGCCCTGGAGCGTGGAGCTAGAGTCTATCGCTAGCCACAAAGAATACAGAGTGCAGTCTATTGTTATTATTCATAGAAGCCGGAGTGAGAAGAGAGCAGAATCCAGAATTCAAGATATCCATTCTATGCACGAGATCTAGCAAGAAAGCGTATCGCCTTGAGGAAGAAATTGCTCAAAATAAAAGTGAATTTTTAAAAATAGAAACTCAACTCGTAGAGCTTAATCATAATATAAAATATGCCCTTATCATGCACAATCCAGATACGTGTAGATGTATTGAATTATTAGATAAATTAAATGATTTAACACCTACTGCTAATATGTTGAGGAAACATTACGATATTGTTTATACTATTGAAAAAGTTAGTCGGTACCATGGAAAAGTCCCAGTATTTTTAAATGATAAAGAAAAACAAAACTTACACAAGGATAATGAGGTTATTCGAAACAAAGCAGAATATATCTATAAAAAATTCCAGAATTTATTTGTTGTAACCGGAAATAGTTCTTTCTTAGATATTTTTGAGGGTGAAAGGAAGAGTTTTTGTCCAAATACCAAACAATCAAATAACGAAAAGTTGAATAAGGGAATTATAATAAAAAATGAGAAAAGCAATGACAATTTAAGTAAAAATAATGAGATGCCTAGGTGCATGGACCAACTCATGAGATATATAACAGACAAATTCCAAGAGTTTAATGCTAAGAGTGATAAAAATTATGCAGAACTAAGTAAAAACCATAAAATATTAGAAAGTAAAATTGACGCAAATAGGATCGAACAAAATAAAGAACTAAAGTTCGAATTAAGTAAAAATAATAAAAAATTGGACGATTTATGTGCATATTTAAATAATATGGGTGAAAATCAAAATGAAGAGACGATAGAATTGGAAAAATCGAATGATAGCCTTTTTAATAAAAATAATAGAAGTTGTAAAGAAATTATTGAGATTAATGAAAATAATAACAAAAATTTAATTAAAAATACCGAAAATGACGATACATTAATAAATAATGACAATTTAAATGAAACAATAAAGGACAATTTAAATAGTAATGATGGTAGTAATGACCAGATATTTGAAGATGATAAAATATTGATTAAAAATAAAAATGACTATAATTGTTTAATAAATGAAGATAATACAATTCAAGAAAAAATATTAACTGAATTAAATAATGATAATGAGCGTACAAATGAAATAATAAATAATAAGATAATTAAAGATAATTTCAGAAGTATAATAAGGACAGAAGTTATAAATAAGATTGTGAAACAAAATAGCATTAAAAAATTAACTGATGACTACAAACTTATTATAAACATAAGAGGCTATAATACACAAAATGAAAATATTCCAAAGAAGAAGCTGAATAAAAATGTTAATAAAGATAATCATTTAAAGATTTTGAATGTCAAATGTGGAAATAGAATAAAAATTCTTTATAAATATAAAAGACAACTTGGGATAGAAAAAATTTCAAAGCTAAATCGGCCTCCAAGGAAAAGAATAAAACACTTTTATAGAAAGAAATTGGACAACTGCAAAATAAAGTATTAAGGACCAGGCATAAATTCAAGGCAATTGTTAAACTTAGTTTTATATTAGTGTGTTTGTATAAAATAAGTATTAGTTTAGCATTTTTGAATAAAATAAGATTTATTTTAGTATTAAATCAAACTGATAAAAAATATAATTAAAAATTAATATAAATGTTGAAATCGCATTAGTTTAGGATAAGAAAATTTTGATATTATGTAAAATTAATAAATTTAATAATAATGGTTTTTGTATATTAAAATAAACTTATTTCAATAAAGATCATTAGTTTAGCCTAAAATAAATTTGATACTCATAAAAATAATTTAAAATAAGTATATTAATAAAATACTATATTCATATAATCAAAAATTATGAAACGAAGTAAGCTATAAAAATTTAAAAATAATGTAATACACTTGACAATATTCTGTATTCCCAAACTCCAAATTAAAAAATTTCAATTTTAAATTTATATTTTATACCGGACTAAAAACATTTTTTTTTTTAGACAGGAGTGCAAATGTAATGATATATTACATTCTCGAAAATATTTTTAAATTCAAGTAGCCATCGATAGTTTGAAAAGCCCGCGCAAATCGCAAACCATATATACAAATAACATCGTATTATATACGCTTTAAATTAATAATATTTTTGGACAATACTGATGTACAATATGCATATATTAAATGTACATTCAGATGATAATAAATTAATTATTTGGTATTACAAAAATATAATTATTATTTCTATATATAAGCCGGCAAAAGTGCGAAAGTTAAGAAACAAGGATGCCAAGCTTTCCTGCTAGAAGGCGTCAGTTGATTCCTAGCAGCCCTGGATTGCGGAGCGTCACTTGATTCCCAGCAGCCCTGGAGCGTGGAGCTAGAGTCTATCGCTAGCCACAAAGAATACAGAGTGCAGTCTATTGTTATTTTTTTTTTATTTATTGATTATAGGTGCTTCTACTGCCAAGGTCATTAGCACCTCTCCATTGTTATTATTCATAGAAGCCGGAGTGAGAAGAGAGCAGAATCCAGAATTCAAGATATCCATTCTATGCACGAGATCTAGCAAGAAAGCGTATCGCCTTGAGGAAGAAATTGCTGAAGCGCAGTACATTGAAGCTTTGTTGGAAGCGGATTGATTTAGAGGTAAAAATTGTTTTTTTGTAGTTGTTGATTATTTTATTATTATTTGTGTGTATTTTAATATTGTTTTGTATTTCGGAATTGTCTAAGAATCAATATTATATTCTTCATTCACTCGGAACTTCTATTCTTGAGATTAAGTTAAATTAATATAATAAAACTTATTAAAGTAATTGAAATCCTTTTATCTTTTTAAAAAAAATAATATCATAACATTTAATGAATCATTTTATAAAAAAAAAAATCATAACATTTAATGACGCCCAACATGGCGAATCATTTTATAAAAAAAATATAATCTTAACAATATATATATATTGTAATGATCTAAAAGGGGGTGCTCTAGAAAGGGTCAGTTTCTGGCATAGCAAAGAGTAGCATTCCTATTCAAAATAAAGGCTAAGTTATATTCCATAAGTCCATCACAAATATTCTCCTTTGTCAATCAATTAAATAAATAAAAGTAATAAAAGGGATAGCAATTGGCAGTGCTTAGTTTGGCAGTATTTATTTTTTTTAACAAAGGCAGTGTGTAATAAAAGAAGAGTCCAAACGTCTCGGCTAAGAGCGATAAGGCGTCGAGAGATACAAGTTCCCAGGAAGATAACAATAGATGTGCTTCCTAAAATGCACTTTGAACATCCAGGGGGCGATTGCTGAAGACAGACACCCTTGGTGTGGTGGGAGTAACGCCTCTATAAAAAGGGCCTTCCCCCACCACTCAGCCCATTCATGCACCAGGGGCAGAGGACACACGGTCTCGCTGCAGAGCCAGCTGGTCAGCCGACACCAAGCTCACTTCACCTGGACATGATGGCCAGACACCACTCCAAGATTTAGCAGCCGACCATCATTCTCCTCAACATAACTACAAGCAGTCTGCCTCTTCACTTCCAGAACATCATCCGTAAAATAAGCTGAGTATAACTCACTCACTGCCAATCTTCAATTAAAATTTAAAAGCTATCTAAAAATTAATAATGGCCAATATTTATCTTTTAATATATAAATTAATATTTTAATTATGTTCTAACTTTTCTAAGATAACCCAACATTGATACAATTATGTGAGTCAACCAATTTTTTATATTCTTTTTTATATCACAGCCATGCCAAATCTTAAATTATATCTTTTATTCAATATAAGTCAATTATTTCCAACTCTATTTTATTTACTATGAACCTTTCTCCTAGTATTTAATATGGTCTCAACACATAAAAGGACAGATGGTAAGAAGTGGTTCTAATAATATATTTCTCATGCTTTTATTCAGGAAATTTATTAAATTAATTCAATTATTCAAACGGTTTTATTCATAAGTCCGTATGTGGTGAGTTTGGTAATTTTAAATGAACCCTGAGATATAATGAAATTATACTAAAAACATTTCTAAATCAACTTTTCCTATAATAACTCTTAAAATATATTCCAATTTTCTTTTTCTTCCCAAACCAAAACACCACAATAAATATATATATATATATATATATATATATATATATATATATACTAGCTGAATACCCATGCTTCGTCACGGCAGATAAGTAGTTATTTTATTGCGTTAAATAATGCATCATCAAAATTAACACTCCTACTTAATTTTGTGCAGTTTATTATAGCACGGTTCCCCTCATACAATAAGTTAGTCATCAGTTTATTGGTAATCAAAGTATAATGTTTCTTGACATTGGGATGCTCCGCACCAGTATCAAAAACAGATAACGTAGAGATAACCCGTTATCTATAGGTTACCAGCGTGTGCGTATATAAGGGCAACTGAGGGATGTGCAGCCCCCCCCCCCCCCCCCGAAATTTTGATTTGATGGTAAAAATGTGTCTTAAAAACCTTAAAAATAAATTAAATAAGATCATTTCTTTTATGAGCACAATTGGGTTGATCCATTCCTTTTTCATTCCAAAGATCATTTCATTTTAGTTTTAATAGCGTTTTATTTGCCTAAAACTATTCCAAGTTGATAGTATTCCATACCCCAGTAATTCAAGGACTGCCATCATAGTTGAAATTAACCTCAATTAGAAATAAAACTATGAGATAGATAATGTAAGGAAACAGCTGTTCTTTATCGTCCTAGCAACGCAGGCTGCCTAGGCTTGCCTTCTCTAACCAACTCAAACTTTAAACCCCCCTAAAAATGCTTAAAAATACGAATATCAAAAAATCCTTTCTTAGCGAGCGCCTACGTTATATAGGGAGTGTCCATGCAAAATTTCAAAATTTTCTGTTAAGCGGTTTGGGCTGGGCGTTGATAGATGAGTGAGTGAGTGGTATTTGACAAATATATAGTAGATATATATATATATATATATATATATATATATATATATATATATATATATATATATATATATATATATTAACAGAGGTCATTTTCGGTGTCTAGTAGAGTATCTAGTCTAGAAATAAATATTAAAAGGCTTACCTCCGAACTGATGACCCTCCAACGGAATATCCAGTGATTCCTCCTCCTTGATCTGAACGTAACGCTCAATTCCTGTTACACATATTTATATGATACAATTAGAAACATTCATCCCAATAAAAAAGGGAAGCTTCCAATTCACATAAAAACACAGAAGAAAAAATATATGTTCAAGAATAAAATATAAGTACATTTAGTGTCATGTACCTGAAGTGGAAGGATAAACATCTTCTTCTTTAATATATGCCTCTACAGTATTGAGATTGTAAGCATCTGTTAAACCAAATAAACATTATTATATTTGGACAAGATAGGGGTAACCAATACATGCTCAATAAATAATGGTACTCAGAATAATAACAATAAATATATTTAAAGCAAATTTATAGTCAACAAACTACAATGATGAGAAAATAAATTATCAAAAGCGAGTCTGACCCTGGTATACCAGGAGTGCTCAATTAGTTTCATAGAAAAATTATCCTTACTTCGATTCCCATCACAACTAACGAAATAGTGCTTTATAATAATAATAATAGCTTTATTGACATCTTTTCTGACAAAAGCCTCTCCTTACAGAGGAAAACAGTGATTTATTGTGAAGGAATTTTTCTTTCTCGCCAGGTTTTAGTTATTCTTTATGAATTAACACAAGGGAGGATGGGGATTGGTGAGCCTCTTAGTTTGGAGAACCTGAGTTATTAGTTTTTTTATATATAAGTAAGAGAATTTAATATAATGCAAAGCATTTGAATAACTGTATTTTAAACTCAGCAATAAACAATTAGAAATATAAAATTAATTACCTGATGTTGATGGGTAAACTTCCTCGATCACACCATTACCTTCATTAATAAAGATTCCTAAAATATTCCCAGCAGTTTCAGTTCCTGAACATTAAAACAATCCACAATTATATTGAGATGTTTGTTGTGATTGGTATTCAAAGAAACATATAATAACCATCAGCAATAATTTAATCACAAAATCTGCCTTTTTATAATCCATTTATTATTGATTACAAATTTTAGGATGGGTTACCATCCTTTTGTAGCCTGGATAGGGGTGATGCCTTTTCTTATTTAAGGGCCGTGAGAGTTAAGTGCTCAGTTAACTCTCACGGCCACAAGGTCTGACTAGCATTTAACAATGAGTATTATTTTAATAGGTGGAAGGTCATGAATATATAAAACTTGCCTAATCCTCGTAATATACTTTTATTTTTAGCACGGTTCCTCCCTCCCTTCATAGGGAGGGATCCCGCTTATAAGGTTAATCTCATGAAACAATCCGGAAGTGCCGACTAGAAAAGTTTTCGTTTCGGAACTCCTAGAGACCGAAAATAACGGTGGTTCAAATTTATTTATTTATTTATATATATATATATATTTATATATATATATATATATATATATATATATATATATATATATATATATATATATATATTGTAATGATCTAAAAAGGGGGTGCTCTAGAAAAGGTCAGTTTCTGGCATAGCAAAGAGTAGCATTCCTATTCAAAATAAAGGCTAACTTATATTTCATGAGTCCATCACAAATATTATCATTTGTCAATCAATAAAATAAATAAAAGAGTAATAAAAGAGATAGCAATTGGCAGTGCTTAGTTTGGCAGTATTTATTTTTTTTTTAAAAAGGCAGTGTGAAATAAAAGAAGTGTCCAAATATCTCGGCTAGGAGCGATAAGGTATACAAGTTCTCAAGAAGATAAGAATAAACGTGCTTTCAAAAAACGCACTTTGAACATCCAGGGAGCAATCGCTGAAGTCAGACACCCTTGGCGTGGTGGGAGTAACGCCTCTATAAAAAGGGACTTCCCCCACCACTCGCCCCATTCAACCACCAGAGGCAGAAGAACGAGGATCGAGGCAGAACCAGCTGGCCAAGCGGACACCAAGCACTTCACCTGGAAATGATGGCCGGACACAACTCCAAGATCTAGCAGCCGACCATCATTCTCCTCAACACAACTACAAGCAGACTGCCTCTTCACTTCCAGAACATCATCCGTAAAATAAGCTGAGTATAACTCACTCACTGCCAATCTTTAAATAAATTCTAAAAGCAATCTAAAATCTAATAATGGCCAAATTTTATCTTTTTGTATATATAATAATATTTTAAATATGTTCTAACATTTCTTAATAACCCAACATTGATACAAATATGTGAGTCAAGCAAAATTTCTTTCTTATATTTAAGTTTATATCACAGCCATGCTAAATCCTAAATTATATATTCTTTATTCAATATAAGTCAATTTTTTCAAACTCTATTTTATTTATAATGAACCTTTCTCCTGGTATATAATATGGTCTCAACACATAAAAGGACAGATGGTAAGAAATGATTCTAATAATACATTTCTCATGCTTTTTATTTCAGGAAATTTATTAAATTAATTAATTAATCAAATGGTTTTATTCATAAATCCGTATGTGGTGAGTTTGGTAAATTTAAATGAACCCTGAGATATAAGGAAATTATACTAAAAACATTTCTAAATCAACTTTTCCTATAATAACATTAAAATATATTCCAATTTTCTTTTTCTTCCCCCTACCAAAACACCACAATATATTGTTAAGATAAATTTTTAAAAAGAAATAAAAAGATTTTAATTACTTGAGTAAGTTTTATTATATGAATTAAACTTAATCTCAGGGATTGAAGTTCCGAGTGAATGAAGAATATAATATTGATTCTTAGACAATTCCGAAATACAAAACAATATTAAAATACACACAAATAATAATAAAATAATCAACAACTACAAAAAAACAATTTTTACCTCTAAATTAATCCGCTTCCAACAAAGCTTCAACGCACTGCGCTTCAGCAACTTCTTCCTCAAGGCGATACGCTTTCTTGCTAGGTCTCGTGCATAGAATGGATATCTTGAATTCTGGATTCTGCTCTCTTCTCACTCCGTCTTCTATGAATAATAACAATAGACTGCACTCGGTATTCTTTGTGACTAGTGATAGACTCTAGCTCCACGCTCCAGGCTGCTGGGAATCAAGTGACGCCTTCTATCTATGGCTGCTGAGAATCAACTGACGCCTTCTAGCAGGAAAGCTTAGCATCCATGTTTCTTAACTTCCGCATTTTGTTAGCTTATATATGAAATAATAATTATCTTTTTGCAACTTCAAATAATTAATTTATTGTTATCTGAATGTACATTTAATATGGATATATTGTACACCAGTATTGTCCCAAAATATTATTAATTTTGATCGTATATAATACGATGTTAATTGTATATACGGTTTGTGATTTGCGCGGGCTTTTCAAAATATCGATGGTTATTTGAATTTAAAAATATTTTCATGAATGTAATATATCATTACAATATATATATATATATATATAGATTTGTCTGTTTGTGCTTTTCCGGCCTAAATAATAGTCCGATTTTGATGAAATTTGGTAAAAAAATCTTTCGTCTAATTTGAAAGGTCAAGTTTGTTAACCAGCAGAATCCGCCTACCGGAACATGGTTTTTGGAGCGAATTAAACGTTCACAAAAACCTTTTTGAATTCAAATAGCCCTTGAGAGCTTGAAAAGCCCGTGCAAACTACAAATCCTAATATACTAATAACATCGTATTATATACGATCTAAATTTATAATATTTCTGGACCATACTGATGTACAATAGGTATAAATTAAATGTACAGTCAAGCAATAATAAATTAATCATTTTGGAATTACAAAATAATAATTATTATCTAAATTATAAACCGACAAAATACTGAAGGTGGTGGAAGAATGCGTCAGCTTATTCCCGCCAACACCTCTCAGTCTATGTCTAAGTCTAGCCGAGTACGGAGTCTCTTGAGTCTATGTCCATCCTCAATAGAGTAAGGGAATCTTACAGCGTATAGATTGCGAACCCTCTCATATGGTGTTTTTATATATGTGTGAATTTATTTACTGGCCTAAGCAAGAATATTAATGCTGAGTACGTGTCCTGCTGAAGAAGGAATATTTCAAAATTTATTGAAGTGAAAAGTGATAATACATTTGTGTTGGTATTTGTATTTCAGTATTGTTTGGAAATACGTAATTGTTTCATATTCATTCACTCGGAAATTTTTATCCCTGAGATTAAGTTCTCATAATATAATTATCCTAATAATTAATTTATCTAACTAAAAATTTTATATAAATAATTTATTTCCTATTAAAAATAAAAATATCTTAACAATATATATACATACATTTGTCTGTTCGCGCTTTTACGGCCTGAATAATAGTCCGATTTTGATGAAATTTGGTACAAAGATCTTTCGTCTAATTTGAAAGGTCAAGTTCGTTAACCAGCAGAATCCGCCTACCGGAACATGGTTTTTAGAGCGAATGTCGCGCGAAAAAAATTGTTCCCCTTACTTCATATGCATGTAAGTACTCATTTTATATGCTTCTTGGTCTAGGAAAACGAATGAAACCATTTTTAAGGCGATAGCTTTAACAGTTTTCGAGAAAATTGGAAAAATAGTTGCTGAATAACGTTTTTGGTTTTGGTACTTCATGGGATTCAGTTGAAACATTTTCTGCATGTTCGAATTTTATCAAAACTAATATGTTAATATTTTGGTTACGTTTGTAGTTAAGGAAGGGATAGAATAAAATATTTTATTAACTGACAAAAAGTTTTGGGAACTTTGTATACTTTCATTAATATCTCGAATACGGTTGGGAAATCGTCATAAGTTGATAGAAACTATTTGAAAGCTTTCTAAATTCTTTAAAAAAAGATTCTGAAAGAATTTTTGATTAGGTAATGTCAATCGGAGAAATAAGTGCTTAAAACTTCAAATAAATATACCCTATTTGTTCTTATGAACGGGTTTTTGTCGTTTTTTTCTCTTTCCCTTAGTTTTTTTATTACTTTTTATTTTTGTATTTTCTTATATTAGGAAAATGTATTTGTGTGTAAAACAGAATAGGTAAAATGAGACCAATTTTCTGTTGTTACAAATAGGTTAGAAAAATATGAGTACCTTTGCCTAAATTCCTAGCAACCTGAAAATTTGCATGAACGTTAGGGACAACATTATAATGGAATTGGAAGAAGCCCGTATCGATCCCATGAGTGCAAACAATTTCATTCGAGGACAAAGTTCGCTAAAAAAGGTTTTTAGGAATTTTCAGCGAAACGTTTAGTTTTTTTTATTCCTTGTTATTTTTTAATTGCTTATAGTTGGATAATGTTTTTGACAATAAAACAAATTAATTAAAATAAGAAAAACAATTCATGGTTAGAAATATAGCTTGCCAAGAGAAAGAGATTCGATGACGTATTTAGAATATTTCCAATTGCCTTTATGCTGCTGGTTTTTTATTTTATTTTTTAATTGATTTTATTTGTAGAATTATTACTATAGTAGAAGAACACAAGAAAATGTGGATTTTTTTGATATTTTTAAATGCATTGAAAACGTATGAAATAAGTATCTCTAGAAGAGGATTCTAGGGTCTGGCGGACCCGACCAGGTAAAGTCATAAACCCCTTTGAACAAAGGCCGAACAAAATATTATCTGTTCTATTCTAAGCTTTTCAAATGACAATAGGGATATGGACGGAACCGCGCTAAGATGATGCAGTTCCTACGAGTCAGTCTTTTTTTTTTTTTGTTGGTCATTAATGCTAGATATATAATATACTTTCTTTATCGCTCTACATGTATTGCATCCCGTGACGCATCTTCAGGAGCAATGTAATTATACATAAATATTCCAAGGAACACCTGCCACAAGTAGGGCCACATCCATGAGTGGCAGGCTCATATTATTCATGTACAATAAGTTGCTCCTGCAAAGGCGACACGGGACACGAAACATAAGAAGGTGATAAGTTATATATATATATATATATATATATATATATATATATATATATATATATATATATATATATATATTGTAATGATATATTACATTCTTGAAAATATTTTTAAATTCAAATAACCATCGATATTTTGAAAAGCCCGCGCAAATCACAAACCATATGTACAAATAACATTGTATTATATACGATCAAAATTAATAATATTTTTGGACAATACTGATGTACAATATATCCATATTAAATGTACATTCAGATAACAATAAATTAATTATTTTGTATGGCAAAAAACAATTGTTATCTTTATATATATAATCCGGCAAACTGCGGAAGTTGGAAAGAGGGAAGCCAAAGTTTCTCTCTCGAATGGCGTCAGTCGAGTCTAGTCCCAGCAGCGATAGAGAGAAGGCGTCTATTCTCGCATTCATGGACTGAGGAACTGGGGTTGGTCCTAAGTCTTTTGGTTCTTAGCGTTGGCCGAAGTCAGAGCTCTCCTCCAAGGAATACCGAATATATTGAGATTTCGTTGGAAGCGGATTGATTTAGAGGTAAGAATTGTTTTTGTTGTAGTTTTCAATTATTTTATTATTGTTTGCATGTTATTTAATATTGTTTGTATCTCAGAATTGTCTGGAGATAAATGTAATACCAGTCATTCACTCGGAACCTTGATCCATGAGATTAAGTTAAATTAACATAATAAAAACTAATTAAAATTTCTTTATTTCTTATTGTAAAAAAAAAAAAATTAATCATTACATTTAATGACGCCCAACGTGGCGAATCAAGTTATAACAAATAAAATCATTACATTTAATGGCGCCCAACGTAGACGGCCGAGTGAATTGAAGTTAAAAACGTTAAATAAATATTTTAATAACAATAAATTTTAAATAAAATAATAAAAAGTAAATAATGGATGATGCAATTGAAAATCGATTATATAGAAATGGCGGCAGCTCGTTCCAGGATCTGCTACGTGTCACTAGGATATCGTATTAGATAACAGGAATTGAACTCAGGAAATGGATAATGAGATACATCCGCGTGTATAGGAAAATATAAGTTTATATCAGAATTTAATAACAAAATGGAGGAAAATATACAAAATGAGAAAAGTAATGACAATTTAACTAAAACTAATGAGATGCATCCTCAAGGCCTAGAACATGTGATGAAGCTATTATTAGAACTAAATCAAAATATGGTTGAGCTAAATAAAAATAATAAAATATTGGAAAATAAAATTGATAAAAATAATGAAATATTGGAAAATAAAATAGATGCAAATAAAATAGAACAAAATAAAAAATTGGACGATTTATGTGCGTATTTAAATAATATGGGTGAAAGTCAAAATAAAGAGACGATAGAATTGGAAAAAACGAATAACCTTTTTAATAAAAATAATAGAAGTTGTAAAGAAATTATTGAGATTAATGAAAATAATAATGGAAATTTAATTAAAAATACCGAAAATGACGATACACAAATCAATAATGACGATTTAAGTGAATTAAGAAAAGATAATTTAAATTATGATTGTAGTATTATTGATCAAAAATGTGAAGAAAATAAAATATTTGTTGAAACTAAAGATGAAAGTGAGTATGTTTGTTTAGTGAATGAAGATGATAAAATTAAAGAAATATTATTGAGTAATTTGAATAATAACAATGAAAAAATAAATCAAATAATTAAAAATAATATAACTAATGATAATTTAAAAAATAAAATAAGTACAGGCGTTATGGATGAGAATTTGGAACAAAATAATATTAAAAAATTAGTTGATGATCATATAATTAGTTTAAAAATAATGAGTTATAATAATAATAATGGTAATAATCAAAATAATATAATGAATAAAAATGTTAACAAAAATAATCATCTGAAAAATATGGACACCAAATTTGGTAATAAAGTAAAAATACTTTTTGAGTATCAATATCAAAATGGGATTGAAAACATTGCAAAATTAAATCGGCCTCCAAGGAAAAGGATAAAACACTTTTATAGAAATAAATTGGACTGCTGCAAAAAAAATATTAACGACCAGGAATAAACTCATGAAAAAATTTAAAATTAATATCTATTAGTTTAGTGTGTTTTTATAAAATTTATTAGTTTAGCATTTTTTTTAAGAAAACAAGATTTATATTAATATAAGATTTAATTGATAATAATAATAATTAAAAATTAATATAAATGTTGAAAGCACATTAGTTAGGATAAGAAAATTTTGATATTATGTAAAATTAATAAATTTAATAATAATGTTTTTTGTATATTAAAATAAACTTATTTCAATAAAGATTATTAGTTTAGCCTAAAATGAATTTGATAATTATAAAAATAATTTAAAATAAGTATATTAATAAAATACTATATTCATATAATCAAAATAATTAAAAAATTATGAGACGAAGTAAGCTATCAAAATTTAAAAATAATATAATACACTTGCTATTATTCTGAACTCTCTATTCCGAAACTCCAAATTAAAAAATTCAATTTTAAATTTATTTTTTATACCGGACTAAAATCATTTTTTTTTTATTTTTTTTTTTTAGACAGGAGTGCAAATGTAATGATATATTACATTCTTGAAAATATTTTTAAATTCAAATAACCATCGATATTTTGAAAAGCCCGCGCAAATCACAAACCATATGTACAAATAACATTGTATTATATACGATCAAAATTAATAATATTTTTGGACAATACTGATGTACAATATATCCATATTAAATGTACATTCAGATAACAATAAATTAATTATTTTGTATGGCAAAAAACAATTGTTATCTTTATATATATAATCCGGCAAACTGCGGAAGTTGGAAAGAGGGAAGCCAAAGTTTCTCTCTCGAATGGCGTCAGTCGAGTCTAGTCCCAGCAGCGATAGAGAGAAGGCGTCCGTCTAATTCTCGCATTCATGGACTGAGGAACTGGGGTTGGTCCTAAGTCTTTTGGTTCTTAGCGTTGGCCGAAGTCAGAGCTCTCCTCCAAGGAATACCGAATATATTGAGATTTCGTTGGAAGCGGATTGATTTAGAGGTAAGAATTGTTTTTGTTGTAGTTTTCAATTATTTTATTATTGTTTGCATGTTATTTAATATTGTTTGTATCTCAGAATTGTCTGGAGATAAATGTAATACCAGTCATTCACTCGGAACCTTGATCCATGAGATTAAGTTAAATTAACATAATAAAAACTAATTAAAATTTCTTTATTTCTTATTGTAAAAAAAAAAAATTAATCATTACATTTAATGACGCCCAACGTGGCGAATCAAGTTATAACAAATAAAATCATTACAATATATATATATATATATATATATATATATATATATATATATATATATATATAAATGTATATATATATAAATATATATATATATATATATATATATATAAATGTATATATATATATATAAATGTATATATATATAAATATACATATATATAAATGTATATATATATATATATATATATATATATATATATAAATATATATATATATAAATATATATATATATATATATATATATATAAATATATATGTTTTGTTTTAAGTTTCTTCGCTGGGGTTGATATGATTGATTTGTGAGACGGCTTCTCTCTCCAGCGGTGTTCTTCCTCTCCTTTGCGCAATATTTCGTCGGGTTCATCTCCGACTTCTTCGGGCTGCTATCTGTCGTCCTCTGGCGGCCCATCCTTAAGAAGAGAGAGGTGAAAACAAGGACTGAAGACCAGCGCCCCACACGGACCACTGATGAACTACAGACGACGGACGGACAAAGACAGCCCTCGAGCCCTGTTGGCCCACGGACCCCCTACACCATTGGCCCGCATAGTCTACGAAGTAGGGCTATAAAGGAGGGAAATTCCGGGAAAAAATCATTCCCTTGACAACCACCGAGGACGACAGATAGCAGCCCGAAGAAGTCGGAGATGAACCCGACGAAATATTGCGCAAAGGAGAGGAAGAACACCGCTGGAGAGAGAAGCCGTCTCACAAATCAATCATAAATATATATATATATATATATATATAAATATATATATAAATATATATATATAAATATATATATATATATAAATATATATAAATATATATATAAAAATATATATATATAAATATATATATATATATATATAAATATATATATATATATTTTTATTTTTTTTATTTGTTTCCTCCTTACAGTAACCCTGCAAGAAGGGAGTTTATTATTGTCTGCAAGTCTCATGCAAAAATGAGCATACCACTTGCATTTGCATATTAACATATTTTGTTTTGTTTTTTAGACATATTATTAGTTTAAGTTAAAATTGAAAAGTTTACAAATTAAAACTATGCAAAATATAACGATTGGAGAAAATTAACAAAAGAACAGAATATAAAATGACGTAAAACAAAAACATGAATAATAAAGAATCAATGAATAAGTAGAAAAATTAAATTTTAGTATTACCACATAAAATGCTTAATACCATTTTATTTGTAATAGGCATTCAATCTTCCCATTGCCATGTAAAGCTGCTCAGCAAATTCTCTTAATGCCTTATTATGGCACATAAACAGAGTTTGTTCTGGTGACGGCCAGACTCCGTTTTGTTTCACAATTGTCGTTTGTAATTTTGTCCGTTCCTGTATTAGTAGTCGGCAGTCGTATATTAAGTGTTGGTAAGTTTGTTCCGTAAGAAAGTCGCATGGACAAGTGTTTCTGTTTGTGATTTTGAAACGGTGTAAGTAAGAGTTCATTGATCCATGGCCTGTGACAAGTTGTGTTGTGTAAAAATCAGTCATAGTTTGTTTTTTTGTTAAATATGTTTGAATTTGCGGTATGAATAGCTTTAATTGTGTCCCTTTGTTAGTATTTGTCCAGCGGTTTTCCCAAGTTTGTATAGTCTTAGTTTGTAACATATATTTTAAGTGTTTTTTCGATATCTTATCATAACAAACTGGTAACTGGGGACTCTTTGCGGCAGCTTTAGCCGCTTTATCAGCTAATTCGTTCCCCATATTTCCAGAGTGTCCTCTTATCCACTTAAAATATATGTTTATGTTAATGTTTTGTATTTCTGTTACATGTTTCCTTATTTCTTCTGTTAGTGAGTCATGTATCGAACGATTAGTCAGTTTTTGTAAGGTCGTCTTGCTGTCTGTGTATAAAATTGCATTATTATAGTGTCTGTATTTGGTCTTTATTAGTCGCAAACTTTCAAGTACTGCGTATTGTTCTGCTTGTATGTTTGTACAGTATTGTCCCAGTCTGTATTTATGTACGTCTGTGGGTTCGTCGTTAATAAATACCACTGAAGCACAGCCTACGTTTTCACCTTCCTTACTTCCATCAGTGTAAATTGTTAATTCTATGTTGTTATTTTTGTAAGGACTTTTAAAAATTGGAAAATCAGATGGGTGAAGCCACATTGCAACTTGCAATTCTTTTTCAATTTGACTATTTCTGAAATCGTCTACGTTTTCTGAGGTTTTAAGAAGTTTAAATTGTGCTGTATATTGTTTTGCAATTAATTCTATAGGTACTATTTTCGCTAGGACGCAGGCTGCTTCATACGACACTTAAAAAGGGGTCTGCTTATAAAGGGTTTTAAAACCCTTTATCATTTTAATGGCCATCAATCTTTGTACTCGTAATTTCATTAAATTGTGTTTTTTAGCAAGTCCAGATTCCCAGATATTAATAGCATAGGTTAATGATGGGAGTACGGCTCCTTTATACAATATATGTAATGCTTCTGTGTTTAGTCCCCATGTAGTCTTTGCAGCGATTGTCAGATTATTTACTAGTTTTAATAATTTTGTCTGTAGTCTGTCAATGTGTGCATTCCAGTTCAGTTTTCTGTCTAATGTTATTCCTAAATATTTCAATGTTTCAACCTGTTTAATGTTTTGTCCTTGTGATTTTACGTGTATTTGTGGATAGATTCTTTTATGTGTAAATATAATGAAAGATGATTTTTGAATATTTAATGTTAACTTATGTTGGTCCGCCCAGTCATCAATAATACTTGTAATTACGTTAATATTGACTTGCAGCTTTTCGAATATTTTAGATTTACTTAGTATTAATATGTCATCAGCATACGCTAAAATAGTTGTGTCTGGAGGTAACTTTATCTTTAATAAATTATTTACAATTAGATTCCATAGTAATGGCGAAAGGCTAGATCCTTGAGGCGTTCCTAGTGTTTGAAATTTGTGAAATTTCATATTTGGTGTTATGATAAAGGATTGTCTGCCTTGTAAGTAATTTTTAATAGATCTATATATATTGTTAGGACAATTGGAATTAGCTAAAGAATTTAAAATTGATGGCCACCATGCATTATCAAATGCTCCTTTAATATCTAGTGATATGAGAACTGTATGTGATTTAGTGTTTTTGGCTTCAGATATGAATTGTAGTGTACTGTGTAATGCATCTATTGTTGATTTTTGAGAGGTAAATCCAAATTGATTGATATGTAGGAGTGAGTTCGAGAACAAATAATGAGATAATCTGGAATGAATTATTTTTTCCAAGACTTTACCAGCTGTAGGAATTAAAGAAATGGGTCGAATCGAGGAAATATCATTCTTGCATTTTCCGGGTTTATTTAGAAGAATTACTTTAGACTTTTTCCATATTTCGGGGAAAATACCAAATTTGAAACAATTTTTGTATAATTCATTGAAAAAAATTGGGAAACAATTATATACATTTTTGAATATTTCTCCTGTAATTCCATCTACACCTGGGGACTTATTTCTTTTTAAATTTTGAATAATATAACTAATTTCTGAATCGGTTAACGGTAGGTCGTCATTTGTCTGTAGGTCTGTTGGTAGATTATTGCGAATTGTTTCGTGTATTTCATTATCATTTTGTAAGTTGTCTGTTTTAATGAGTGAGTCGAGTATATATTGGTATGTTTCTGTTGTATTATTTGTGTATGAATCGTCATGTTTCTTTATCGTATTAAGTGTAAATTGTTCGTGTAATTTTCCATTAGCATATTTGTAAGGCCATGTCCATGGATTACAAGGACTTATATTATTGCAAAATTCTTTCCATGATTTTATTTTATTAGCTTTTATGTTTTTTTCATAGATGTGTTTTATTTCTAAATAAGCTTGTTTTCTTTTCTGTCTCAAAGATTCATTACATGTTGTTTTTTGATATATTTTCCTTAATTTCTTTGCCTCTTTTCGAAGAGTAGTTAAATTTTCATCCCACCAAGGTTTCGGATTAAACCGATTGTTAGTATTATTTTTTTGGTAATTTCTAATTTTAAAAGTCTTATTACAGGTTTTTGAAATGATTTTGGAAAATTTATTCAATGTCAAATTCAAGTTATTACTTGATAAAAATTGTAGCATATTAGTTTCTATATTTTCAGTTATTTTAAATTCCTTACAGATTTCTGCAGATAAAGTATTTTTAAATAAATCCCAATTCGCATTTCTAGTATTATATACTAATCCTATACCTTTTATTTTGTTTTTTATCTGTTTAAAAGCAAAGTTATATTTAATTGATAAATGATCTGAAAAGTTTTCTGAAGTTGAAATTTTCCAATTATTTATTTTATTTATGAGGTTTGGTGTTACTAAAGTTAAATCTATATTACTTTGCCCTCGTGGGCCATCAAAAGTTGGCAAATTTTGATTTTCATTTAATATTGTTAAGTTTTTTAAAACAATGAAATTTTCCAGTCGTCTTCCACTTTTATTAGTAATACTATCATGCCAAATTTTCGATCTAGCATTACTATCAACTGCTATAATTATATCGTTAGTTTTTAATTCACTCAGAATTTTATTTAATTTCGTTAAATCTTCATCAATATCACGCGTTATATCAAAATAAGCACTAATCAGTATTAACTGTTTCCCTTCATATATGACTTCAACAACGGTTGTATCTGGATCACTGTATTTTGAAAGGAGGGATGCATCAATTTGTTTATTATTAATAATTATTTGTGAACGAGATTTATGACTAACGCTTGAATAAATCTTAAATCTTTTAGGTTTAATTTTATTACCAATGTAAGGTTCCTGTAAAAGAGCAATATCTATTTTTTTATTATTTAAGTATTCATATAAAAATACAGTAGAATTAATTTTATGTTTCATATTAATCTGAATAAATTTAATTTCATAATTTTGATCATATGTTTTAATTTCTTCAACAGCCATTGGAATCATAAACAAAAGAAACTAGTAAACAAGATACATTAATTAGATTAGAGTTGGAAAGAAACGTGTTTTCTACCAAACAAAAACAATCGCACATCAATCAACATTAGATTTAGTATATGAATGAATATTTCGTTTTTCAGAAAATGCATAATAAAGCTCGAATGTGTTTTGTTTATCAGCTGTAGTTTATGTTTTGTTTGTGTGTTTATTAAAGAAGGATTTGATAAATGCTCTATTATAATAATAAAGATATTATAAATCAGTGTTGTATTATTCATTGATAATCAGTGTTATTTATTAATCTATTATAGGCATTAAGATAAGATGGGCAACCTTTACTAAGAGCAGAATGGGAGATAGATACCTTTTGATGTGGTTTGCAATAGTTATTAAAACTAATACAATTTATACACTTGTGTTCTTCTATCTTCTCTCTTCGTGGACAGTCCTTGGCTTCATGTTCCTCTGTGCAGTGAGGGCAGGTGAGGGTTCCTCTGCAAAGTCCTGAATGGTTGAGCCGTTGGCAGTTCCTGCAGCGTCGGACAGAAAGGAAGTCATCGGTCTTACTAATCGTGTAGAATAACTTGAGCTTTTCTGCACGTTTCACGATGATATTCCTAGCTTGTGGTGATGTTTGCAGTACTGCGTGTCTTTGATTTTCATTATATCTAGATTTTATTATGAAATAGTGACCTAAATCTTCGGTAGTTAATCCTAATTCCTCATTTTGTGATAGAATAGTCTCTGATAGGTTATGTTCATCAATTTCCGAAGGAATATTTTTTATTATAATCCTTGGTCTCAATTTTTTAATAAAATCTGATTTTAAATTTGTATTGGAATTTATCAATGTTTGGTGAATTTTTTCTATATCGTTATTAGTTTGAGTTTCTACAATTAAATGTCCTCTATATGTCATTTTTAAATTTTTAATTCCAATCTTTAATTCTTGTGGTTTTATTATTGATTTGAATTGTTTTTTTGTATCTTCAATGCTATCCTTTTCATTATTATTTTTAACAATAAGCTTAAAAGAATTATTTGTAGGTTTAATTTTAGTTTTTAATGTACTTGCATAGGATTTCTTACTGCTAACCTCACTTGTAGTCATTATGTGTGTAGATACTCCAGGATCTTCACGTTTTTCTTGAATAGTCTTTTGTAAATCTTGAAGGAGTCCTATGGCTTTGTATACATCACTTTTTAAGTTTTTTTTGAGCACTGAAAATTCCCCTACTGGTACCAAAAGGCGGAGCACTATATATATATATATATATATATTATATATATATATATATATATATATATATATATTGAATAACCTTACGCCTATTAAAATAATATATTGAAAGAAAATTAGTCACAATTTATAATACAGAGTGTAGGGTATAAGGAAATTAAATATGTTATTTTTTTTTTTTTTTTACGGCCCATCAACAAATCTTGGCTATTAGCGCCGTTAAATAAGATGCACACGCAGAGGAAATTTCGGTGCCACAATGTCAACACAGTGTCCTAGCTGATTGTAGATCCCGCTAAATGTAGCATCTGGCAGTAGAGCTGCGATGGACGCTGACTCTCTACCAGAGTGTCCTGCAGAAGCCTCTTAATCCGCTGCGCCTCGGATTCACCAAAAAGCACAATTAGCCGCTCATGCAGCTGCTTGTATGGATCTTCGGAGTTGCCGGTGAGTAGTTCCGCCACCTGCGTCAAGACGTCAAGCTCAAGCCCAGCCACGACAGCTGGAAATTTAATTTGTGAAGGCGTCACCCTAGATAAAGCAAAAACTGTGTCTGCTTGCAAGAACCATAACGTGATTTGATTATCATGACGTGGTTTGATTTATAAAATCCGGGTAGACATGACATGGGGCCTGGGAAGGCAGATATGTCCAGTTTGACTTGCTCCTGGTCATCTGGAATGCTGATAATTTAATTAAAACCAAAAACACTATCGGGGTCACCATTTGTTGGGGATATTAATTGTCTGTAAATTGGTCAGAAGGTGCCAACAAACAATAAATAAATAATAGTTGTGTTCATTTAATAATAAATAAAATAAAAAATTGACTCCTCTTGAATAAATAAAATAATAAAAATTAACTCTAATCAACAAATAAAATTAAAAGACTACTGTCAATAAATTAAAGAAATAATTGACCATAAATAAATAAGTGTTCAACAATTAGAATAAGAGTTGAGTGGTAAGGTATGATGTCACTTAGGCTGATGTGTAGATCTCCATGCTGAGAGTTGGCAGCTGGGAGCATGGATCTCACTGGTACTGCTTGTATCAAGTAAGGTAACTTAGGGTTATCAGAAGCTGCTTAGAATCTTGTAAGTACTTGCAGGAAATCCCAGTGCACAGAAATGTTGAGCCGGTTTTAGTGATTTTCTAGGAGCAGGTAGCAGAACACAAAATGCTAGGGGGGGCGGCACTTGGCTTGATCTGCTGAGATGCCGAATCCTCCGGTTATCTGCTCACTATCTGGACACTAACTAACTGTGAAAACTATTCCCGCGGGAAAGCTCCATTTAAGCTTTAGTGCAGCCAGCTTTTCTCCCAAGGTAAAATATAATTTAAAATACACAGGAGAAAGAGAAATCCGAAAACCTGAACAAACTTTTAGCTAACATTCATAGTTTAAATCGCAAAAACTATATGAATAATTCACAAGACATCTTTATGAATGAAAGAACTGGATGCTGCATGTCTAAGAGACAACAGCACATGGGAAAGATTAGGGTTGACAAATAGAAGTAGAGGCTTGTATTTGTTCTGTTAGAGAAAGAAATATGGCCACAACAATTTGATCACTAGACTAACAGGATAAGTAATTTCTCTTGGTCTACAATCATCATATATACAGAGGCAATATTTAACTGATAAAAATATATATAATAGTCCCTTCTAGTGGGTAAGCATAGAATAAGATGTAGTTTCTAAGGCCAGCTCCAGGATTCCATTCCTAGGGCCTGGAGCTCCTATGTACATACTAATATACAATAGGAGGGTGAGGGAAAAAACAAGATAAAATTAACAATTGTTTTGTTCAAGTCACACTCCATTAGCTGAATTTTGAGAATCTCAGGAAACTAATTTCAAGTAGTGACTGAGCAAATGAACACAGTGGCCATCTTGAATAATTTTAAGAAGAATGAGCACAAGTTTTGTTTATTTTAAGTATTTCACTGCTTTTTATTAACAAATTCGAATCGTATAAAACATATTTTATGGATTTACTGAACGATGATTAAATAAATATGTTTATGATTAGTAACAATTTTTTAACATTGAAAGAAAGAAGTATAACTCATAGTACCTCCATGAAGCCAAGGAAAACATAGTATTGAAGTAAATTCAAATTTGAAACCTATTGTTCAAGAAATTCTAACAGATTCAAAGCAAAAAGAAAATACTTTAAAATTATTTTACATTTACGAAAAAAACATACCTTGACAATCCATGAAGAAAGATGCAAAATCACAACGCCAGAAAGTAGCTTGGAATTGAAACAGCAATGGCTGCCTTTTCACACATCGATAGCAAAAAGCAGAGTTGGATATCAATCAATTAACGTTTCTGTCGTGAGATCAAACAATTTTCTTTTTAATTGCGATTGATTTTTTTATAGTGAGATAAAATTGAATATACACGCAAATAAATCTGTTAATTACCATTTGCAATGAATAATAATCGCTATTAACCCTTGAACGCCAAACTCGGCCTACCCCTTTCTATCAAATATTTCTCATTCTGACAAACATACTTAAAAAAAAAAAAAATCCGACCCGCAGGAACTGCATCATCTTATCGCGGTTCCGTTCATATCCCTAGTGCGATTAGTAAAGGAATATAACAGCTCAGTGGCGTATGTTTTTAAAGCCCCCCTCAGCAAAACTGTCTTTAGGGCCCCATCCCTGCACTTAAGGGGTGGTGTGATTAAAACGAAGTTTCTACCTAGTAGAGACTACGGTGTAGTTTTAGCTTCAACTCAGATTGATGTGATTAAAGAAAGGCTACCACTCTGTAGTTACAACTACCCTAGATGGAGTGGCAGCTGGAAAAACTGAAGCTACAACTACGGGATAGGTACAACTACCCTGTAGTAGTATCTACCTTCAATGCTGGAACGCTTCGACCCTTTCCTATCCCTACAGGTTTTAATTCCTGTTTTCATTAGTACTCTTCCTTGTCAGTCTCTGCTAGGCATATATTCATTTTCGTTCTTGAGCAGTAGTTAAGTTTCCCAAAATGTAATCTTCATCTGAAGATGAAATATTAACTGATAAGAAACCTCTAGATAGAGATTTGTAGTATAAAAAATTATATTGATTAAATAAACAAAATGAGTAATGTACAACTTGATTTATTATACAAATTATATTGAATCAAAGATACTAATTAATTAGGCGTTATGCATTCTGATAATTTTAAGATAAAAAGGCTAACATTTTATTTCGCTTTTCCTCTCCACGAACTTTTGTTGCAACAGGTCAAGCTCCTCAAAATTTAAAGGGTCTTCAAGATTTTTAGCTACATTATATGCAGTACAGCATAGCTCATTGCTAGTTTTGGTATTCTTTCAAGTGATAAATTTACACAATTGCCAAGAATTGAGAACCTTTGTTTCAGTAGCCTAAAACACGTTCTATATCCACAGCCCCCCCCCCCCGAAATTTAATTTGATTTAATCGGTAATAATGCGTCAAAAATGAATTTAATAATATCACTTATTCCAGAAATAATAAATTTGTTTGGGTGTAAAATAGCCCCAAACTCCGCGTTAGCCAAAAATTATTTCCTATATACGTGCCGGCACCAAAGTAATAATTAAAATAGTAATAATCCTGATCTTAAAGAATAGCTGACAAAAGTGAAGTCTGCTCCTCCTGAGACTTCAAGAAAACGAAGATATAACTACACCTAGGTAGTTGTAGCTTCTCTTTTATCACACCAAGAATGAAGTTGTAACTAGCTCTCCGGGAAAACCGAGATATACAGGGGGTAGTTGTAGGACCGGTTTAATAACACCAAAGGTAGTTATAACTTCGAAATAGTGAAGTATTAGCATCAACTCCGTTTTAATCACACCACCCAAGGTCACGCCCGACGCAGCATATAAGTCCCTTTCTTCGTCCACATTACCAAACCCGTTAGCTCCTTTTCTGAACTCTTTTAATCTTTTCATTTTACACAGACACGGAATTATACTGACATGTACATTATGTCTAGATTTATGTATTTTATAAATTAATAATTCGTATTAGCCATGTTATTTGAATCTGTTTGCATAGCGCATTAACGTTTTTTTATGAAAACGATAATATTGAAAAAAAACCCCTTTAAACTTTAATTGTCATGTAATTGTATCATTAGAACTAATCTTGCAGAGTTAGATGTATTTAATATTGATGGCATGCGGCATTGTTTTAGATTATTTTCGGTAAATCTGAAGGAGAGCGTCCTCAGCTACGATTTTCTTCAAAGTTTGCACTATAACGTTTTTTGATGCACTAAACACGAATCCGTTGAAAAAAAAAACCGCTCTCAACTAGGAAAGAAGTTATTAAAAAAAAAAAGTTCACTGTTATGAAGGTTACAAACGATCGCATAAATAAAGTACTTGTAAACTCGCGCATGCGCAATAGTCCTTAATGAAGAAGTGTAATTGAAATTAACTATCAATTATTAAAATTTACCAACACTTATTTATTCAGGAACATTTTTTTAAATAATGAAACATTCTTCAAATTTCTTGTTTCGCTCCTGAAAGGTATTATATAACAGAAATCCCTTAATAATTAGCTAATGCCTTTATGATTTTTGGGCATAGAATTCTTTTCATTTCTGCGAATTGGATTGACTAGGGGTTTTGATGTTTTCTTGAGCGAGCGGAAACGCATAGCACGTATGCCCAAAAGCGACAGTTTACGACCAAGTCAGCTACCACAGGTGAGTCTACATTTCAATTACACTTCGTCATTAAGGACTATTGCGCATGCGCGTGTTTACATATAAGCTGTTTACCCCGTCTTTTATAACCTCCATAACAGTGAACTTTAGTGCTTATTAACTTCTTTCCTAGTTGAGAGCGTTTTTTTTTTTTCAACGGATTCGTGTTTAGTGCATCAAAATACGTTACAGTGCAAACTTTGAAGAAAATCGTAGCTGAGGACGCTCTCCTTCAGTTTTACCTTATTTTCTTTCTGTACTTTCAAAGACCTTGTTTGAAATAAATGGTTTTTTTTTTCAATATTATTGTTTTCTTAAAAAAAGTTAATGCCCTATGCAAGCAGAGTCAAATAGTATGGCTAATACGTATGATTAATTTAAAAAATACATAAATCTAGACAAAATGCATATGTCAGTATAATGTCTCGCATGTTCAAAATGAAAAGATTTCGTAATGTTGGTGGGGAGTTTGGTAATTTGGACGAAGAAAGGGACTTATGTGCTGCGTGGGGCGTGACCTTAAGTGCAGGGATGGGGCCCTAAAGACAGTTTTGCGGGGGGGGGGGGGGAGGGTCAAAAACATACGCCACTGAGCTGTTATATTCCTTTACTAATCGCACTAGGGTATATGAACGGAACCGCGATAAGATGATGCAGTTCCTGCGGGTCGGATTTTTTTTTAAGTATGTTTTTCTGAATGAGAAATAGTTGGTGGAAAGGAGTAGGCCGAGGGAGTTTGGCGTTCTAGGGTTAATAGCGATTATTATTCATTGCAAATGGTAATTAACAGAGTTATTTGAGTGTAAATTCAAACTTATCTCACTACGAAAAAATCAATCGCGATTAAAAAGAAAATTGTTTATTTTTTTGGTATATATTGCCTCTACCCATGTGAGTCATTGGCAGTTCTCTAGTGTTATATTACACGGTATAGGCCGATCTCTTTAATAAATTTTAGTACTTTTTGCACTATCCTTTCTTCATCTGATAAGATTTCTTCCATACTGCCCGTAATGTTATTCTGTTGCCTTTGTTGGTGCATCCCATGCATTGTGTCAGGAAATGTTGAACTGTTAATTCCTCAAGGCAGAGTTTACAGGTGGGAGGGTAAAGTCCTTTTAAATAGTAGGTATGCGTTATTTTGGTGTGGCCGATTCGTATTCTTGCCAATACCACTTCCTCTCTTCTGTTCAACCTTTCAGAGGTTTTCCAAACATTTACTGCCCCTTTTATGTTCTTTAGTTTGGTTTCCGTGTTTAACCACTCATTTTGCCACAATTTCATTACCTGTTTTTTTATATGTTTTTTAAAATCGAGACCGCATACCTTTTCTATTTTTATGTTATTTATTTGTGCTGTTCTAGCACCGTTTGCTTCTTTATTCACTTTCTCATTGAGTTCAATCCCCACATGTGAAGGAACCCATAAAAAAGTAATTTCATGTTGTGTTGCTAGATTCTTCCAAATTTCTGCAAGAATAGGATGGCTCTTCTTTAGTGTCGGCAGTGCCCTCATCACGCTGAGAGAGTCCGCTACGATCAGGTGCTTGTTGTTTGCTTGGAACCTGATGTCTTCCATGGCCAGTCAGTTTTAGAAGCATCAGTATAAGTTTTGGTGTATTCTGTATATTTTTGAATATGTTCCAAAAAAATGTTTTGATAAATGATATTGTTCGTGTTTAATTTTGTATGTTCAGATAAGGTAAAGTCTAGGATTATTTGTTTGGACTTCCAGAATGGCGTGTCTTCAGGTGGAAATGTGAATATCTCGGGTATATTTAAATCGAGTTTATCCACTATTAACTTAATTCGGTGCTTGAAATTTTTTGGATTCCTCTGTTGTCCTTGGAGGTTGTTCTCATGGTCTATAGCATGCAGAGAATCATGCAGTCTCCTCTCCTTGAGTGATACATGGTAAGACAATGCAAGGTAAGCTCGTCTCATTGCTAAAGGCGGTTCCCCACTTTGAGCTAATATGCTGGCTACAGGAGACGTAGGAAAGGCACCTATGCAAATCCTTAAGCAGGAATTATGGATCACATCGAGGATCTTCAGAGCTGAAGGACTGGCAGAGGCATACACTATCGCGCCATAGTCCAATTTTGATCTTATCAATGCCCGATATAAGTGCAGTAATGTTTTCCTATCTGATCCCCAGTTTGAATTTCCTAATAGCTTTAGAAGACTTTGTCTTTTAATGCAAGTCGCTTTTAAATGTTTCAAATGGGGTATCCAAGTTAGTTTTTTATCTAAAAACATTCCCAGGTACTTCTAAGTTTCTTCGAATTTCACGTTCGTACCAAACAGTGTTATGATGGGATATGTTTTGCAATTTCGTTTTCTACAGAAGTGCACACACCTGGTTTTGTTTTCAGAAAATTTAAAGCCAGTACTATGACTCCACTTGTCCAAATTGGAAATAGTGTTTTGTAGTTTCTTTTGGATGTAATCTAATGTTTTTACCCTGACAAATATTGTGAAATCGTCTGCGTATAAGGAGCATTGAACCATAGGTCGTATGTTTGTGACTATGTCGTTAATGGCAATCAAGAACAAAGTCACACTTAAGACCGACCCTTGAGGCGTACCATTTTGCAAAGGATATTGTCTAGAAGTATAATGAGCAATGCTAACCTTAAAAGACCTTTTTTTGTAGAAAATTCTTAATGAATTGAATACTGTGTCCAGTTAATCCCCATTTGATTAATTGTTTAATAACTCTATCTCTCCAAATCATGTCATACGCTTTTTGTAAGTCGAAAAACATTGCAACGAGATGTTCGTATTCTGCAAAAGCCTTTTGGATTTCATCTTCTAGAATGAGAAGTTGATCCAATGTTGAGTGGTTCCTGAGAAAACCACACTGATGCTCTGTCATTAAGTTATTTTTGGTTATGAAGTCTAGAATTAACCATTTTCTCCAGAACCTTAGACATACAGCAAGTAAGTGAAACCGGTCTAAAATCGTTCATTTGGCAAGAAGATAACTTTTTCTTTAATGGTACGACTTTAGCCTGTCTCCAGATATCGGGAAAGTCTTCATTAATCCAAACTTGATTGTAGATTCAAAGGAGATGATTTAGAGCTGCTTGTTTTAGATGTTTGAGGAATGTTAACTCTCTGGAGGTAATCGATTCTTGAGGGTGAGGTAATTGCATAATAATAAATAAATAAATCTGTTTAATTAATGACAATATAATTAATAAAAGGACATGCTTCTTTTATCAATAAAAAGAAAAATAAATAGAAATTAAAAAGGTGCTACCCTGCATGCTTTTATAAAACAATATCATAAATATGAGCATGTTTCATGCATCCCTAATTGCACTGATATACTTATGCTTAACAACTAACATATGTTCCTTAAGCTATTACTTGCGCAAGTAAATAATATATAGTATGGTCTGGCATCAGTGAACTCCACTAAAAACTTTCGACACTATTTCACAACAGCACATGGTGTCCTCTCGTCCCTTAGCCGGCATTACCTACTATGCTTCCTTTTTCCACTGAGATATGCATAGAGGCAAGTAAGACGTAGTGTGACCTTGACGGCGTTGGTGGATCTCACCTCGCTGCTACAGTGCTCCCCCCAACAACGGCGTCAAGGAACTTAACATTCGGCTTCCTAACTCGTCCGTAACGACTGGTGGAGACGATGGATCCTGTTTCTGGATGCGTTCTGTGCTTTGCGTTGGTATTTCCTTCTCTGTGATTGGTGTCTTCTGAGAGATGTCTGTGTCTTCCTCAGGTGCTCCTAAAAGGTAGGCAGGTTTCACTCGGTCTAACGACACAGTGAGTGCCCGATTAGGGAGTTTTATAGTTGCCAGCTTCTCGGTTCGGCTTACAACAGGATAGGGTCCAGAATACGGAGGAACAAGGGACGTCCTTATCTTGTCTTCACGCAAGAACACATGGCTGCAAGTACTCAAGGCTTGTGGGATGAAGATGCTTTTATTCTTCTTCCTGAATTCGGTTGGACTCAGTTGGTTTAATGCCTCTTTTAGGTTATCGAGGAAGTTGTGGAGATTAGTGCCAACTTTAGAAGGAACAAAGAAGTCTCCTGGTAGGCGGATGGTCTGGCCATAGACTGCCTCCGCAGTACTATAGTCTGTATCCTCTCGAATGGTAGCTCTTAAACCTAACAATACCGTAGGAAGGATCCGTGTCCATTTCTTGCTATTTAAATGCGCCATAAGAGCGGATTTCAGGGTCCTATGCCATCGTTCCACGAGTCCATTGGCCTGAGGATGGTAAGGAGGGGTCCGGATCTTCTGTGTCCCCAACAGATTTGCCAGCCTCACGAACAAATCGCTCTCAAATTGCCGTCCTTGATCAGTCGTTATTTTCATTGGAACACCGAATCGGCAGATCCAGCCCTCGTAGAATGCAACTGCAATCTCCTCGGCTGTGATATTCTCGATTGGGACTGCCTCCGTCCACCTGGTAAATCGGTCAATCATCGTAAGGCAATATTTCATGTTATCTGCCGGAGGAAGTGGGCCTATGATGTCGATGTGGACATGTTCAAATCTGCCTGCTTCCGGAAAACATCCCGTTGGTGTCACAGTGTGTCTAGTTACTTTGGCCTTTTGACATGCGACGCAACAACGCGACCAATCTCCAACGTCCTTGCTTAAGCTGGGCCAGAAATACTTCTGCGCGATCATTTTCCTTGATGCGGTCGTTCCTGGATGACTTAGCCCATGGAGTACGTCGAACGTAGATTTACGAATCGATTTGAGCAGGTATATGCGGACTCGATCGGAAGAGGTTTCGCACAGAACAGGTTTGGTAGCCCCTGGTATATTAAGAAGTTTGAGAGTGATGTTCGGACGATTTCTTAATACTTCTACCTCAGGATCACTACGCTGCAGGTCTACTAATTGGTCTAGCTCTTCAGTAATATTTATCTCCTCTACTCTAGAAAGAGCATCGGCAACAGAATTGTCTGGTCCCTCTACGTGTCTAATATCCGTAGTGAATTCACTGACGAAATTCAGCCACCGTAATCTAATCGGAGATGCTGAAGTCGCCTTCTGATGCATCGAGTAGACGATTGGTTTGTGATCGGTAAGGATATGAAACTGCCTTCCTTCTATAATTGGGCGGAAGTACCGTACTGCTGAGTAGATGGCAAGCAGTTCTCGATCGTAAGTCGAGTAGGACTGTTGTGCTTCATTTAGGGCCTTCGAAAAAAATCCGAGGGGTAGCCATTCTCCCGCTTCTTTCTGCTGGAGAACTGCACCCATACATTGATTAGATGCGTCACAAGCAAGAGAAAGTTCCGCAGATGGCTTAGGATGGGCTAATTGGGCAGCATTTTTGAGAAGTGATTTGCATTTCTCAAATGCTTTGTCGCTGTCTGCGGTCCAGGCAACCGGTGTGCGATCATTTTTCTTCGCTCCATGAAGATATTTGTTTAATGATTTCATGGCTTCGGCTGCTTGTGGAATACAAGGTCTGTAAAAATTGATGATACCCAAAAAACGTCGGAGTGCTCGAATATCCGGTGGTTTCGGGTATTCCATGATTGCTGTGACCTTCTCCTCTTTGGGTAGGACTCCTTCCGAGCTTACCTCATATCCTAAGAACTTGAGGTTTCTGACGCCGAACTCGCATTTGTCCGGGTTTAAGGTCAACCCATTGTCCTCGAGTCGTTTGAAGACCTCCTTCAAGTGACTTTTATGCTCTGCCTGGCTGGTTGAGGCAATCAACATGTCATCTATTAGGACGAACACATATGGCAAGTCGCGAAATAGGTTGTCCATGAAGCGTTGAAATGTTTGCGCCGCGTTCCGAAGTCCAAAGCACATTTTCATAAACTCGAACAAACCGAAAGGTGTTGTAACTGCCGTTTTGGGTATATCCTGCTGACGTATGGGAATGTGATAATAGGCACGTACTAGATCTAACCTTGTGAATATCTGGGTGCCGGAAAGGTTGTTCCTGAAATCCATCAAGTGTGGGTCGCCATATCGGTCGGGTACAGTTTGAGAGTTCAGCTGTCTGTAATCACCGCATGGTCGTATTCCTCCATCAGGCTTGTCGACAACGTGGAGCGCACTTGACCATTGGCTCTTAGAGGGTCTACATATGCCCAGTTCCACCATACGGTGAAATTCCTCCTTCACCTGCTGATATTTGTCTGGAGGTAGTCGTCGGGCCTTGGCGTACACGGGTGGTCCTAAAGTCTCTATGATATGCTCCGTATCGTGCTTTTCCGGTTCCCTCGTTGATGATGGTCTTGTCAATCCGGGGAATTTTTTCAACAGGTCAGCAAATGGATGTCCATTAGGCACTGCTGAGATGGTTATTGGGATCTCCTTGACATTTTTTCCTTTGGAAGTTAATCCAGTAGTCCGGTCAATCAGCTGTCTTCCTTTCAGATCGACGAGTAGGTTGTAGCTGTACATGAAGTCGGCTCCAATTATTGGCTTGGGTACATCAGCTAACACAAACATCCACTTGAATTCTCGTCTGAGTCCTAAGTCGAGTTTGAGTTCTTGTTCGCCGAAAGTTCTAATTTTCGTCCCGTTCGCTGCGAACAACGTGTGCGTTGAGGTCTTTCGAGGCTTAATGGGAGGTGGGAGTACAGATATTGCAGCACCCGTATCAATCAAGAAGGACTGTCCCGTCCGCCGATCGGATATGAAAAGGCGGCGTTGGACATCCGCGGATCCGGTAGCCGCTATTTCCGGTCCGCTGAGAAGTTTCCCTGATGCAGCTTTGTCCATGCACATGGAGATTCGCATAGCCGAATCGGTGGTGATAGAAGCATAGCCAATTCGGATCGTTAAACTTTCTTGAATTGCTTCGTGGTCGTCGGGAGTAATGGGTTGGCGTCCTGCTCCGTCCTCTCCTGCGTGGTCCATCTTGAGCAGTAAGTGCTGCCATCTGTCTCGAAAGTTGGTCTATTTTGACTTCCAAACTAGCAATGTTGGTCTGTGAGCTAGAGGGTCTTTCATTGGAAGAAACTCCTGCGATATCCACTGGTTGGACAACTTCCTGAATCTTATCAGCAATCTCGGCTAATTTCTCTAAATCAGATTGCCCGGTGCTTATCAGGATAGCTTGCATGTTTTGTGGTAGAGATCGAAGCCAAAGAGTTTTCAGAACACCAGTAGGAACTGATTCACCAGCTAGCCGTTTCATCTGTCGTAAAAATCTGGTAGGCTTGTCGTCTCCTAGTTGTTTACCTTCTAACAACTCCTGGATTTTCCTCGTCTCCGAATCAGAGTGGACACTGACCAGTCTGTCTTTGAGGTCCTCGTAAGGTCTCTCACCTGGCCTCTTGACAATATCAGCAGCCTGGAGTAAAATTTCGCTGTCTATCCTTGGAACGACGGTGTGGAATCTGGTGACACTATTAGTGATTCCGGCTCTAGTAAATACCGACTCGACCTGACAAAACCAAAGTTCTGGGTCTTTCTTGATAAATGGTGGGATTTTGTCGGATGCCGTAAATGCAGAGCAAAAGTCAACTTTATCAGTTTTAGTAAAAACAGTCTCATCCTGATCTTCCATCTTTATAATTTTAACCAAAAAATAAGAAACCAAAAAATTTTATCTTATATATGTACCTAATTATTTTAAAAATTATATTAAGTGACTAGGATAACTAAAGAAAATATATTAATACAATATAAACATTAGTGCATACAAATTAGGGTATGAAAAATATGACGTCACAACCATGCAATTTGCCAACCTCTCAAGATCACGTCGGGGTCACCAATGTTACCTCTCTGGAGGTAATCGATTCTTGAGGGTGAGGTAATTGCATAATAATAAATAAATAAATCTGTTTAATTAATGACAATATAATTAATAAAAGGACATGCTTCTTTTATCAATAAAAAGAAAAATAAATAGAAATTAAAAAGGTGCTACCCTGCATGCTTTTATAAAACAATATCATAAATATGAGCATGTTTCATGCATCCCTAATTGCACTGATATACTTATGCTTAACAACTAACATATGTTCCTTAAGCTATTTATTTATTTAAATTTTAACGTCCGTTTATTATTAACTAGGAATTTTAGGACGGGTTATCTAAAGGTTACCATCCTTTTCTAGCCAGGATAGGGGTGATGCCTTTTCTTTTTTCGAAAGAAAAGCCACCGCCCCTAGTGGGAATCGAACCCACGACCTTTGGCACGGAGTGTTAAGAGCTCACGCCTTAACACTCACGGCTACCGGGTCTCCCCTTAAGCTATTACTTGCGCAAGTAAATAATATGGTCACTGATGCCAGACCATACTATATATTACTTGCGCAAGTAAATAATATATAGTATGGTCTGGCATCAGTGAACTCCACTAAAAACTTTCGACACTATTTCACAACAGCACATGGTGTCCTCTCGTCCCTTAGCCGGCATTACCTACTATGCTTCCTTTTTCCACTGAGATATGCATAGAGGCAAGTAAGACGTAGTGTGACCTTGACGGCGTTGGTGGATCTCACCTCGCTGCTACAGGAATATATAGGGGATGTTATCTGGTCCTGGGGAAGATTTAAGATCACAAGATTCCAGAGCAGCGATTAATTCAATTATTGTAAAAGATTCATTTATTTCATCATTTCCGCCCTGGATTGGAGGTATAGTGTTGTTAAGTGTATAGGATTTACAACTTACAAGAATGAATTGCAGTTTTCAATTGCGAGAGAACACTTAATAATGTTTTATTTATTTTTTTAAAACATGTGTTTTTTTTGGGGGTTATCTGATAACCGCTACAGGATTCCCCTCCCAGATGACGGAGTCAGAGAAGCTGACTGTGAAACTCGTTTCACGGTTCTCCCGGAACGGGTCCTGTAGGGCTCTTGAGTTGGCGGTGGCGTTTGAGACTGCGTTTTTGGGAGAACTGGTGGTGTGTCCTGAGTCTGTTCGGATGGAAGAAACGCAGGCTTAAGCCGGTCTATCGATATGGTGGCTTGGCGGCCTGGGAGTTGCACTTCGAAGTACTTGTCGTGTCGTTGGAGAACTCTGTGTGGTCCGGAGTATGGTGGTGTCAGCGGACGTCGGGCACAGTCTTCCCTGATGAACACATGCGTGCAGTTCTGCAACTCCTGGTGTACGTAGGTCTTCTTAGTGCTCTCCTTATACTCGGCTGGTCGAAGGGTGCGAAGATGTTCCTTCAGCTCCTGCAGGAGTACGTGTGGATCTTCCGCGGTCATGTGTTGCTCCAAGAATTCGCCTGGCAATCTTATGGGACAACCGTAGGCTGCTTCAGCTATGCTCGATGAAGTATCATCTCGCAGGCTGGCTCTGAGTCCGAGGAGTACGGTTGGCAATATGCGGGTCCAGTTGTTGCTGTCAAGGTGTGCTGTAATGGCGGCTTTGAGTGTCCGGTGCCATCGTTCTATGCATCCGTTAGCTTGGGAATGATAAGCAGTTGTGCGACCTTTCTCGATTCCCAGAAGCGAAGTCAGCTGATGAAAAAGCTGGGATTCATATTGCCGGCCTTGGTCGGTGGTTATTCTTGAGGGAACGCCGAATCGGCAGATCCAACCAGTGTAGAATGCGCTTGAGACGGTTTCGGCTGTGATGTCACGTAATGGTATTCCTTCTGTCCATCTGGTTTGACGGTCTATCATCGTGAGACAGTAACGGTGGCCGTCGGAGGGTGGTAGTGGGCCAATTAAATCTAAGTGGACATGCTGAAAGCGAGTGGCAGCTGGGAATGTTCCAGGAGGTGCATGGGTATGCCGGTGTATCTTACTCTTCCGGCAAGCGATACAGCACTTAGCCCAATCAGCTACTTCCTTATTCATGTTTGGCCAGAAATATCGCTCTGCTACCATTTTCCGTGTTGTCCGGACGCCAGGATGACTTAAGGTGTGCACCTTGACGAAAGCACTGTGCCTGAAGTTCTTCGGGAGATATGGCCTTGCCTTGCTTGTTGACATCTCACAGAGAAGGGTCTTGTCAGTGCCAGGAATTTCGATGGCTCTAAAGGTTAGGTTAGTTTGTTCCTGGAGTCGGCTGATCTCATGGTCTTCTTGTTGGGCTAAAGAAAGGGCGACAAAATCGTCTGGAGTTTGGATTTCAGCAATCCTTGATAGGGAATCGGCAACAATGTTTTCCCTGCCTGGACTATAGATGATTGTAGTGGTGAATTGGCTAATGTAAGTTAGCCAACGGATGCGGAGAGGTGAAGTAGATTCAGGCTTTTGAGTGAAAGCATGAGCTAATGGGCGATGATCTGTGATGATTGAGAAAACTCGGCCTTCCAGTTGAGGTTGAAGATGTTTGATGGCCTTGTATATAGCCAGAAGCTCCCTGTCGTAGACAGAGTAATTCTTCTGCGCTTTATTGAGTGCTAACGAGAAAAAGCTTAGAGGATGCCATTTGTTATCCTGTTTTTGTTGTAAGACAGCGCCTAGACCGACGTCAGATGCGTCGCATGCGAGTGAGATCTCTGCGTCTGGGTTCGGATGGACGAGCTCAGTTGCTTCAGCAAGGTTCTTCTTGGTGTCTTCGAAAGCCTTGAGCGTTTCTTCGTTCCAATTGATTGGAGTTTTGTCATTTTTCTTGACCTGATGGAGAAGTCCGTTGAGAGGTTGTTGGATTGATGCTGCGTGGCGAAGACAAGGTCGGTAGAAATTCACCATGCCCATAAAGCGCCGAAGTTCTCGAACGTCCTTGGGAAGTGGGAATTCTAGGACAGCCTTAACTTTGTCTTCCAGAGGTGTGATGCCAGATGGTGTTAGATGGAATCCAAGGAAATCGAGCTCTGGGACACCGAAGACGCATTTCGATGGGTTCACAGCGATGCCGTTCATGTCGAGACGACGAAGTACTTCTCTGATGTGAGCTTCATGTTGTTCCTCGTTGTCCGAAGCGATCAAGAAGTCGTCAAGAAACTTGAAGAGAAAGGGTAGGTCTCGGAATTGGTTGTCGACGAAACGCTGGAAGCTTTGACCTGCGTTCTTCAGTCCAAAACTCATCCTGTTGTATTCAATAAGGCCAAATGGGGTAATAATGGCAGTTTTCTCTCGATCTTCTACTGCTATCGGTATATGATAGTAAGCCTTGCGGAGATCTATTTTGGAGAAGATCTTCTTGCCATGTATCTCCATTGTGAAGTCTCGAAGATTGGGTATTCCATATCGATCGGGAATAGTGATGGCGTTCAGGGCTCGATAGTCTCCACACAATCGGAGAGTACCATCTTTTTTCTTCACTACGTGGAGTGGACTGGACCATGGACTTTTGGAAGGTTGGCATATTCCGCTGTCGATGAGCTCCTGGATCTCCTTTTTGACTTCCTGGTAAATTCCTGGAGGCAAACGGCGGCATTTAGCCGTGACAGGTCGTCCTTTGGTCTCTATATGATGCTCCACTGTTGAATTGGATGGTCCACGGATGGGAGTGACCTGAGTGACGGTAGGGAATTCACCTAGGATGCGGGCAAATCGATTATCGGCTGGAAAGATGGAGAAGGTTGGTATTTCTGCTGAGGATATGGTACCTACAATGCTACGTCCTGAGTGCTGGTCGATCAGTCTCCTGTTTCTTAAGTCCACAGTAAGCTGATGCCAGTAGAGAAAATCAGCACCTAATATAGCCTTGGCGACGTCGGCTAAGACAAAGGTCCACTTGAGAGGTTTTCTGAGTCCTAAGTCGACATATCGAGTGATTTCACCGAAGGTTGGAATCGGGGAGTTGTTGGCTGCTATTAAGGTGAAATCAGATGGAGTCTTACGCCGTCCTTTGGGCACAGGGAGAAGAGATATGCATGCTCCTGTGTCAATGAGGAAGGGCTGACCAGTGGTTCTGTCCGTCAGAAATAGGCGGCGGTGCTGCTGGGTTGTGAAAGTTTCCGCCGCAACTTTCACATTTCCGAGTTTAAAGCTGGCTCTTCGGATTTCCAGTTGCAAGGTTGTGTGCAGCGTCGGGCTTTCTCGCGGAATCTCTGGTGGTAATAGCAGGTATCGCGCGACTGAGATCGAGGGAGATTGTCTTGATTCCGGCTGCTGCTGGAGCTTCTTTCGCGGTTCTTCATCTTCAGAAAGCGTAGGATCTCGTCTACGTCGCGGGGTAGAGCTCCGAAATCTTCGGATGGGCTCGCATCTGTTCGTGACTGATGTGGTAGTTGCGGAAGACTTGTTTGGGCGAGGTTCTGACATGTCTCGAATAGCGTACGTTTCAGCTGACGGGGATACCTCCAAGATCTTGTCGGCTACTTCTGCCAGTTTTTGGATGTCAGTGTGGCCTGTGGAAATGAGGATGGGACGAATTCGTGGGGGTAAATTCTTCATCCACAGGGTGCTAATAAATCCGTTTGATACATCGGAGCCAGCTAATTGTTGTATTTTTCTGAGGAGCTGTGAAGGAGTCTGGTCTCCGAGTGGCATTTCTTCTAACAGCTTGCTAATTCTACGTGTTTCGGATTCTCCGAACGTGTTGATGAGCCTAGCTTTAAGGTCCTCGTATGGTTGCTCAGTCGGTTGGAGGACGATATCTGAGACTTGGCTGAGAACATCCAGATCGAGATTCGGTATGACGAGCTGGAATTTTTTTAGACTCGATGTTACGCGGGATGTCGCAAATACAGCCTCGATCGTCGCGAACCATAAAGTCGGGTTCTGTTTCCAGAATGTCGGTAGTCTTGAACTCGGCCCTTGGTAGAAACTAACCTCAGGCTGGGTTTCATGGAGATCTGTATCGGACGTAGATGAGTTTTTTTTGGACATGACGAACGGCGAGAAGTGAAATCAGAAGTATTGTGTTTAGGAGTATCAAGTTTTGGTGATTTGTGATAAAGCGCTCTATGGTATTGCCCCTGTTTTTATAATCCGGCAGGAAGGAACCCCATAATTGGCTGTGTCCATTCAAGACTCCAACGAATAAAACTGAGCCTGGCAATTGGAGAGTAAGGTTATGCAGATCCTGTTCCGTAAATTCTTGAGAAGGAGGAATATAGACATTATAAATAGTTAATGGATTTGGAATGTACGTTTGGACAGCTACAGCTTCTAGGTGTGTTTCCAATTTTATTTCTTGGTAATGAATGTGCCTATCTATTAAAATGGCAACACCGCCCCAAGCGGAAGATCCATATTGTCGGTATTTTCTTAAGATCTGAAATTCATTGAAATTTGTCGTTTGTGTTGGTAGTAAATGTGTTTCTTGAAGGCAGATGGCTGAGGGGCTCTTATCGGTAAAAATGCAGTTTCACGCCCTCCAAACCGATTTCTTTCAAATTTTGTACAATAACGTATTTTGATGCACTAAACACAAATACGATAAAAAAAAACAAAAAAAAAAAAAAAAAACGTCGGATTTAACTAGGAAATGTTATACCTCTTTGTAAAGTGTGCGGTGGGCGCGCCACTGTAAAATTGTAAGGCCGTGCATTGCATGCTGGGAGTATCTTGTCTTGATGTGAACTCCGGGGAACTGCTTGTTATTATGAGAATAAACCAGTTATTTCTATTCGTGGTGTTCACTTTTGTGTTCCACCCAGTTCAATTTTAAAAGGTTATGGGCCCAGCAGTTCCCAAGTTATATTAAGTGTCGCGAATCACGGAATTTTTCTTTAGTAAAAGTGCTGTACCGTTCGCAGGGGAAGCAGCATGGCGGTTCTAAACGTTATGAACGTGGTCAAGTCTTTTGACGGACGGAACTTTTCCTCTTGGGAGATTAGATTGAAAGCATTGTTAGATGCTAATAATTTACTGGACACGATTTCGCCAACGGAAGATGTCAAGCAAAGCAATGATTTCACTCAGAAGGATGCGAAGGCGCGCAACCTCATTATTCAGTTGCTAAGTGACAATGTAATTTCATTGATAGTAAGTGAAACTAGTGCAGAAAATATTATGAAGAAATTGCGAAGCACATATGTTAAAGTAGGTCTGACCATCCAAGTCGATTTGCAGTTCGACGATAAATGCATTAAACATGGTGGACATGTTGCTGGTCTTGAACGTTTTCTCGCTGAATTTCAGAATTGTGTGAGTGAATTACGAAGTTCAGGTGCCAATATTGAAGAGTGTGAGGTAGTGTCACAGCTATTGGCAGCTATGCCAGAATCTTATAAGCATGTTGTGAGCTCACTCAATATAATTTTTCGTAAGGACCCCAAAGATATAAATTATGAGTATGTCAAGAACGAATTACTGACAGAGGCTAATAACCAAGGCAGAAATCAGCCAAGGGAAGATGCAGGTAACCTATTTTACTCCAAGAAATTTAATGATAGAAGAAAGTTTGTACCTAAACAAAATGCTGCTAAAGGGGAATTTAAATTTCAATGTTATAAATGCCGAAAGTGGGGTCACAAGAAATCGGAATGCCCTGAAAACAAGAATAACTCCAATATTTGTGAAGAAGGAGGTGAGGGGGAAATAACTTTTCTGAGTTATACCATGAATGTGACTTCTACAAATGAAAAAGTAAAATTTATTATTGATTTGGGGTCGACGAATCATTTTGTTGGTCCTGATCTTGGAAAATATTTGGTGAATTGGAAAAAGACAAGATTAGTGAGTAAAGTTGCAAAGAAAAATCAAGAGATAGTGTCAAGTCGGTGTGGAACATTATTACTAAATGATGACGAAGGACGTGTAATCAGAATAACTGATGTGTATGAATGTCCAGAGTTGAATAACAATTTATTATCAGTCTAAAATGCAAGAACTGGGGTACTCGATAATGTTTGTTGATAAAGGTGTTAAAGTTATCAAGGGTGAATCGATAGTGCTTCGAGGGAATTGAGAAGGTAAACTGTTTACTGTAACCTTCTATCTGTCAAAACCCAGTGTAAACAGTGCATCAGTGGACGAAGACATGTTGCTTCGACGAATGCGCCACTCTTTGCATTATCCGGCCATCAAAACTTGTGGTGTTTGTCTTCAGTCGAAGCAAGTTAATCTACCTTACAAGAGATTGCCAGAGGAAAGAAAAGCCAGACGAATACTTGAAGTGATATCGTCCGATATTTGTGGACCAATCAACCCTTCCACTTTTGATGGCTACAGGTATTTCGTGACTTTTATTGATTCTTTTACACATTTTTGTGTTGTATATTTGATAAAGAAAAGATCGGAACTCTTGTAAAAATTTAAAATGTACAGTCGAATGGTGTGTGCTAAGTTTGGTAACAGTATCGAGAGAATTAGGGTGGACAACGGTGGTGAATACAGTTCATATGAATTTAGGGAATATTGTCAAAGTTTAGGCATACAAATACAGTACACTGTTCCTCGGAATCCAGCCCAGAACGGGATTAGTGAGCGCATGAACAGGACAGTTATGAATATGGCTCGCTGTATGATCAATGATAGTGGACTTGAAAAATCTTTTTGGGGAGAAGCAGTGAAAACAGCAGTATATGTAATAAATAGATTAAAAACTTCTGCTTTAAATGATAATCATACTCCTGCTGAGTTATGGTATAGATATCCACCTGATTTGTCAAAAATAAAATGATTCGGTTGTGAGTGCTATGCTCATGTTGCTAAGGAAGACCGAGCTGGCAAGTTGGATGACCGTGGTATTAGGTGTATGATGTTGGGATATGCACCAAATGGTTACAGGCTATGGCATTCTGAGAAGCAAAGGGTATTTATTGCCAGGAGTGTAGTATTCACTGAGGAAAGAAATTATACTGATAATGGTATTCCAGTTCAGCTTGAAGAATCCAATGACATGACGGAACCTATTAATGAGACTCCTTGTGTGGAAGATATTGTTTCAGAAGAAGACGAGGAGGAAGAAGGGGACGAAAAGGAAAAAGCCTTGAGAAGAAGAAGCTCCAGGAATAGAAAGCCTCCTACTTGGTTGGAAGACTTTGACACTAACTTGGCCGAGGTAAATATCGTTGATCAAGTTTCAAGACAAATACCCAAAACATACGAAGAAGCAGTTAAAGATAAAGGTTGGAAAGAAGCCATCCAAAGGGAGCTCCAAGCTCATGAGGAGATGGGAACATGGTCACCAGCCAAGATCCCTCCCGGTGCAGTTAAAGTTGACACTAGATGGGTGTTCACCGAGAAAGACAACGGAGAGAAGAAAGCTAGATTGGTTGCCAGAGGCTTCCAGGAACCAGCTAGTGACATGTTGAATAAATCATATTCTCCGGTTTGCCGAATGTCATCGGTGAGATTTCTTTTGTCTATGACAGTTCAAAACAATTGGGCATTAAGGCAGTTAGATGTCCCGACAGCCTTTTTGAACGGTTATCTAGACAAGGATACTTATATCGACACGCCTGAAGGACTGAATCATGAATCCAATGTAATGAAGTTGCAGAAAGCTCTATATGGACTAAGGGACTCACCTAAATGTTGGAATAAGAGATTTGATGACTTTATGATATAACAAAATTTTAAAAGGTGCAGGTATGACGTATGTTTGTATCATAAGGATAATGTTCTATTGGTCATTCATGTTGATGATGTTTTAATTTCTGGGGGTCTAAGTGAAATTAATATTTTAATTGATGCTATGAAAAATGGATTTAGAGTTTGGGAAATTTCTGGGGAAACATTTTTGGGAATACAAATTAAGGTTAAGCCTGATTGTATTAAATTAAGTCAACCTAAGTTTATTCAAAGATTATTAGATGAATTCAAAATGTCTGATTGTCATGCTGTATCAACACCGATGGTAACGGGTTTTAAAAACTCAGGGGAAGTTGTTGATAATGTACCGTATAGACGATTAGTTTGTTCATTAATGTATCTTGCGACTTCTGCCCGTCCAGATTTAGCATATTCGGTGTCATTTCTGTCCAGATTTTTAGATAAACCGACCTTGTGTTTATGGAAGGCAGCTAAGAGGGTACTTAGATATTTAAAAGGCACCCAAGAACTTGGTCTTAATTTTAAACGGATTTCTAATAACTTAGTTTGTTTTTCTGATGCTGATTGAGCTGGGGACGATATTGATAGAAAAAGTGTTAGTGGGTGTATTGTACTACATTGTGGAAACCCCATATCGTGGTTTTCAAGAAAACAGCCTTGTGTAGCCCTAAGCACAATGGAGGCTGAGTACATTGCCAGTTCGATATCCGATCAAGAAATTGTAAATATATTAGGTATTATGAGGGAAATTAAAACTAATATTGAATTTGCATATTTAAAGGTGGACAATGTAAGTGCGATAACAACAATTCAAAATGACACCAACTCTAAAAGGGCTAAACATATTGATACCAGATTTCATTATATAAAAGATTTGTTCAATGAGGGAAGTATTAAAGTGGACTATGTCCCATCAGGGGAAAACATTGCAGATGTTTTTACCAAAGCGTTGTGTGAGGATAAATTTGTAAAATTTAGAAAAATAATTTTTAATGTTTAATGTTCATTTGTTTAGTTCAATTTAATTTAATGTGTAATTTAATTTAAAGTTTAATGTTCATTTATCATAGTGGATATGATCAGCATATGTTTAAATTTTTTTTGTATGATTAGGCGAATGCCACTCTAAATTGTAAGTGGGGTTGATGGAGTGTCATTCGAAGGGGGGTGTTATACCTCTTTGTAAAGTGTGTGGTGGGTGCGCCACTGTAAAATTGTAAGGCCGTGCATTGCATGCTGGGAGTATCTTGTCTTGATGTGAACGCCCGGGGAACTGCTTGTTACAATGAGAATAAACCAGTTATTTCTATTCGTGGTGTTCACTTTTGTGTTCCACCCAGTTCAAAGTTAAAAGGAAAGAAGTTATTAAGCACTAAAGTTCACTGTTATGCAGGTTATGAGAGCTATTAATTATAGCGAGTTGGATTGACTGGGGTTTTGTTATCTTCTTGAGCGAGCGTAGCGAGCGGAAACGCATAGCACGTATGCCCTTAAGCGACGTATCCCTGGTGAGGATGCCCTTAAAATTAACAATATTTTTGAATAAATGGTTTCTGAACATTTCAAATGAGAGTTCTCTGTTTCCCAGTGTTACATATCTGCGCATGCGCGTGTTTACAAATACGCTGATGACGCCTAGTTTTATAACCTTCCTAACTTTAGTGCTTAATATTATATTCTATTAATTTTAGCGAGTTGGATTGACTGGGGTTTTGTCACCTTCTTGAGCGAGCGTAGCGAGCGGAAACGCATAGCATGTATGCCTTAAAGTCGTCACAAATTTAGTTGTTTACATTAGCTCTCATAACCTGCATAACAGTGAACTTAATTGCTTAATAACTTCTTTCCTAGTTAAATCCGGCGTTTTTTTTTATCGTATTCGTGTTTAGTGCATCAAAATACGTTATTGTGCAAAATTTGAAAGAAATCGGTTTGGAGGGCGTGAAACTGCATTTTTACCCTCTTATCTTTCATAAGGAGTTTTAGACAAACAAAACAATTTTATTGGACCAATACAAAACGTATTATACACAAAACAATATTTGTAAGATAAAAATTTAAAGGGTTAAAATGTCTTGATAAAGTCTGTGTTTGATTCGCGAGGTTTTTCTTTGTCCAAGTTGATAAAACATGGAACTGCTGGAGGCTGGAAGGGTCTGATGATATTTTCGCACTAGCTTTTCTATGTGAGTGAAAAATGGATCAACCTCCAATTCTCTATGGATCTGGCTGTTCCTTACGAACCAAGGAGCATTGGACACTATTCGGAGTACTTTGTTTTGAAATGTTTGTAGACGTTTTATTTGTGTGGTTCTGGCGCCAAACCAGACAGGACATGCGTAAGTTAGTATGGGTAGTATTGTCGATTTGTATAGTAGTGTACCACAGGTGTGTTTTAGGGGAGTTTTTCTATTTATTAATGGGTAAATTTGTATCAGTCGTGTGTGAGCTTCTTGTAGTTTTTTGTGTATGTGATGTCGCCAAGTCAGTCTTGTGTCTAGATGTACTCCGAGATAGCGTATACTCTGGTCTTTTGGAGTCCAGAGAATTGAGTGATGACCAATTTTCAGCTCTGGTAAATCTTCATTTTGGAATTTTCTGAGAGAGAACACTTTACATGAAGATTTCACCGGATTTATTGCTAGTTTCCATTTTCGGAACCAGGATGACACCTCATCTGCAGCTTCTTGCAAGTGAAAAATCACTTCCTTGACGTCGGTGCTCTTCGTGATGATGAGTGTATCGTCTGCAAAGGTAGCAAGGGCTGAGTTGTCAGGTTCTGGCATATCACTGCAGTACAATATGTAGAGCAATGGGCTTAGTATGGCCCCCTGCGGTACACCAGCTTTGATAGTTCTTTTCGTGCTGAGTGTTGTCTTCACTCTTCCTTGGAATGTCCTGTCACGAAGAAAGGAGGAAATGTGGAAAGGTGTTCCGTAGCTTGTGCAGGAGTCCTTCGTGCCAAACTGAGTCGAAAGCGTTGGCTATGTCGAGAAACAGTCCAGTGGCGTATTCCTTCTTATTAAAACAATCTGTTATCATTTCAGAGACTCTTTGTAATTGTTGGACAGAAGAGTGCTTCGGTTTAAATGCGAACTGATGGTTAGGTATGCTGTCTAAAAGATGTCTTCTTAATCTAACGTCAACGAGCCTTTCGAGAAGTTTCCCCAGAGTATTCAGCAGACTTATTGGCCGATAACAGCCAGCGTTGTTCTTCGGTTTCCCAGGCTTGTGGATGAAGATCACAATGGCATGTTTCCATCTTTCTGGAAAATGTCCTCGCCGGAGACAAGCATTGAAGATACTTGTTAACAGGCTGATGCATTTCCTGGGTAACTGTTTCAACACCGAGTTCGTTATCTGATCTTCTCCAGGTGATTTATTCTTAGGAAGCCTACGTATGAGAAGTGAGATCTCTTTAGGATGTATGAAGTCAATTGTACTGTCAGTTAGTCTTGTTTCTGAGAGTGAAGTACATACTGCATTGTCCGTCTGTGGGTCGTTGTGGTCTGCAGTTTTCAGTTTGTTTTCAAAACATTCTGTTAAAAGTCTACACTTGTCTGCGTCAGTTGTTACAATGTTTTGTCCGTCTTTTAAGGGGGGAATTTCAGAGGATTGTTTTAGTAGTCGTCTTGTCTCTCGCCAAAGCGATGGGTCTCCAGGAGTCATGTTTGTCAAGTAATTGCTGTATTTGTGTATCCTGTCTTTGTCAAGTTCAAAACGAATATTGCGCGATAAACGGTTTACTTGTCGCTTGAGTTCCGGGTCTCTAGATCTTTGCCATCTCTTTCGAAGAATATTTTTTTCATGGATGAGTTTTAGAACATGTGGGGGCGTGGTTGTATTAGATAATCGACAGCTTAATGATGGGTGCGTTTTTAAAGAATTTTGAACAGCCATGTGTATCGTTTGAATGAATTTTGCTATAGTCGAGTCAATGTCATGACTGGATTTGTATGTAAGTGGAATGTCCGTGTTGTCATGCATTTCTGTCTTGAATTTTCCCCAGTCTATAGGTCCATTGATGAGTCTTGGTGGGGGTGGTTCAGATTTTGGACTTTCATGGAAAGTAAGAATGACAGGTAAATGGTCAGAGTCTAAGTCAGTAAGTACGTCATGAGATAATGGCAATTGGAAGTTCTGAATTATGGCTATTTCTAGTATGTCGGATTTGTAGCGTCTTTGAGTCGGGTAAAATGTTGGTTCGTCAGGTGATGAAATAATGAGTCCAAGATTTTCAGTAATTCTCAATAGTTGTGTCCCATTATTGTTTTGCTTATGGCAATTCCAAGAGAGATGTTTACTCTTTAAATCACCCATCATTATTGTAGGAGCCCCTGTAAATAGTTTTTGAAAATCGTCTTGTATGAGCCGAATCCCAGGTCTGCTATACGCAGATATTATATTAACACTACTCCTGTTTTGAAGTGCCAAACTAATTCCTACTGCTTCTAGGCGATCAAGGGAAGGCAGAACCAAACTATTGTGGGCTAAATGTTTCTTAATTAGAATTGCGACTCCACCACGTCTCGATCGTTGGTCCGTTCTGTACATTCGGTATCCTGGTGTCCTGTATTTGTCAGTGCTAATGAGGTGTGTTTCAGTGATGCAAGCAACGTCAATGTCGTTTCTGCTAAGAAAGTTTGTCAGTAAAGTCTGTCTTTTTTTTAGTCCGTTTGCATTCCAGTTAAGTAAAGAGAGATTGCCCAAATTAGGAACTGTCATTGTTTAAAGAAGAGAAAATAGATGTTAAAAAGTTAGTTATGAAAGCTTTTATTGTTGGAATAAGTGGTTTTATAAGGTTGAGAAGTAGGTCTGTCATATTGTTGATTGAATTTTGGTTAGTGTCAGTAAGGTTGGATGTTTTAGTCTGTTCTTCGTCTGTTCTACGATGCTGAGTCCATGCGTTCTGTCGCGGTAAAGAGGTTTGTCTTTGTTGAGTGTTAGTTGGTAGGTTTTCAGTTGGAGGTGGTGGTGGAGGTTTTGCTGGAGCGGGTTTAGAGGGAAAGGGTTTAGAACTCCTAGTGGGGAAGGATTTATTTTCAGAAGCTATTATTATTTTTTGCAGTATGTTTTTTAATTTTTTGTATTCCAGGCATCCTCTATAGCTTGCAGAGTGGTTGCCTCCACAGTTTACACAGTGGGATTCAGTGCTATTTCGATTAGGGCAACCTAAATAGTTGTGATCTCCCGAACACTTAGCACATTTTGTGTCTAAACGACAGTAATTTTTTGTATGTCCCATGCGACAACAGTTTTTGCACTGAAGAACACCCCTGTGTTGCTTCCTTTCTTCAACCGAGACTATTGAATAAAAAAGGGTCTCTAGGTTAAATATTGATTTACCGTTGGGACTATTTTCCAGCTCTACTGCAATAAGAGGTGTTGGGAACCGTTCTCTGTTCAGTAATCTAGTAACCTTGGAGACAGGGTATTTTTCTGACAATTCATCAAACAGTTCTTGATCGGTAATACTGTATGGCACGCCTCTAATAATAACCGACAATTTTCTGTCCGCGGGATTTCGGAAAGTATAGTACTTTACATCCTCTTTGTCGTAAAATTTGGTCAAAGAACGGAAATCGTCAATCGAAGTTAATGTAACTTTTATTTTTTTAAAACACTGTTGCAAACAAAATTTTGACTTTACAATAGTTTTTATGTCACTTAAAACTTTTTGGTAGTTGTCAGCGTCACAAACGAATATTGGTAGGATTTTAACACTATTTTTATTTATTTCTGTATTGTTATTATTGTCATTATCATTTAAGTTTTGAATTGGAGAGAAAGAATTATGAAGTTGAACAGGTGTTGAAACAGTATTTAAAACAGCTGATTTTGAACAATATCTATTTCTTTTTCTTTGAGGTTCAATGAATGGGTTTGATTTGGTCTCCAGTGAAAACAGCTGTTGAGAACTAGCAGTGTTGCCAATCGCAGGGAATTCAATATAATAATTAGAGGTTACCTGAGGTTCGGAAGTGAATGGTAGATCTCCCGTTGCCATGGAAACGTCTTCACTTACTTCTTCTGTACTGCCTAGGTTAGGATCTTCCTTCATACATTCCAGGCTTTTCCTCTTTCCTCCTTCCTTCCGGCGCCCAGTTTTCATACTTCTTCTTAAAGAAGGTATTAATCCGCGCCAAAGCGGATCAAATTCTTGCGAATACACTTTGTAATAGTTGCACAATACTAATCTTTAAACAGAATGAAAAAAGAACCTAGTGAACTCACTCAGCAGAACAGCTGATCTCCAGGAGTTTTAGATATTCAATATGTTGGAAGAGGCCGTTACAGTTCCACTGGATTATATTGATTGAATTCATAACTGGTTTTTATTAAAGTTAATTTTCTATTTGTAATGAGAGTTTAGTTTTGTTTTATTGGATTTATCTTCCTTATTTTCCAAAGAAAGGTTGAACGATTCGTTTTGTATTTCACTGCTTAAGACCTTTAATAGTTTAGTAATTCGTATTTTAGTAGATCTATCTTATACAATTTTTTTGGCATCTGAGAGCATTTTTGAAAGACCTTCTGTGTCATTAGTAAATTCACTGATAATGTTTAACTTATCTTTTTCTACTCTAGTCAGTTCCAACAATTTTTTTAGTACTAAGTATGAAATGGGATATTTTTTGAAAGTATTTTCTAAACAAGATGTGGCCTCGTCTAAGACTATTTCTTTTCCAGTGTTTAATGGAGTGTCACATTTGCCAATATCTTTGCGAGTCGATGAGTCAGTATTTTGTATTGCTTCTGTCATATTATGGAGTGTCGGGCTATTATCAATAACGTTCGAGGATACCTGATTACCTTCAGGTCATGCTTAAGTTCGAGAAGTGTTATGTTGTTAGATTTTGGCAATTCTCTTACCAATGATTCAGTAACTACTTTGTCCTTTTTGTTCTCGTCGGTATTAATACTATTAATTGTTGTTGGGATATTGGAAATTTGAGTTGTGCTGTTGCTGATTTGTACTAGCGATGGTGCTACCACTGAGTTATCAGATTGTGATGTACTTATATGTTCCTCCTTGGTCACACAAGCAGTGCTTACGTGGCCATAAAAATAAAATAATAATCTGTTCATCGATGGAAATTCCTTTATGAGTATTCATGAATGTATTGACATAGTCAGTACTCGATAGAAATAGTGATATCCCCAAAAACACATAAATGTGAAATAGAGACCAAGTTCCTGCCCCCACAAAGAAACACTCCCTTCCTCAAAAATATCCAATCCTAAAACCCCCCAAAAATGCCTTACCATTCTACACTCCATAAAATTAGTATGAGTTGGAGTATTAATTCAACCAAAAATATTTGCCAATACAAGAGATGATACAAGAAAGAAATGTCCAAGTTCATTACTTGGAAGACCTCATAGTTACTTAATAAGAACAGTAAAGACACTTCAACTGACCTTTAAAAACAACAATAAAAATACTTATATCCAGTTACTAAAATATCACTTTCCTCAACCAGGTATATTCTTAAACTTGGCAATGTTTAGTTTTTCTCTAAAGATTATTTCGGCACAAAAAAAAAACATTGCCAAGTTTAAGAATATACCTGGTTGAGGAGAGTGATATTTTAGTAACTGGATATAAGTATTTTTATTGTTGTTTTTAAAGGTCAGTTGAAGTGTCTTTACTGTTCTTAGTAAGTAACTATGAGGTCTTCCAAGTAATGAACTTGGACATTTCTTTCTTGTATCATCTCTTGTATTGGCAAATATTTTTGGTTGAATTAATACTCCAAGTCATACTAATTTTTTGGAGTGTAGAATGGTAAGGCATTTTTGGGGGGTTTTAGGAGGGGATATTTTTGAGGAAGGGAGTGTTTCTTTGTGGGAGCAGGAACTTGGCCTCTATTTCACATTTATGTTTTTTTGGCGATCTCATTACTTTTTTCTAAGAATTAAATAGAATTTAGTTGCCGCATACCTACTGGCTTTTTTACTTCATATAAAACCAGGGTCTTTGGATTCTGCATAAGGTTCTCCTTACTGCTTGATATTTGATACCAATAATCAACCTACATACATCTAATCACTAGACTAGAAAAGTTAGAAGCTCTTCCATATGACATTACTCTAGAGGACAAATTGATTGCTCTCTTAACTAAACTATTACACTGTAAAACACAGGAACCTTATACCGAGGATAAAGATCACAATAGGGAAAGTGCAGAAGGCCTTCAAGAAAAATATAAGAACAAAGACGATTTTGGGTTTTTGATCCAAAACTTTGTTATTTAGATGGCTCGACTTTGAAAAACTTAGTATCTGCTTTGAAGTATATTATGCAGTGAGCCCCTACGACTTTATTTACTACATTTAAGAAAGAAGTCACAAATTTTTTTGTTAAGATGCGTCAAAATGTTTTTAAAACATCAAATATAGGTTCTCCTTACCAAGACAATTCATTTGATACCCCACATGTTGGGTTTCAGAAGGAATAATGGCATTTCAATGGAACAAAAAGTAGAAAACGTCATAGGTAATATGAAACTCCCGTATCAAGACCTACTTGCGTGCCAAGTTTGGTCAAAATAGGCCAAACGGTGTGAATTTGTATAAGGAACAAACATACAGACAGACAGCTGAAATACCTTTTTTACCTAGCCTAGTGCATTCCCCGGACCAAGGCCTACCTGTGTGCCAAGTTTGGTCAAAATCGGTCAAATGGTGTGAATTTGTGTAAGGAACAAACATGCAGACAGACAGCTGATAGACGATTTTGACTAGCCTATGATACTACCCGGATAAAGACCGACATGTGTGTCAAATTTTGTCAAAATCGGTCAAACGGTGTGTATTTGTATTAGGAACAAACATACAGCTGATAGACAATTTAACCTAGCCTATGATTCTCCCCATATTTAGACCCATCTGTCTCCCAAGTTTGGTCAAAATCGGTCAAACGGTGTGTATTTGTATAAGGAACAAACATACAGCTGATAGACAATTTAACCTAGCCTATGATTCTCCCCATATTTAGACCCATCTGTCTCCCAAGTTTGGTCAAAATCGGTCAAACGGTGTGTATTTGTATAAGGAACAAACATACAGCTGATAGACAATTTTTTTTTTAAATTTTAACGTCCATTTATTATTAACTACGAATTTTAGGACGGGTTATCTATAGGTTACCACCCTTTTCTAGCCAGGATAGGGGTGATGCCTTTTCTTTTTTCGAAAGAAAAGCCACCGCCCCTAGTGGGAATCGAACCCACGACCTTTGGCACGGAGTGTTAAGAGCTCACGCCTTAACCCTCACGGCTACCGGGTCTCCGATAGACAATTTAACCTAGCCTATGATTCTCCCCATATTTAGACCCATCTGTCTCCCAAGTTTGGTCAAAATCGGTCAAACGGTACGGATTTGTAAGAGGAACAAACATACAGCTGGTATAAGATTTTTACCGAGCCTATATGCGTCTAATTGTTTCTTAAAACATCAAATATAAGTTCTTCATACCGAGACAATTCATTTGAAACCCCACATCATGGGTTTCCGAAGAAAGCACAAAACTAGCACGCCCCTGCCCCGGAAGCGGCGTCAAACACAACTTTTCGCGATTTTTCGATTTTTTCCTTTTATAACGTCATCATATCTATCTTCATGCTAAATTTCAAGTCTCTAGCATCATTGGAAGTGCCTAATAATTTTGATGAGTGAGTCCTATAAATCCCGATTTTCGATCGCCTATATCTCAAAAACTATTCGATGTAGAATTATGAAAATTTCCAGTTTTACTCACATCTAGTAGTATAATACCTGTTTAAAATTTCATAACTTTATCTGGTTGAAAGTTGTGAGAGGGTAAAAATCGGCTCTAAGACCGCCTGTAATATGCTTAGGCCGGAACTTTGCCTGGCGCACTACCGTGCGCCTAGATACGGTTGTTAGATATTCTTGAGGCGTGAGTTATGTTTTTCGGTCCGATGAGTTGTCCCACTCCAACTATATATTGAGCGAGAGGAATTCCATCAGCAGCACTGAATATAATTCCCTGGTCTTTGGTCGGTCTGTTGGATGTAACGTGAGTCGATTTATTCTTTGCAGCGTTAGCGTAGTTCATCGTTGAATGTGTCGGTACTTGATCACTGTTAGTCGGTAGTCATTAGTTATTAGCGGCCTAGGAAGCTTCAAATGTGAGGCCTTATATGAGTTACCTGGTTTCAATGATTGCCAGTGAGTTGCCTCTCAGGAATGTTCTATTTCTTATGATCTTTTTGTCCAAATAAGCTAAGTTTTCAATGAGAATATACTAATATATTTTTTCAGAAAAATTTCCGTGTTTTCGTTTTTAGAGCGTTCCAAGCTGTTGTCTCAGAGAAAATTGTTTGATCTCACGACAGAAACATTAATTGATTGATATTCAACTCTGCTTTATGCTATCGATGTGTTAAAAGGCAGCCATTGCTGTTTAAATTCCAAGCTACTTTCTGGAGTTGTGATTTTGCATCTTTCTTCATGGATTGTCAAGGTATGTTTCTTCGTAATTATAAAATCATTTTAAAGTATTTGCTTTTCTTTTTGCTTTGAATCTGGTAGAATTTCTTGAACAATAGGTTTCAAATTTAAATTTCTTCAATACTATGTTTTCCTTGGCTTCATGAAGGGACTGAGTTGTACTGGTTTCTTTCAATGTTAAAAAATTGTAACTAATCATAAACATATTTATTTAATCATCGTTTCCGAGCTCGAATTAGTTCAGTAAATCCATAAAATATGTTTTATACAATTCGAATTGTTAATATAAAGCAGTGAAATACTTGAAATAAAGAATAACTTGTGCTTGTTCTTCTTAAAATTACTCAAGATGGCCACTGTTCATTTGCTCAGTCACTACTTGAAATAAGTTTCCTGAGGCTCTCAAAATACAGCTAATGGAGTGTGACTTGAACAATAGAATTGTTAATTTTATCTTGTATTTTTCTCCACCCTCCTGATGAATATTTGTATGTACATAGGAGCTCCAGGCCCAAGGGATGGAATCCTGGAGCTAGCCTTAGAAACTACACCTTAATCTATGGATACATACTAGAAGGGACTATTATATATCTTTTATCTGTTGAATATTGCCTCTGAATATATGCTGATTGAAGACCAAGAGAAATTACTTATCCTGTTAGACTAGTGATCAAATTGTTGTGGCCATATTTCTTTCTCTAACAGAACAAATACAAGCCTCTACTACCATTTGTTTTAAGTAAAGATGGAATGGTTGGGATTCCGCTAGAGAAACCTCAATATGATTTTTGTTAAAAAAATCTATATTTTGGATGTTTCGGCTACTCATTGGTAGCCATCGTCAGCTAAAATGACAAGAAAAACAGAAATTAATACAAAAAAAAAAGTTTATAATGGAGATAAGTAACAGAACTAAAAATACTCTTAATTTATTATAAAAGAACAATTTGGTCTTAAATTCTTAGAATGAGTAGAATGAAAATCAAAAGAAACATAACAAGAAAAGAAGAAGAGAAAGGTGTTAATGGACGGATACACAAGGGGTATGGGAAAATATTAGGTGGGAGGTCGGGAGAGTTTTTGAAAAATATTAGCGTACATAGGAGAAATGCCTTGTTTGTCAGTTTTGTAGTTTATATTGTTTTTGTTTAGGTTTATGTGTGGGGGACATTCCAAGCCAAATCATCAAGCCAAAATGCATTTTGACACCCAAGGTTGGCAGATTTTAATGAAACTTGGTGAGTATATTCTAGTAATGGACATGAGTACAAATACAAAATTTTATGTTATTATGTTCATTAGTTTCTGAAATGCAGCACTTTAAAAATTCCTCAAAATGTGAAAAATATCGTTGATCATACATCTGGCAACAATCTATACTTTTACAATTTTTGCTCTAAAACTGTTAATTTCAATGATAGGGAGTGAATTTTTTTTTTTTAATTTGTTCGGCATTAAATTGTCAATGGAAATATATTACTAGATTTAAGAATTAGAACCAAAGAAATAGTTTAAAAAATTGTTAATTAGCGAAATTGAGATTGATCCGAACATTGATATGCATCCATAAATTGCTGAATAACATGAGTCTACCTCCAAGGACACCTAAACCCATTAAATCATCAAAAACTAGATTAAAAATGCAACAAATTGGTGTAATAAAATTAGTGGGCTTTTGAGTGTTTAATAAGTTAAGAGTTGATCAAAGTTATACTATTAAAAAGTACATACATCCCCTATTAGACTGCCTCTGTTAACTCTGAAAAAACTCCAATAAAACATTGAAAAGAACCATTATAATTTTGCTGGCTATTTGTATGATATTACTAACTAAAGAAAAACAAAAATATTCGTCTTGTTAATGTAGGGCCTAAATTAGGGTTTTATAATAATAATTAAAAAAATACCAGATTGAAATTAAAATCACTTTATGTTAGAAATAATGTCTGCACCAGGATTAATTAAGAAAAGTCAGATTTGGATAGTAATATTTATTTAACAGAGGGGACATATTCACATAACGGGGGGGGGGGGGGACATAATAGACAGAGCCCGACAAGTATTCTTCCACAAATAAGACTGGCTGTTCCACACATACAGTCTCTGTAATTTTTAGTAGATATATCTTACCACCTAAGTCATGACGTTACATTTGTATATTGCAGTCAGCAAAAGACAATGGATTTTATTAAAACCCAATTTCAGCACATAAACAGAGTAGAGTTTTTTACAGGGGGATGTAGTGCCCAATACAAACATTTTAAGAGCATGATGAATTTGTGTTATCACAAAACAGACTTCCAGATGGATGCTTGTTGGTCTTGCCATACTACAAGTCACGGAAAAACAGTTTGTGATGGTAAAAAAAAAACAGTTTCTAAGAAATATCTTCAGAGTATTTACCAATCAACAGAAATCACAAATGTATTTTAGTGGTCTCCTTTCTAAGATATCCTTCTTTTTTTAACCCTCCGTCGACCACGTGAGAGAGACTTACACTGTCGCCCATGTGGGGTACACCAGGACCCCACTTACATTTATATTAATCGTCTCTAATTCATTAAAAAACTTGACTACGTTAAAAAAACAGGAAATTGGACATAGCTTCTTTGCCTTTCGGAATCGGATCATACTTCAAATGAACTTTTTTGTTGGAAATTATGTTTACAATCACCTCCTAGAGTTTGGCTATTTAGACCTGAATCACCCTGCGTTAAAGGTCTCAAAGGCTGACATGCCTCAAATCCAACAAACAAAAAAAAATACAATAAAATATATTATGAGACTTTGACAAGTTTTATTCATCACCTTCCGCCTATTAAAATAATAAAATTTGTTAAATACTAGTCAGAGCCGGTGGCCGTGAGAGGGTTAAGGCGTGAGCACTTAGCACTCCGAGCCAAGGGTCTTGGGTTCAATTCCCACTAGGGGTGGCGGCTTTTCTTTCGAAAAAAGGCCTCTCATCTATTTAATATAGTTATGGATGAAGCGTGGACAATTTGTTAAAGGCTTCACCCTTATCCTGGCTACAAAAGGGCGGTAACCTATAGACATCTTATCCTAAAATTCGTAGTTAGTAATAAATGGACGTTAAAATTTAAATAAATAAATACTAGTCAAAGGATGGAATCTTGGAGATTATAACATGTCAGATTTTGTGATAAAATTATTTATTTATTTATTTTAGAGCTTCGTAACTAAGATGATAAGCTCTAATGTAAGCAAACAGAAAATACAATAAATTTTAGTTTTCAAATAACAGTAATTTGAATAACCTATTACAAAATATAAAAAATTGTGAAATTAAATATACTAAACCTTGTACAAAAAACAAAACAAAAGAAATTTATCAAAAAAGCTAGAATCCTGGAGTATCTACAATTTATAGCTGTGCTGTTTACTGATTGCTTGCTATCACAACCATTAAAAGCTAGTATGGAAAAATAATGTTTTGAAAATAGCCGAGGTATTTACAAAAGAGTAGGTACACTGTCTACGTCTTCTTAATGTTTACGTTCCGTCCTCGAGGTTCTGGTAGTTTTCCCAGAGATTTCTTATTTTTCGCTTTCGATGATTTGGTACTTCTCCTTTTCTTGGGCGGTTCTTCACTTCGACCAGTCAGTACTGCCTCATCCTTTTCTTCCGTATCTTCTGCTGTCACCATCCTTTCTTCACTAGCAACAACATTATCTTGTTGAGGGTGAGGTTCAGCTGCAACGGGAATGTTGGGATTGGAAACAGATAACAAGGCCAGCTTTTCTAAATTGTCCATTCTTTGAAATACGAGTTCCGCAGACCTCAGGAATTCGTCGATTTTTCCATTTTCATTCGGTACACCCTCAGTTCCAGTTTCATATTCTATTGGCTTCGGCTTTACCGTAGAAGTAGGAAACTTTTGACACCTGTTTTCGAAGGGTAAAAGCATTTGGTCAGTTGAATCAGAAAATGGAGCTGTAGAACAAGTAGAACTGTCTTCTGTATTGCAGGAAGAAGATATAATTTCATTTGGTTCTTGATGCAGGTTGGAGACTTTGTTGAGGCCATTAGATTCTTTTTTAAAGGCTTCGGATGAGCCTTGAACAGTATTTACGCGTATTTGGTTATTTTCAGTCTGATTTTTACAAGCTTCGGGACATACGGCAGCCAAATGATGCCCTTTGCAAATAAAACAGCTGATTTTACCTGAGTCAATAAATATTTTCCACTGTTTATCTGCCACATTGATAACCAACGAAGAAGGTAGCTTTTCAATGCCTTTAGGATTGATAAACAGCTGCCTTCCATGACTGAGTACATGTGCTAACCGTGGATCATGAAGGCCAGCTCTTAAACATTTGACAGGCGAAACTATTTCTATTCCTAGCCTCTTCAATGCTTCTTCTATGGCTTCATTAGGAATTGCTGGGAAAACATTAGACAAAACTATCCTTTTTCCTGGCTCTACGAAACGCCTTAATAAAATATCATGTCCACGGATCTTAATATTACGTTGTTGTTCTACTAATTTATCGACTTCCTTCTTACTATTGAAATGTACACAAAACCTGCTTCCTGAAATATAGGAAGCAAATTTAATGTGTTTAGTATCAACAATATCTGCCAAACTCAATAGGTACTCTTCTTGTTTTATGCCTTTTACAGTATCTAAAACTACAGCGAAATCGCTGGGGCATAAAGGTGTATCTTGTTCAACATTAGAGGTTATGTTTACAAGCGATTCCATAACTATATTTTTCTGAAGAAGAGTTATTACTTGATGAAAAACGTTTACTCACTTAACTTTGAAGTTAAAGAAGCACTTGTTTGTAACACTTTTGCTTTAATTGGTTCCACGTTCTTGAAGAAAAATAATAAATTTCTCCTTAGTAACTGTATTCATGTACTTTTCACACTCGCGCACCGTGATAAAATTATTGCTGATGGTTATTATATGTTTCTTAGAATAATATAATAATGTTTATTTGGTTTAACAGATGCTTACAATCTCAATACTGCGGCGGTATGTATTAAAGAAAAAGATGTTTATCCTTCCACTTCAGGTACTTGACACTAAATGTACTTATATTTTATTTTTGAACATATATTTTTTCTTTTGTGTTTTTATGTGAATTGGGATGAATGTTTCTTATTGTATTGTATAAATATGTTTAACAGGAATAATTTTTTAATAAAATAATTTAAATAATTTTTTTTTTTTAAATAAAAATGTCTGAAGAGAATATAGAACAAATTCAAAATAAAGGTGAAGAAAATAGTGTAGAATCACCGGAATACGTATTTTTTACAACACCGGGAGAAATAAATATAATAGTCCAAACACGTGAAAACGAATTGCAGGCGGATGACGCAATATCATTCCGAGAATCAGCGGGTTCCTTAGCAACAACGGAAATTCTATCCAATGGCGGGAATCGTACTCCCGAAAGGGATAATGAGATGCATCCTCAAGGCCTAGAGCATTTTATGAGGCTATTATTGGAACAAAATAAAAAATTAGAAAGTAAAATTGACGCAAATAGGATCGAACAAAATAAAGAACTAAAGTTCGAATTAAGTAAAAATAATAAAAAAGTGGACGATTTATGTGCATATTTAAATAATATGGGTGAAAATCAAAATGAAGAGACGATAGAGTTGGAAAAATCGAATAATAGCCTTTTTTAATAAAAATAATATAAGTTGTAAAGAAATTATAGAGATTAAGGAAAATTTAATTAAAATTACCGAAAATGAGGATACACAATTCAATAATGACGATTTAAATGAATCAATAAAGGACAATTTAAATAGTAATGATGGTAGTAATGACCAGATATTTGAAGATGATAAAATATTGATTAAAAATAAAAATGACTATAATTGTTTAATAAATGAAGATAATACAATTCAAGAAAAAATTTTAACTGAATTAAATAATGATAATGAGGGTACAAATGAAATAATTAATAATAAGATAATTAATGATAATTTCAGAAATAAGGACAGAAGTTATAAATAAGATTGTGAAACAAAATAACATTAAAAAATTAACGGATGACTACAAATTTATTATAAACATAAGAGGCTATAATACACAAAATGAAAATATTCCAAAGAAGAAGCTGAATAAAAATGTTAATAAAGATAATCATTTAAAGATTTTGAATGTCAAATGTGGAAATAGAATAAAAATTCTTTATAAATATAAAAGACAACTTGGGAAAGAAAAAATTTCAAAGCTAAATCGGCCTCCAAGGAAAAGAATAAAACACTTTTATAGAAAGAAATTGGACAGCTGCAAAGAAAATATTAACGACCAGGAATAAATTCATGACAATTATTAGAATTAGTTTAGAGTTTTTATATAAGCAATTTTAAAATTAAATTAGATTTATTTTAATATAAGATATAAGATTAAAATCATAAAAATAACGTTTAAAAATTAGTATAAATTTTGAAATCGTATTTGTTTAAAATAAAAGAATTTTTTATAATGTGTAAAATTGATATCAATTAAATAATAATGGTAGTATTATATAAAAATCATTTGTTTAACCTAAAATAAATTTGATAATCATAAAAATAATTTAAAATAAGTATATTAATAAAATACTATATTCATATAATCAAAATAATCAAAAATTATGAGACGAAGTAAGCTATCAAAATTTAAAAATAATATAATACACTTGCCAATATTCTGTACTCTGTATTCCGAAACTCCAAATTAAAAAATTCAATTTTAAATTTATCTTTTATACCGGACTAAAAACATTTAAAAAAAAATTTTTTTTTTAGACAGGAGTGCAAATGTAATGATATATTACATTTACGAAAATATTTTTAAATTCAAATAACCATCGATAGGTTGAAAAGCCCGCGCAAATCACAAACCATATATACAAATAATATCGTATTATATACGCTTTAAATTAATAATATTTTTGGACAATACTGATGTACTATATATACATATTAAATGTACATTCAGATGATAATAAATTAATTATTTGGTATTACAAAAATATAATTATTATTTTTATATATAAACCGGTAAAGATGCGGAAGTTGGAAAAAAAGGACACCAACTTTCCCCTAACAAGGCGTCAGTCTATTCCCAGCAGTCGTGGAGTGCGGAGCTGGAGTCTGTCATTTGGAGATTACATTGGTCTGTCTATAGCTAGCAGTCATAGAGAGAGGAGCTAAAGTCTATTCCCAGCAGTCGTGGAGTGCGGAGCTGCAGTCTGTCTTTTGGAGATTACATTGGTCTGTCTATAGCTAGCAGTCATAGAGAGAGGAGCTAAAGTCTATTCCTAGCAGTTGTCGAGTGCGGAGCTAGAGTCTATCGCTAGCCACAGAGAATACAGATTGCAGTCTATGGTTATTTATCATAGAAGACGGAGTGAGAAGACAACAGAATCCAGAATTTCAAGATATCCATTCTATGCACGAGACCTGGCAAGAAAGCGTATCACCTTGAAGAAGGAATTACTAAAGCGCAGTATATTGAAGTTTTATTCGAAGTAAATTAATTCAGAGGTAAAATTATTTTTTTGTAACTGTTAATTCTTTTATTGTCATTTGTATTTATTTTAATATTGGTGTTTGTATCTCAAGATTGTCTAAAAATAAATATTATATTATACATTCACTCGGAACTTTTATCCCTGAGATTAAATCAGTTTAATATAATAAAACTTATTAAAGTAATTAAAATCGTTTTATTTTAAATAAAAAATAATCATAACATTAAATGGCGACCCAACGTGGCACATTCATTTTATAAAAATTAATCTTTACATTTAATGACGCCCAACATGGCGAATCTTTTTATAAAAATAAAATCTTAACAATATATATATATATATATATATATATATATATATATATATATATATATATATAAAAATCACTTGTCTGTATGTTTGTTTGTTCCTTATACAAATCCACACCGTTTGACTGTTATTGACCAAACTTCGCACATAGGTACGTCTTCATCCGGGAAATATTGTAAGCTAGCTCAAAATCTTCTAGGATTCACAGTTTGGAAGTTACGAGGTCGAAACTGTCATATACAGTAGAGTTTATAGTCAGAAATCGGCATTATCTTTCCAGTGTTGCATCTTCTTCTAAGAAGAAAGGCAATACAAAACTTTTTTTTTTTTCTTTTTTTTTGGGCAAAAAGTTTTTCTTTTGCAAAATAACTGATTACTTTTATTTTGTTTGTTTATCTAAATAGTAGATTTATATTCTCAGAGTTTGGACAAGATCTGATTTTAAGATCAATTTTCTTCATATCAAATCAATTTTGATTTGATTGCCTAGGGCAACACTGGGCTCTAACCAGAATATGGAGTAATATCGTATAAGTAAGTATATCTTAAAAATGTTCTGTGTTTATCTAATCATAATTTGGACTAATATCATATAAGTAAGTTTTCATGTTTCTATTCAAAACTTTAATATTTTCAATACTTTTATTAAGAGGCGCTTTTATATTATTTCTATAGTAGAGAAGGAAGGTTGCAATGTCGGTTATGAAGTAATCTCTCACTCGCTGTTTCTGTTAAATTAATAAATGAATATGTTCGTACTGGTATTTGATGGAGAGGGTTGTAGTATGTGGAAAAACGCTTAACTTTATTTAATTCAAACAACTGAAATGAAACAAGGAATCAAGTTTTGGGAGAACTTCAAGTGCATTTAAGGGAGTAAAGAATCAGTTTATCTGGACCTGATATAAATTTATAAAACTTGTGTTGTAAAATGAATCGTGTCCCTTTTGAAAAAAGTAGGAACAAGACTAAAAGTATTTTGGAATTGTTGGCGGTGATGTATGTGGACCTTTTCTAACTATGAGTCTCAAAGGTGAAATATATTTTGTTTCATTTATAGATGATTATAGTAAGATTGCTAGGATTTAAACTATTAAACCTAAAACAGAAGTTTTTCATTCCTTTGTTCAATAAGTAAATGAGGTTAAAAACTTAGGAAATAAGATAATTGGTATTATGAGATGTGACATTGGTAAGGAATATTTAAATAGTAAGAATTATGACTACCAAAAAAAAAAAAGGTATCAAAATTAATCCTTGCCCCACATATTTTCATGAATTAAACGGTGTGATTTACCAGAACAATATATCTCATTGCTTACTGGCAGAATCTATTGTAGAAAAAAATGTTGGCCAGAAATGGTCAGTGCAGCAACTTATTTGAAAAATCTCTCTTTAGCTAACACCATTGAGAATAAAATACCCTATGAAATATTTTTTGGAAAGAAACCAGATGTTTCTAACTTTAATTTATATGGTTGTAAAGATTTTGTTAGGAAACCAGAACAAATAATAACTTCTAAATTGGATAAAAAGGTGAATATGTGCATTTTAATCGGTTATAGTGAAGTGGGATATAAAGTACTTTTGAATAATAAAATCATTGTCGCTAGGCATGTTTATGTTATCCAAGAAAACATAAGCAGTATTGGATTGGCTGAGGGTGAATCTGATAAAGATCAAGGGATTGTGATTTTTGGGTAATAGCTACAGATAGAGAAATAGATAGTTTGAAACAAAATAATGCTTGAGATTTTGTTGAAAATAAAAAAGTTGAAGATATCAAAAGGGTTTTAATGTTGAACAGATGGATGTAGAGACTACATTCTTAAATGATCATTTAGAACGAAAATCCACCACTGGTTTTCTTATTAGGTTATTTAGTAATGCATTATACTGTAAATGGATTAAGGAAAAAGATGTTACGGAAGAGTCTACATTTGCAGAATATGTAGCTTTAAGTGAAGTTTAAAGTTCTAAGACTTTCCAAAAAGATAGAACTTTTTGTTTTATACATAAAGAACTCCTAAAACATAAAGATTTTTTTTTCTTAAACTCCTTTGTAAAAAATGTCATTTTGTAAGGGACTTAAATTTATGAACTTAAAATTAATCCTCTTACATACATATGCAAATTGTTATATTTAACTTATTTTTTTATTCGCATATAGATAGATGTACATAATAAATTACATAAATGTTTATAATCATACAAATGAATGTATATAAATTAATTAATTTTCACCACATTTTGAAACATTATTTTATTATTATAAGAGCTGTGTGGTTTAGCAACCCTATTAATTTGGGCAGCCTCACTTTAATTTTTTTTTAATAAAGTGTTCTTCTTCTTCTAATATTTCTTTTGCATGTTATTTTTTTTTTGCAGATAAATTAATGTATTGAAATATTATTTTTATAAGAAGAGGAAGTCACGTGAATTGTGGTGTTCTAATAAATAAATAAGTAATTAAATTTTCCATGCAATTTTTTATTAATTTAATATCCATAATAATTTAATCATTATATTCTGACATATGCTTTCGTTTGTCTGAGATAGTTATATCCTCTGACTGTCACCATTTAGTCAGAGAGCTGCTAACGCACGTTTCATGAAGTGTTTTATGCATCTTGGAATTTTGCTGTATTGCATCTCGTGGATAGGTAAGGCATATATGTGTATCCTGGACATACCTTGGAACACCAGGTACTGCACATAGGGGAAAGGTGTTAAAAAAATATGTCGCAAAAATGGTATTTTATTCAGAAGCCAACAATATTTAATGTATAATTAAGGCAAGTTGCTTTATTTCTAGATCTACCACTACTGTCCTGTCCTGATGATTGGTGCTCTCACTCACTCTTACGGTTACACGCAGTGTATTTCAGTCTATCATCGGCTGAATTTATTTTCATGTTTGCTGATTACTAAACCTCACAAAAAGTGTCTGCCCTTTTGTAATTATTTTCAATTATGGTGTTTAAATAGCAGTGTGAAGAAAATACTTCATTTCATATTACAAAAAACCCACTTCAGTTTTTTTTTATATGTTATCCCCCTTAAAAGAGTCTGCCTTATATATTATTCATTATAGAATTGCCTTAATTTTACATTAAAGAATTATGGCTTCTGAATAAAACACTATTTTTGGCCCATAGTTTGTTACTGATTACCATGCGCAGTACCAGGTGTTTCAAGGTATGTCCAGCAACCAGATACTTACCTTTTTATCTACACTAGAGACCCACTATAGCAAAATTTCAAGGCACATAAAACACTTGAAAAGTGTGTTACCAGCTCTTGGACTAAATGTTTAAATACGGTTGCAATTCTGGTAAAAATATTGTTGCTCGCGAAGTCAATTTCGTTATTGAAATTCACAAATACCTTTAATTCATTGTTGTCCATAACTGCAAAAAAAATATCTTAAATTTGTTTTTATTCTTAGAGGCCCCTATTTCCTATGATAGAAGGACTATCCTTATAGAAGAGCTCATGAACCATAAAATTTCAAACAGAAGCTTTAATAGAAAGGAAAAAAAAGTGAACAAAAATATGTGAAAGTGTATTTGAAACAACAAACTATGTTCTTAAAACTTTCCTTTTGGCATAAATAACATAAACCCTGCACCACTTACCTGCTTTTTCATTCATAAAAAAACTCAGTTACAGATTATTACATGAACAGGTAAACAATATAACATATTAATATTATATTTGTGCAACATTGAGCTATTATATTTTAGCTTTAGATGCAAAGCCCATTAAATAAATAAATATTATATTTAAAAAAAAATCAATGAAAATAAAGAATATAGTTTCAGTTATAGATTATTACAACTTATAACTAATCATAACCTTAATTAAATGCCTCATTTTTATTGCTATTTTTTTATGAATATTTATTTATGGACCACATATATTTTTTTCTTTAAAAAAATTAAACACAGGGAGTTTGGTTTGGATTTTCTTTAAAACAGTATTGCAATTAAATTATTTGGAATCATTTAATTGTAATACCATTTTAAAATAAGGGTACTTTTTTAAATAAGTATACTTTTAGCGCGGTTCCTCCCTCCCCCATAGGGAGGAACCCCGCTTATAAGGTTGATACAATGAAACAATCCGAAAGTGCCGACTAGAAAATTTCGCATTTCAGAACCCCTAGAGACCAAAAATAACGGTGGTTCAAATTTGTATGTATATATATATATATTGTGGTGTTTTGGTTTGGGCAAAAATAAGAAAATTGAATATATTTAAAAGTTAATATAGAAAAAGTTGATTTAGAAATGTTTTTAGTATAATTTCATTATATCTCAGGGTTCATTTAAAATTACCAAACTCACCACATACGGGCTTATGAATAAAACCGATTGAATAATTGAATTAATTTAATAAATTTCCTGAAATAAAAAGCATGAGAAATAGGTATATTATTAGAACCACTTCTTACCATCTGTCCTTTTATGTGTTGAGACCATATTAAATACCAGGAGAAAGGTTCATTATAAATAAAATAGAGTTTGAAAAAATTGACTTATATTGAATAAAAAATATATAATTTAAGATTTAGCATGGCTGTGATATAAAAAATAAATATTGCTTGACTCACATATTTGTATCAATGTTGGGTTATTAAGAAATGTTAGAACATATTTAAAATATTAATTTATATATAAAAAGATAAATATTGGCCATTATTAGATTTTAGATAGCTTTTAAATTTTATTTGAAGATTGGCAGTTAGTGAGTTATACTCAGCTTATTTTACGGATGATGTTCTGGAAGTGAAGAGGCAGACTGCTTGTAGTTATGTTGAGGAGAATGATGGTCGGTTGCTAAATCTTGGAGTGGTGTCTGGCCATCATGTCCAGGTGAAGTGAGCTTGGTGTCGGCTGGCCAGCAGGTTCTGCAGCGAGACCGTGTTGGTTCTGCCTCTGGTGCTCGAATGGGGGTGAGTGGTGGGGGAAGGCCCTTTTTGTAGAGGCTTTACTCCCACCACACCAAGGGTGTTTGTCTTAAGCGATCGCCACCTCGATGTTCAAAGTGCATTTTTGGAAGCACATTTATTCTTATCTTCCTGGGAACTTGTATCTCTCGACGCCTTATCGCTCTTAGCCGAGACGTTTGGACTCTTCTTTTATTACACACTGCCTTTGTTAAAAAAAATAAATACTGCCAAACTAAGCACTGCCAATTGCTATCTCTTTTATTACTCTTTTAATTATTCAATTGATTGACAAAGGAGAATATTTGTGATGGACTTATGGAATATAACTTAGCCTTTATTTTGAATAGGAATGCTACTCTTTGCTATGCCAGAAACTGACCCTTTCTAGAGCACCCCCTTTTAGATCATTACAATATATATATATATATTTATTTATTTATTTGTTTCAGACCCGTAACGTAGGCGATGGTCTCTTTTCATAAGTCTATAATATTAAAAATCAGTCACAGTCTGGAAAAAAAAAATAACAAAGAAAAAAAAAGAAAAATAAGACGAAAAAAATAAAATAATAATACAAAAAATAAAATAAATAAAAATAATAAAATATATAATCAACAATATGAAAAAATAAACAAAAAATGAGATAAAACAATAAGCAATAAGATAAGATAAAAAAGTTAAAAAATAAGTGCCTAAAAATCAATAATATAGATACAAATTTTACTTTTGTTCAGGACAAATGTTAATTGAAAGCTTGTTGTTGAATTTAAGACTTAAATCGAGATTTTATTTAGATTGAGGTTTTTTAAATTCGAGAGTAAATGTTGTTAGTCTTTAAATGTTGGAGTATTGTGTATATGTAAGGGCTACCTGGTGATAATATGTCAATTAAGTCGTGTGGTATTTGTAAGTTGTCTCTCAGTCTACAGTCTATCAGCATGTGTCTTATTGTAAGATCCTCGTTACAATGTTTGCATCTTGGTCTGTCTGTCTTCTGCATTAGATATCCATGAGTTAGTAAGCAGTGTCCAATTCTAAGCCTGGTTAATACTACTTGTTCCCGTCTTGTGAGGTTTAAGTTTAACCAGGCCCTTGTCGTGTTTTTAACCTGTCTTAACTTGTTTTCAGATTTAGTCCATTCTTTTTGCCAGTCGTCCAGTATGATGTTTTGTGCTACGATACATAAATCTGATGGAGTTATGGTTTCTACGTCTGTTGAGGGTCTCTGTGTTGCTAATTTTGCTTGTGTGTCTACTGATGTACTTTGTGGTATACCAACGTGACCAGGTAGCCAGAACATCGTGATATATTTGTGTTGACTTTGTAGTTGAAATAATGTAGTTAGAATTTTGATGAGAAGAGGATTAGTGCTTTATATGTTTCCCATGGAAAGTAAAGAACTCAGTGAGTCTGTGCAAATTGTAATGTCGTTAGTAGTTAAGTTGTGGATGTTAGTCAGTGCGAGAAGAATGGCATGCAGCTCTGCGGAATATACAGAAGTATGGTCGGGTAGTCTTATTGCATGCAGCTCTGCGGAATATACAGAAGTATGGGCTGGTAGTCTTATTGCATGCAGCTCTGCGGAATATACAGAAGTATGGTCGGGTAGTCTTATTGCATGCAGCTCTGCCGAATATACTGAAGTATGGGCTGGTAGTCTTATTGCATGTAGCTCTGTGGAATATACAGAAGTATGGTCGGGTAGTCTTATTGCATGCAGCTCTGCGGAATATACAGAAGTATGGGCTGGTAGTCTTATTGCATGTAGCTCTGTGGAATATACAGAAGTATGGTCGGGTAGTCTTATTGCATGCAGCTCTGCCGAATATACTGAAGTATGGTCGGGTAGTCTTAGTGCATGTACGACATCATTAATTATTGCTGCTGCACCTGTTCCAGTTTGTGTTTTTGATCCGTCCGTGAATATGTATGTACTGTCAGGTCTTTCTAGTACGATGGAATTAAATATTTTGTTATATGCATTAGTAGCAATCGGATCTGTTCTTTTTGTATTTAGTCAATGTTAGGTCAATGGTTAAGTTCTTCGCTTCCCATGGGGGTATGTTAATGTGATGTTTAGGGTAAAGTAAAGTTTGCGCCATTGCTTGGTTTGTATCTGATGTGTTCTAATTATTAATGGTTCCTTTTTAGGATTTGTTCGATTATATTTTTCAGAGTGCTTATTATTAAGAAATTCTGTTACACATGGAGTTCCAAGAGACTTTGCTTTAATAATAAACTTTAAAGCAATTATTCTCCGGCGATACTGCAGTGGAGGTTCTCCCGTTTCAGCACATAAGCTTTCAACTGGGCTTGATCTGAAGGCACCTGATGCTAACCTTAATGCTGTATAGTGTATAGTGTCTAATAGTTTAAGCGTGGTCTTGCTGGCAGATGAATAAGCTATACATCCGTAATCCAGAAGAGACCTGGTAAACGATCGATAGAAAGTAAGCATCGTCCATTTGTCAGCTCCCCATTTTGTAGTACTAAGAATCCTTAATAAATTCAATGATTTTTTGCATTTATTAACGAGTTCTTTCAGATGGGGCAACCATGTTAGTTTTTTGTCTAGTGTCATGCCAAAAAATGTTAGTGTTTCACTTTGAGTAATGGGTGTGTGATTTAATGTAATGTGGGGGACAGGAGTTGCTCTTTTTCTTGAGAAGACAATACTCTTCGTTTTTTCTACTGAGAATTTAAAGCCTGTTCTATAACCCCACCTTTCTAATTCATATAATGTGTTTTGTATATTTTGTTCTGCTGTGTGTAATGTTTTGGCTGAACTGTAGATTAGTAAGTCGTCAGCATAAAGGCAATACTTCACACCTTGGGGAATACATTCATGTATCGAATTGATTGCAGCATTGAAAAGAGTTGTACTCAGTACACCTCCTTGGGGCACTCCATTTTCCTGGAGAAATACATCCGAATAAGCGGTACCTACCCTCACCCTGAAAGTTCTCCTCGTGAGATAGTTGTTGATGTACTGGAGGATGTTACCGTCTATTCCCCATTCAACAAGTTGATTTAATATTAGTCTTCTCCAAGTAGTATCGTAGGCTTTATGTAGGTCTAACGACACAGCTAATATTAGTTCTTTATTGAGGAAGGAGTTTAATATGTCGCTTTTAACTTTTGCAATGTGATGCATTGTCGAATGTTGTCCTCTAAATCCACATTGAAAGTCAGAGAACTTCCTAGATGTTTCGAGAAACCAGAGAATTCGTTTATTAACCATCCGCTCGAGTACCTTGCAACAACAATTTGTTAAAGAAATGGGGCGGTAACTCGATGGTAGCTTCTTATCTTTCCCTGGTTTCAAAATGGGGATCAGTACGGAATCGTTCCAGGAGAGAGGATAGTTACCGCTTTGGAAAACTTCGTTAAATAGGTTCAAAATAGTTAATAGGCCTTTGTTGGGTAGGTTTTTCATCATGTCGTAGGTAATTCGGTCAGGTCCTGGTGATGACGATTTTGAGTTTGAGAGTGCGTATTTAAGTTCGTCTAATGTGAATGGGTTGTTTATTGGATGGCTATTAGTGAAGTCTACGGTAATGCTGTTTAGTTCAGTTTGGAGTTTATGTTCAAGAAACTGTCTTGTGTAATGTTCACTACTGGATATAGATGCAAAATATTCACCAAGAATATTGCTCATTTCTAACTGGTCAGTAGAGATGTTATTGTTAGTCAAGAGGCCTGTTATTGGTGGTATGTACCTTTTGTGTCTAATTTGATTTATTTTTGTCCAAATATCGTGATGTGATGTATGTTGGTTTATGATATATAAAAAATCTACCCAACATTTTTTCTTGCTTTGTTTAATTATCCATTGAGCTTTTGCCTTTTTAAGTTTGTAATTTTGAAAGTTCGAATCAGATGGACTTCTACGGAAGAAATTTAGCGCCCGTCTCCTTTCTTTGATTGTCTGCTTACATTCATCATTCCACCAAGGAACTGGTGTTTGTCGGTAATGGTTGCTTCTTTGCGGAATGCTCATGTCTGCAGCTTCCGTTATTAATGAGATCAGTTCTTGTATAGTTCTTACATGTGTATTATGAAGTTTGTCTGTAATGTTCTGTCGATAAGATTCCCAGTCAAATATATATTGTAATGATCTAAAAGGGGGTGCTCTAGAAAGATTCAGTTTCTGGCATAGCAAAGAGTAGCATTCCTATTCAAAATAAAGGCTAAGTTATATTCCATAAGTCCATCACAAATATTCTCCTTTGTAAATCAATTAAATAAATAAAAGAGTAATAAAAGGGATAACAATTGGCAGTGCTTAGTTGGCAGTATTTATTTTTTTTTAAAAAAAAAGGCAGTGTTAAATAAAAGAAGAGTCCAAATGTCTCGGCTAGGAGCGATAAGGCGTCGAGAGATACAAGTTCCCAGGAAGATAAGAATAAATGTGCTTCCAAGAATGCACTTTGAACATCGAGGTGGCAATCGCTGAGGACAAACACCCTTGGTGTGGTGGGAGTAACGCCTCTATAAAAAGGGCCTTCCCCCACCACTCAGCCCCATTCAAGCACCAGAGGCAGAGGACCCACGGTCTCGCGGCAGAACCAGCTGGTCTGCCGACACCAAGCCACTTCACCTGGACATGATGGCCAGACCACCAGAGACACCACTCCAAGATTTAGCAGCCGACCATCATTCTCCTCAACATAACTACAAGCAGTCTGCCTCTCCACTTCCAGAACATCATCCGTAAAATAAGCTGAGTATAACTCACTAACTGCCAATCTTCAAATAAAATTTAAAAGCTATCTAAAATCTAATAATGGCCAATATTTATCTTTTTATATATAAATTAATATTTTAAATATGTTCTAACATTTCTTAATAACCCAACATTGATACAAATATGTGAGTCAAGCAATTTTTCTTTTTTATATTATTTTTATATCACAGCCATGCTAAATCTTAAATTATATATTTTTTATTCAATATAAGTCAATTTTTTCAAACTCTATTTTATTTATAATGAACCTTTCTCCTGGTATTTAATATGGTCTCAACACATAAAAGGACAGATGGTAAGAAGTGGTTCTAATAATTTATTTCTCATGCTTTTTATTTCAGGGAATTTATTAAATTAATTCAATTATTCAAACGGTTTTATTCATAAGCCCGTATATGGTGAGTTTGGTAATTTTAAATGAACCCTGAGATATAATGAAATTATACTAAAAACATTTCTAAATCAACTTTTTCTATATTAACTTTTAAATATATTCAATTTTCTTATTTTTGCCCAAACCAAAACACCACATCTTGGCGCCCAACGTGGGGCTGAATCTAAAAAAATGCCATATAGGCGCTATAGAAGCATGGCAGTCCACAAAAAGTGCCATTCTGTCGCCGAAATCCTGAACAGGTTGAGTCGCGTAATCTTTCCTGTAGCTTTGTATTGCAGCCTAGCAGCCTAGAGAAGAGTTGCAGTAGGCGCGCGCGTGTTTTAAAACCAAAATTTTTATTTTTATGTTTTCAGATTTTAAAATTGAGACCATATATTTATAAAAGTGTGTTTTAAGGTTCAAAACATGAAGTTTTATGAAAACAAAAATTTTTTGAGTGATATTAAATTTTTAGCTGTGATATTTATTAAATTATTTTTTTTATTTAAGTTTTTATATACTTGTTTTGTCAGCTTGGCAAGTTTGCTACGACCACATAATTGGATCAATGTTGGGAAATGTGATGGCAATTTTAAAAAGAAAATAATTCTAAGTGTGCTAATAATAGATATAATTTTATATATTTATTTTTGTCTATTTATATATGTATTTTGTTATTGTCGCATAATTTTATAAATTTTGATATATTAAAATTAATAATTAAGGCAATATGGAAAAAGACGAAGATATAGGCAGCGAAGATCATTTAAACAAAATACATGAACAAGAAAATTTAGAATGTAAGACTAATGATTCCGATAATGTTTTACAAACGGAGGGAGAAGATTCGGATGTAACTCTCCAGGGAAGTGTTAGGGGTTTGCCGTTAGAGGAGGCGGATTTTCACTGGGACAGCGTGGGTATCAATACATTACAGGGTAATGGCCGTATTACACAGAGTAGGGAAGAACTAAATTCGGGGTTCACGAATATGCAGTTAATGTTGGAACAAATGATGGCCCAAATGTTAAGTCAAAAATCAGAATCCGAAAAACATAAATCCGAATTAAAAACAGAATTCGAAAATACAAGAACCGAATTAAAAGCAGAAATGCAAAATACCAAAATCGAATTGAAAGCAGAATCACAAAGTATCAGGGCCGAATTGGGGAAAAAAATTGAATCACTCGGGACCATAATGACGCTCCGTGAAATCAAACCAATTCCTCTTATAATCCATAAAGTTAAACCAGTTCCCTTAATAATAAATGATCAAAGTAGTCCTAAAATAACTGCTGTGTCCAACAATCTATTTACTTCCGATGAAATTTATATTTTAAATAATTTATTCAAAATAAATAAAATTACAACAAAATTAAACAATAACGTATTCACTTCCGCCGAAAATTATATTTTAAACAAATTATTTAAGAAAAATTACACAACAAAATTTAACATAGATTATTTAACAACAGTTGAAAATTATATTTTAAACCATTTATTTAAAAACAATATTTTAATAAAAGAAACAGCAAAAGTAAACATGCAATTGTATATTAAATGTCCCATTATTAATATCAACCTGGGAGAAACATCCTGTAAAGAATATACCTTCATTTTGTCGAATAAAAATGGAATCATTCGGGAAATGTTCCATTCGATTCTCCTTAAATATTATCATGAACCGACCAAAGATGATGAAATAAATTATTCAACCAGTAAAGTATAACAATAAAACCTCTCTGTTTTGGAGCTCCTCCGGCGTTGGGTACCGGATTTGAGTGGATAGGGACAAATAAATAATAAATTTATTAATATTTAAATTATATTACCTATCAAAATTCTATGGTTTATTGATAAAAAACCGTGTTTATAATTTTTTTAGATACCATTTTCAAAATTACGAGAGGCAAAATCCATTTTTTCTTTCATTTTATTTTATTTTAAAATCGAGTGCACAACCGTACAATAAAAACAAAAAAAGTCCGTCACGCAGGAGCTGCATAACTAAGCACTTTCCTCAGAATTTGGGTAGTGTAGATTGCTTTCCAGAACAATTTGCTTAAAATATCCTACATAAATAAAATAAAAACATGAATAGTTCTCTTTTAAATTTGTAATGAGTAACTGATCAATTCATAATTTGCTTCCAGAGTTAAGTTTACACATGGTACCTATTACACTTCGTAATAAATACAAAAAACCTCATATTATCGTATTTTGATCTAACGCAGGAACAGGATACAGTCACTCTAGTGGTAGAAAGCGCTCCTTGCGGCGGCTTTGTGAACCTACGTCTGACGGGCTTTTCTATTGAAATATATTACAAATTAAACCCCCGCTTTCCGATTGACCGATTCAGCTCATTTTTACAACACTTCTTTCTCATGTGTTACCCACGACGTATACAGCGTTTCGTTACAATACAGCAGAAATTACGACCGGTATGAGTATATTAGGAATTTGGGTCCGGAGTAAACCCCCCCTTCTAATGAACCGATTTAGTTTCTTTTTACAACACATATTTACCTGTAGATTACCACTACGAATACCGAGTTTCGTCGAAATATACCAAAAATCACGGCTGGTAGTGGCGAATTGGTATTGTGGGTCCGGAGTAAACCCCCCCCCCCTCCTAATGAACCGATTTCGTTTATTTTTACAACACATATTTACCTGTGGCTTAGCACTACGAATACCGAGTTTCGTCGAAATATACCAAAAATCACGGCTGGTAGTGGCGAATTGGTATTGTGGGTCCGGAGTAAACCCCCCCTTCTAATGAACCGATTTAGTTCATTTTTATATCTCACTTTTCTCTCTATATTAACACTACGAATACCAAGTTTCGTTGAAATATAACAAATATTACGGCTGACATAGTCAAATAAGTGTTTTGGGTTCGGGGTAAACCCCCCCTTCCGGTGGACCGACTTTGGTGGTTAACGAACTCGTTCAATCGTTTGCTAATTGAATGCTATATACCAAGTTTCGTGACGAAAAAACAAAAACTCTGGCCGCTATCGTGTTAACAGACACACACATATATATATATATATATATATATATATATATATATGCATATATATTTATAGATATATATATAAATTTTAACGGGGGTCATTTTCGGTGTCTACTAGGTAGGATCGATAAAGATTTGAAGAAATTTTTCAAAAATTCCGTCATGAGTCCAACCTCAATAGCTCCTTTCCTTCGGAGGAAAGTGCTAAAAACATGAATAGTTCTCTTTTAAATTAGTAATGAGTAACTGATCAATTATTAATTTGCTTCCAGAGTTATGTTTACACATGGTACCTACTACACTACGTAATAAATACAAAAAAACTCATATTATCGTATTTTGATCTAACGCAGGAACAGGATACAGTCACTCTAGTGGTAGAAAGCGCTCCTTGCGGCGGCTTTGTGAACCTACGTCTGACGGGCTTTTCTATTGAAATATATTACAAATTAAACCCCCGCTTTCCGATTCAGCTCATTTTTACAACGCTTCTTTCTCATGTGTTACCCACGACGTATACCGTGTTTCGTTACAATACAGCAGAAATTACGACCGGTATGAGTATATTAGGAATTTGGGTCCGAAGTAAACCCCCCCTTCTAATGAACCGATTTAGTTCATTTTTATATCTCACTTTTCTGTCTATATTACCACTACGAATACCAAGTTTCGTTGAAATATAACAAATATTACGGCTGACATAGTCAAATTAGTGTTTTGGGTTTGGGGTAAACCCCCCTTCCGGTGGACCGACTTTGGTGGTTAACGAACTCGTTCAATCGTTTGCTAATTGAATGCTATATACCAAGTTTCGTGACGAAAAAACAAAAACTCTGGCCGCTATCGTGTTAACAGACATATATATATATATATATATATATATATATATATATATATATATATGCATATATATATATATATATATATATATAGATATATATAAATTTTAACGGGGGTCATTTTCGGTGTCTACTAGGTAGGATCGATAAAGATTTGAAGACATTTTTCAAAAATTCCGTCATGAGTCCAACCTCAATAGCTACTTTCCTTCGGAGGAAAGTGCTAAAAAAGGTTACTAAAAAAGTCATTATATTATCCTTTCTTTTTTAGTCGTAGATTCAGTAAAATGATAACCGCTTTATCCGTTAAAAGCAGTAACATTATTAATAAAATGAAAATTTTGCACCAATATAAAATTCTAATGTCATTATTATTAAGGATATCAAGAAGAAAAAAATATTTCATTATCGGTCGTGCTAAAATTTTAGACACGCAAGTGTAAAAGTTAGAGAATCTAAAATATGCTTTTATAAGACAAAGAGATTCGATAAAAGTCAGGAAATGTCCAGTTTCTGTGAAAATCCCTAAAAATCTCAGGAATCTAGAAGATAGGATTATTAAACCTATAGCTCAAATCCTCTGGGTGCTTCATAATACCTAATCAATAAATGCAGGAAATACCCAATCTCTATGAACATCCCTTAAATATCTTAGGAATGCAGATAATAGGATTATTATCTCCCAAAATCTCAAATCCTCTAAGCGCCAGATAAAATCTAAAAGATAAAGCAGGAATATCGAGTCTGTGGGAACATCTCTTATCTACCTCGAGGGAAGAAAGCTTTGATAATCCCTAACGTAAATAGAGCAGGCTCATGCTAGTTCAAGTTTTCGACACGCGCACCGCGCTAGTGTTCTATATTGTCAAGAAGTTCCTATAATTGCCACAGCCCCGAGCAGCGCTCGCCTCATTCTCCATTCAATATAACTAGAACCCGCCAACATTAGGATGTTTTTGAATGAGAAATATATTTTTGAAGCCAATAAGGCTATAACGAATTAATGAGTAAAATAATTAATGGTCAAACTACGTTTTAAATAAAAAATAATTAAAACTTAGTAATTTTTTAAATAAATATAAAGACAGACTTTGACAAGGACAGTTAATTATTTAAAGGGAAAAAACCTTTTTCAAAAGTTAATAATAAATAAAGAAGAAGTAGGAGTAAAAATTAATAATTAATTGAAGTAAGGGGTAGGAGAAATATATTTAATATATTGTTTGATATATTTGAATAATTATTTTATATTGAGGGCTCACGGACCCATGAAGAGGCCGGAGTACCTATTATTTGTTTTGTATTAAAGGCTCACGGACCCATGAAGAGGCCGGAGTACCTTATCTACGTAGTGTGAAATATAATATTATATTATAATAAAGGGGGGAAACTTATTAATAATAATTTGTTGAATAATATTATTCAAGAGTAAGGAATTGAATAATATTATTGAAGTGGAAGGAGTTTAATAATTATTGAAGTGGAAGGAGTTTAATATTTAATAATGAGAAGAAAGGAGAAGTTTTTAAGTGAAATGTAGTAAGAAGGAGTGACTGACAAACAAGTTGACACCGACAAGGACTGATAGACTATTGACAAATTATTTTATTACATTAAAATTTCAATTTTTTAAAATGGGCTAGTGAGGGAACAAATTTTCTTGGACAATCGTTAGAATCGAGTCGAATAAAAGAAACTTTGAAATTTTTTTTTTTATACTGAAGATGGACACAGTAAACATTGAATGTAAAAAGTATTCCTTGTTTTTTGAAATGATACTTTATATGAATATGGAAATTTCAATATATGCAAATTTCCTGTTGTAAATAAAAAATAATTAAAAAATAAATAAATACAACTTAATATTTGAATGAGCCAGGAAGCTCAGCTTTTAGCTATACTTATTTTTTTGTCATAGTGGATATTTTTTAATTATATTATATTGTTAATTTGAAATTAAATTATAAAATATTGGAATAAGGGTAACATTAAAAAAAATATATATATATGTAAATAGATAAAAATTATTTTTTTAAAAAAATGTTATGATATAAGTGACTGTATTGGAATAAGAAGTATACAGCCATACAACATGTGTTGTAAATGTAAATGCTATTATTGTATGACATTTTTTTTTGTTATAAGACATAATTTATAATGTTTATTAAGACTCTCCAATTTAGAGCAAAAAGAAAAAAAATTTAAATTTTTAAAATAAACCTGTTAATAGTATCCAATATTTGAATAGTAATGCTACCCTGAGCCGGAAAACAAAATCGTTAGACCAAATTAAATTTAAAAAAAAAAAAAAAAAAAAAAAAAATTAAAACATGCTAAGCAGTTTTTATTTTTTTTTTACACCGGAGCCCACCCGAAATGTAATGATCTAAAAGGGGGTGCTCTAGAAAGAGTCAGTTTCTGGCATAGCAAAGAGTAGCATTCCATTCAAAATAAAGGCTAAGTTATATTCCATAAGTCCATCACAAATATTTTCTTTTGTCAACCAATTAAATAAATAAAAGAGTAATAAAAGGGATAGTAATTGGCAGTGCTTAGTTTGGCAGTATTTATTTTTTTTAAAAAAGGCAGTGTGAAATAAAAGAAGAGTCCAAATATCTCGGCTAGGAGCGATAAGGTATACAAGTTTCCCAGGAAGATAAGAATAGAGTTGCTTCCAAAAGATGCCCTTTGAACATCCAGGTGGCGATCGCTGAAGACAAACTTCCATGGTATGGTGGCAGTCAGTTTCAAGCCCCCGACGTGAGAGCATCGTTCCGAAGGATTAGCGGAGCTTCCCTCGACAGGCAGGAGACAGGCATTCAGATTTTTTATTCTCAAATTCTTATTCTTTTACACTAACAATGTAAAAGAAAGTAAGGTACTGTTTATTTTTTCTTTATTTGTTGTTGCCTTTCGTTCTTCTCGAGTATTTCTCCTAGAAATAACATCAATTTCTTTTTTTTATCTATTCTCGATAATAAACTACATTCTTTCTTGTTTTTTGTCTGTTTTTCTTTTTTTTTTTTTTTTTTCACGCAGTATTGGGTAATATTACAAGTATAGTTATTCATTCGCATTATACCTCCAGTTAAAATGCGAAAACCGCCTGACAAACGGCCTAGGGTAGATACCCCGCCGTCGCTATCCCCCCCCCTCGACGGTGGATTTAGAAAATGCCCCAACCATGGAAAATATTCCAAAATTCCTAATTATTAAACGGAAGGGAGAAGGGAATTTTAATAAAATTAGCCCCTTCTTTATTAATAAAGCAGTGATTGGGTTCGTTGGTAAAGTTAAGACAATTAAAAAACTGAAGGAAGGTACCCTACTTGTAGAGGTTACTAATGAAGCGCAATCCAAAAAACTAATTAGTTGTAGTAAATTATGTAATGACATGGAAGTTGAAGTTACCCCACATTCTAAATTAAATAGTAGCCAGGGAGTGATACGCTGCTACGATTTGGACGTGGTAGATATAGAAGAAGCAAAAATGGAATTAAAATCCCAAAATGTGACGGATATTCACTGTTTCTCTATTAAAAGGAACAATGAGGTAATAAACACCCATAGTTACCTCCTCACCTTTGGAATTCCCGACCTACCGCGAAACATTAAAGTTGGTTACCTTAACATACCGGTAAAACCTTATTACCCGAACCCAACTAGGTGTACGAGGTGCTTACAATTCGGGCATGTAAAGTTTTTTTGTACAAAACCATTCATGTGCAGCACTTGTAGCAACCCAAAACACGAGGGAGCCTGCAGTGGCCCGGTGATGTGTGCGGTTTGCAAAGGAGCACACAATAGTTTCGACAAAAACTGCCCAAATTTCATAGTTGAAAAAGAAATTAAAAAAATACAAATAAATGAGAAAATAACCTACGGATCAGCTAAAAAGAAATTTTTTAATAACGTACCCCAAAATTCATTACTAAAAACACCCAAATATTCCGAAATTCTATTAAAAACAAATACCAAAAAGACAGCAACAGCAGAAATAGGAATACAAACAGATTTATTTGAACAAAAAATTAATAATAATTCTCATAAAACTTCCCTAGTCGGAAGCGAAAGGAAGACTGGAGCTGCGAGCTCCCCACCCCTCTCATCCCTACCCCTCGCTCCCTCTCTCTCATACCCTCTCACTCCCTCCTGTACTCTCTCCTTCCCCACCTACCCCTCCACCTCCTACCACCACTATCCCCTCCCTCCTAGCTATCTCTACTTCCCCACCTCTCCCTAGTGGTTCGGCTGCCTCTACTCCTCCCAGCAAGGCAGACGATAAGAAGCCAGAGTCCAAGGCTACAATAGCCACTATCAGTACTAAACTCCCTAATAAGAAAACTCCACCCGTACTCACAAATAAACAATCCCGACCTAGCTCGGCCAACACACCCAAACCACAGAGAAAGAAAGGAAATGATAAAATGGATGTCGATTCCACACAATAGAATGTATATTATACACAAACAATTCAAAACAATGTGTATGAAACCAAATTTTTTATCAACAAATATCCACTCAACACACAACAAAAAATATACTTGCATAAACCAAAACAATATTGAAACATATCACTCCACGCATTACACTCAACTAATACTTGTAAAATATATGCTCATGCTAATGGTTACAAATATTTATGCAAGTTCCAAGAAATTTAGTTATATGTACTCATGCATGTTTACTTCTATTATATTATTATTGATATCTATATTTATTTATGTCTGTAGGCGTATGTCTGAGAGTATGCATGTGTATGTGTGTGTATATACATATATATGTGTGTGTGTGTGTGTATGTATATGTATGTGTGTGCGTGTTTATATATACATATATAAATAAAACAAATTACACCCTAAATGTATAGAAACCACGGAAATAACTTTAAATTAATTCAGTGGAATTGTAACGGCATAAGAACACACCTAAGCGACCTGCAACTAATAGTACAAGACTACTCGCCAGATTTCATCTGTCTACAAGAAACCAACCTAAAGGAATCTGACAACTTCACACTTAAGGGCTATAACATTCACCGCTATGACTACCTCCTCGGGGGGAAAGCATGCAACGGGGTACTTATCGCCATATCAAACAAAATACCATTCAAAATAGTCGACATTCAAACCAACCTTCAAGCAATAGCAATCCAAACCCAAACAGACATTCCCATTACAATAGCAAATATTTACCTCCCACCCAGCAACACTTTGTATAACCAGGACATAGACCAACTAATCAAGCAACTCCAGAAACCACTGATTTTCTTGGGGGATATGAATGCCCATTCAAAATATTGGGGATCGAAGACCGATAACAATAGAGGGAACATTATCGAAAAGGCTATTTATGACAACAACCTACATATCCTCAACACTGGAGAACCCACCTTCCTCAGTAATACATATCAAACCCTATCAGCAATAGATGTTTCAACCTGCTGCAGCCACATAATAAAACATACCACATGGAATGTACTCCCAGACCAATATTCAAGCGATCATTTTCCCATACTTATAACAAGCTATGCCGACTTGCCAAATCCAACCAAGAAAGTAAGATGGAAAATGAATAATGCAGACTGGGATATGTTCCAACAACTTGCAGTAATACGTGGGCCTCTCCCTAATGACATAGAAGAAGCAAACCAAAAAATCACCCAAACCATCATTGACGCAGCAACCCAAGCCATCCCAAAAACAAATTCGGAATCTAGACACCGAACCTTACCTTGGTTTAACCAAGAATGCAAGGATGCTATTAAAAGCAGACGAAGGGCATATAGGAAATTCATCCGAAATATGTCTGAAGATAACCTCATAAGTTACAAAAAGGAAAAAGCAAAATGCAAGAGGATCATAAATACAACCAAGGCCAATTCCTGGAAAAATTATGTATCCACCATAAACTCCTCTACCCCTTCAGCAACAATATGGAACAAAGTCCGCACAATTACCGGAAAAACCCAGAGACCCCCAATCTACATAAATGTAAACGGAAAGCTCAACACAAACGAGCTGGATATAGTAGAAGAATTTGCTACGGTTTTCAGCAACCAGAACCACAGATACGAACCAAAGTTTACAGAATACAAAACTGAACAAGAATCCGAACCGATACACTTCCATGAAGATGATGAAAATACTATGTCATACAACTCCCCCCTTACTATGTCCGAATTCAGATACGCAATAGCCAGACTCACAGGAAAATCCCCCGGCCCAGTCGAAGTGACATACGAAATGATCCAAAACCTACCAGAACCATTCAAATTCAAAATCCTTCGACTTTATAACTTAATCTGGCAGACTGGCAACATACCGAAGACGTGGAAACACGCAATCATTATACCAATTCCCAAACTGGGAAAAAACTCAAGTGAAGCCACAAACTACAGACCAGTGTCACTCACCAACTGCTTGTGTAAAATACTGGAAAGAATTGTAAATAGAAGACTTGGCTGGGTTCTGGAAAACTACAAGCTCCTGAATGGCCTCCAATGCGGCTTCACTAGAGGACGATCCACAATCGATAATCTGGTGAAACTGGACACATACCTACAAGAAACGTTTATTAACAACCAACATGCTATAGGAATATTCTTCGACATACATAAAGCTTTTGACACAGCATGGAGATATGGGATATTGAAGAAAATACACTCCTGGGGATTGCGAGGAAACCTGCCTACCTTCATCCAAAGATTTCTAGAAGACAGATCATTCCAAGTACAGGTTGGCAACACGCTCTCTAGTTTTCACTTTCAAGATACAGGAGTCCCCCAGGGAAGTGTCCTTAGCACCACATTATTTGCCATAGCGATAGACGAAATTACCAACTGCATAACATCTAGAGTTCAAGGGCTATTATTTGTCGATGATTTTGCCATAATTTGTAGGTCAGCAAGCCTACCATTTATTCAAAAACATCTTCAGGTAGCCGTAACAAAGCTACAGAGATGGTCGGAAAGGACAGGCTTCAAATTCTCTCCCGATAAAACGAAATGTATGCTTTTTTCCAGACGAAGAACCACCTTAAACCAACCCACCATAAATCTGTACAATTCACCCATTATATACGCTGAGAGCATCAGGTTCCTAGGACTTACCTTTGATACAAAACTAAAATGGACTGAACATATAAATGATCTGAAAAAACGTTCAGCGGACAGACTTAAGCTTCTTAGAGTATTGGCAAACACAACTTGGGGTGCCGATCGAAAATCCCTGCTGACCATCTACAAAGCGGTAATACTGGCCAAGATCGACTACGGAAGCATGATATATGGCTTGGCCAGACTTACTGAGTTGAACAAACTCGATGCCATTCACCATGCAGGGATCAGAACAGCAATAGGAGCCTTCAGTTCCAGTCCAATTCTCAGCATGTGCGTAGATGCAGGAATACCCCCCCTGCTATTCAGAAGACAACAGTTAGCTGCCCGATATATGTCCAAACTAGCAATTCAACCAACACATCCAACTTACCCATATGTATTCAATAGAAGATACAGCCGAAAATTTGAGAGCAAACCTACATCCACAAAACCAATAGGAATCAGACTAAATAACATAACAGAATTCCTACTGCAACATAACATAAATCTACCGCCACCCCCTGTCTACCCACCCTGGACCATAGCGCTACCGAAAATAAACACCCAACTCACAAGACTCATCAAGAAAAGCTCAGGGACTATGCCAGTCCATGAAGCAAAGTACAAGTTCAATGAAATCTTAAAACAAAAACAAGGAGCCAAAGTAATATTCACCGATGGCTCAAAAATAAATGAATCCACGTCTTGTGCCACATACAACGGAGAAACAATAACCAAGTGTAAACTAAACAAGCTCTGCAACATTCATTCTGCTGAGCTCACTGCAATTGGACTAGCTCTGTATCAAAATCTCCAGACAACCCAGACAAATGTACTGATATGCACGGACTCCTTAAGTTCTATACTCAGCCTACAAGATATGTACTCAAAAAATGCAATAGTTCAAAAAATACAAACCTACTTCCATACACACAAACTGCAAGGAAACTCGGTCGAATTCATTTGGATTCCCAGCCACATAGGAATCAAAGGAAATGAGGTGGTAGATATGGCCGCAAAAGAGGCGCACAACTTGAGGGAAATCACGCCGACCCCATTAACGGGAAATGAACTGTATCTCCCTTTAAAAAACAAAATAAAGAAAAACTGGGAAGATATGTGGCAAGAAGTGGAGCAGAACAAACTAAAAGACATAAAAAACAAAGTAGAACCCTGGTCCTCTTCTTCAAGGGAAAATAGAAGAGAAGAGGTAGTCATAGCCAGAATGAGAATTGGACACACCAGAATCACCCATGGATATCTGATGACAAGAGAACAACCTCGCTGAACCCAAGGTGCAGCGAAACACTGACTATAAAGCATCTGTTGTCTCAATGCCAGCATTACAGGAAAGAATTAGACGAACTGAACATTCCTATAAACGTAAGAGATGCTTTAGGTGACAAGGCAGATATATTAAACAATGTAATTAAATTCCTTAAAAAGATAGAATTATATAACGAAATATAATTATTTTATAAATGATATACAGAAATATATATAAATCAAAATGAAGTAGAATGTAAATAGTGAAACTGTAAATAGGGTGTTGTATGAATGTATATAGGAGATACTTTAGATAGGTAGTATCTAAAGATGTGGATGAAGTAACATGTATGTAAATAGTAGACAATAATGTGTGTCTAGTAATGTGTAAATAGTAGTAAATAGTAATAATGTGTAGGTAAGGTTGTATGTAAAAAAAAAAAAAAAAAAAAAAAAAAAAAAAAAAAAAAAAAAAAATGCATGTAAATAGTAGGCAGTAATATGTATATAGTAGTAGTTTAGGTTTTATATGAAAAATCATGTAAGAAAAAAAAAAAAAAAAAAAAAAAAAAAAAAAAAAAAAAATCTATGCATGGAAATAGTAGGAAATAATATGTATATAGTAGTATGTAAGGTTGTGTTTAAAATAGCATGTAAGAAAAAAAACAAAAAAAAACAGTAAAATGTATATAGTAGTAGTTAAGGTTTTGTATGAAATAGCATGTAAGAAAAAAAAAAAATAAATAAAAAAAAAAAAAAAAAAAAAAAAAAAAAAACAATAACAAAAATAAAAACAAGGAAAAAAAAATTGCATGTAAATAGGCAATATGTATATAGTAGTATGTAAGGTTGTGTAAAATAGCATGCAAGAAAAAAAAAATAATAAAATAAATAAAGAAAATAAATAAAAATAAAATAAATAAATAAATGTAAATAGTAGGCAATAGTATGTATATAGTAGTATGTAAGCTTGTATATAAAATAGCATAAATTAAAAAAGAAAATAATAATAATATAATAAAAGTTAAATAATAAATAAATGAAAAGCATTAAAACAATCCACCATCACAACATTGTTTTCATAACACAACACAAATTACACTAACACAAAACATAATCTACGTGGAAAAAATCGGGCAATGAGAACCACAAAGTTGTTTGCCCTGAAACGCAATCCAAATCCAAAATCCATGGTATGGTGGGAGTAACGCCTCTATAAAAAGGGCCTTCCCCCACCACTCGAGCTCATTCGAGCGCCAGAGACGAAGGGCACATAGTCTCTCTGCAGAACCAGCTGGTCAGCCGACACCAAGCTCACTTCACCTGGACATGATGGCCAGACACCACTCCAAGATTTAGCAGCCGACCATCATTCTCCTCAACATAACTACAAGCAGTCTGCCTCTCCACTTCCAGAACATCATCCGTAAAATAAGCTGAGTATAACTCACTAACTGCCAATCTTCAAATAAAATTTAAAAGCTATCTAAAATCTAATAATGGCCAATATTTATCTTTTTATATATAAATTAATATTTTAAATATGTTCTAACATTTCTTAATAACCCAACATTAATACAAATATGTGAGTCAAGCAATTTTTCTTTTTTATATTATTTTTTATATCACAGCCATGCTAAATCTTAAATTATATATTTTTTATTCAATATAAGTCAATTTTTTCAAACTCTATTTTATTTATAATGAACCTTTCTCCTGGTATATAATATGGTCTCAACACATAAAAGGACAGATGGTAAGAAGTGGTTCTAATAATATATTTCTCATGCTTTTTATTTCAGGAAATTTATTAAATTAATTAAATTATTCAAACGGTTTTATTCATAAGCCCGTATGTGGTGAGTTTGGTAATTTTAAATGAACCCTGAGGTATAATGAAATTATACTAAAAACATTTCTAAATCAACTTTTAAATATATTCAATTTTCTTATTTTTGCCCAAACCAAAACACCACAATATATATATATATATATATATATATATATATATATATATATATATATATAAATATATATATTGTTATAATTTTATTTTTATTAAAAGATTGCGCCACGTTGGGTCGCCAATAATGTTAAGATTTTATTTTTTATAAAATGATAAAAAGATTTTAATTACTTTAATAAGTTTTATTATATTAATTTGACTTAATCTCAGGGATTAAAGTTCCGAGTGAATGAATAATATAATATTTATTTTTAGACAATCTTGAGATACAAACATCAATATTAAAAAAGATACAAATGACAATAAAAGAATTAAGAATTACAAAAAAATAATTTTACCTCTAAATTAATTTGCTACGTTGGGCGTCATTAAATGTAAAGATTATTTATTATTTAAAATAAAAACGATTTTAATTACTTTAATAAGTTTTATTTTATTAAATTGATTTAATCTCAGGGATAGAAGTTCTGAGTGAATGAAGAATATCATATTTATTCTTAGACAATTCCGAAATACAAAACAATATTAAAATACATACAAATAATAATAAAAGAATTAACAATTACAAAAACTAATTTTACCTCTGAACTAATTTACTTCCAATAAAGCTTCAATATACTGCGCTTCAGTAATTCCTTCTTCACGGTGATACGCTTTCTTGCCAGGTCTCGTGCATAGAATGGATATCTTGAAATTCTGGATTGTGTTGTCTTCTCACTCCGTCTTCTATGATAATTAACAATGGACTGCGATCTGTATTCTCTGTGGCTAGCGATAGACTCTAGCTCCACACTCCAGGGCTGCTGGGAATAGAGTGACGCCATTCGAGCGGGAAAGTTTACATCTTTTTTTTCTAACTTCCACAGTTTGTTGGTTTATATATAGAAAATAATAATTATATTTTTGTAATACCAAATAATTAATTTATTATCAACTGAATGTACATTTAATATATGCATATTGTCAGTATTGTCCAAAAATATTATTAATTTAAAGCGTATATAATACGATGTTATTTGTATTTTATGGTTTGTGCTTTGCGCGGGCTTTTCAAACTATCGCTGGTTATTTGAATTTAAAAATATTTTCGAGAATGTAATATATCATTACATTTGCACTCCTATCTAAAAAAAAAAATGTTTTTAGTCCGGTATAAAATATAAATTTAAAATTGAAATTTTTTAATTTGGAGTTTCGGAATACAGAATATTGTCAAGTGTATTACATTATTTTTAAATTTTTATAGCTTACTTCGTTTCATAATTTTTAATTATTTTGATTATATGAATATAGTATTTTATTAATATATGCTTATTTTAAATTATTTTTATGATTATCAAATTTATTTTAGGCTAAACTAATGATCTTTATTGAAATAAGTTTATTTTAATATACAAAAACCATTATTATTAAATTTATTAATTTTACATAATATCAAAATTTTCTTATCCTAAACTAATGCGATTTCAACATACATATTAATTTTTAATTATATTTTTTATTAGTTTGATTTAATACTAAAATAAATCTTATTTTATTCAAAAATGCTAAACTAATACTTATTTTATACAAACACACTAATCTAAAACTAAGTTTAACAATTGCCTTGAATTTATGCCTGGTCCTTAATACTTTATTTTGCAGTTGTCCAATTTCTTTCTATAAAAGTGTTTTATTCTTTTCCTTGGAGGCCGATTTAGCTTTGAAATTTTTTCTATCCCAAGTTGTCTTTTATATTTATAAAGAATTTTTATTCTATTTCCACATTTGACATTCAAAATCTTTAAATGATTATCTTTATTAAAATTTTTATTCAGCTTCTTCTTTGGAATATTTTCATTTAGTGTATTATAGCCTCTTATGTTTATAATAAATTTGTAGTCATCAGTTAATTTTTTAATGCTATTTTGTTTCACAATCTTATTTATAACTTCTGTCCTTATTATACTTCTGAAATTATCATTAATTATCTTATTATTATTTATTTCATTTGTACCCTCATTATCATTATTTAATTCAGTTAATATTTTTTCTTGAATTGTATTATCTTCATTTATTAAACAATTATAGTCATTTTTATTTTTAATCAATATTTTATCATCTTCAAATATCTGGTCATTACTACCATCATTACTATTTAAATTGTCCTTTATTGTTTCATTTAAATTGTCATTATTTATTAATGTATCGTCATTTTCGGTATTTTTAATTAAATTTTCGTTATTATTTTCATTAATCTCAATAATTTCTTTACAACTTCTATTATTTTTATTAAAAAGGCTATCATTCGATTTTTCCAATTCTATCGTCTCTTCATTTTGATTTTCACCCATATTATTTAAATATGCACATAAATCGTCCAATTTTTTATTATTTTTACTTAATTCGAACTTTAGTTCTTTATTTTGTTCGATCCTATTTGCGTCGATTTTATTTTCCAATTTTTTATTACTTTCACTTAATTCGATCCTATTTGCGTCAATTTTACTTTCTAATTTTTTATTTTGTTCCAATAATAGCCTCATCAAATGTTCTAGGCCTTGAGGATGCATCTCGTTAGTTTTAGTTAAATTGTCATTACTTTTCTCATTTTGTATTATATATTCCTCCATTTTGTTATTCAATTCTGATATCAACTTATATTTTCCTATACACGCGGATGTATCTCATTATCCATTTCCTGAGTTTAATTCCTGTTATCTAACATATCCTAGTGACGCGGTAGCAGATCCTGGAACGAGCTGCCGCCATTTCTATACAATCGATTTTCAATTGCATCATCCATTATTTACTTTTTATTATTTTATTTAAAATTTAATGTTATTAAGATATTCATTTAACGTTTGTAACTTCAATTCACTCGGCCGTCTACGTTGGGCGCCATTAAATGTTATAATTTTATTTTTATTAAAAGATTGCGCCACGTTGGGTCGCCAATAATGTTAAGATTTTATTTTTTATAAAATGATAAAAAGATTTTACTTACTTTAATAAGTTTTATTATATTAATTTGACTTAATCTCAGGGATTAAAGTTCCGAGTGAATGAATAATATAATATTTATTTTTAGACAATCTTGAGATACAAACACCAATATTAAAAAAGATACAAATGACAATAAAAGAATTAACAATTACAACAAAATAATTTTACCTCTAAATTAATTTGCTTCCAATAAAGCTTCAATATACTGCGCTTCAGTAATTCCTTCTTCACGGTGATACGCTTTCTTGCCAGGTCTCGTGCATAGAATGGATATCTTGAAATTCTGGATTGTGTTGTCTTCTCACTCCGTCTTCTATGATAATTAACAATGGACTGCGTTCTGTATTCTCTGTGGCTAGCGATAGACTCTAGCTCCACACTCCAGGGCTGCTGGGAATAGAGTGACGCCATTCGAGCGGGAAAGTTTACATCTTTTTTTTCTAACTTCCGCAGTTTGTTGGTTTATATATAGAAAATAATAATTATATTTTTGTAATACCAAATAATTAATTTATTAATCAACTGAATGTACATTTAATATATGCATATTGTACATCAGTATTGTCCAAAAATATTATTAATTTAAAGCGTATATAATACGATGTTATTTGTATTTTATGGTTTGTGCTTTGCGCGGGCTTTTCAAACTATCGATGGTTATTTGAATTTAAAAATATTTTCGAGAATGTAATATATCATTACAATATATATATATATATATATATATATATATATATATATATTTGTCAGTTCGCTCATTTCTGGCTTCCCTAATGGTCCGATAGTGATGAAATTTGGTTCAAAAATCCGTCGTCCAATTTGAAAGGTCAAGTTCGTTAACCAGCAAAATCCGGCGAAATTCGCGCAACAAAAATCGTAACGCTTACGTTTTTGAGTTCATAAGCTTCTAAGTACTAGTTTTATATGATTCCTGGGCTAGGGAAATGAATGAAACCATTTTCAAGGCGATAGCTTTACCCGTTTTCGAGAAAATTGGAAAAATATGTTTTGAATATCGTTTTTGGTTTGGGTACTTAGAATCATGGGATTCAGTTGAATCATTTTCTGCATGTTCTGCTTTCATCAAAATTAATATGTTGAAATTTTGGTTACGTTTGGAGTTAAGGAAGGGTTAGAATAAAATATTTAATTAACAGACATAAAAAGTTTTAGTAACTTTGTTTACTTTCCTTAATATCTCGAAAAAGGTTGAGAATCTTGGTAAACGGAAGGATACTATTAGAAAGCTTATTAAATGCTCTAAAAAAAAGGTTCTAATGAAAGTTTTGATTAGGCCATGTCAATCGGAGAAATAAGAGCATAAAACTTTAAAGTAATTGATTTCGCTTATTCGAACTGTTCTTTTTGTCTGTTTTATTTCCTGTTATTTTTTAATTGCTTATAGTTGGATAATGTATTCGACAATAAAACTGGTTAAGTAAAATAACAAAAACAATTTATTGTTAGAAATATAGATTTCCAAGATTCCAAGACCTTGTCACTAGCGGGTCTGTTTCTAGTGTAGCCGACCCTTCCAGGTAAGATTGTAAATCATGACCTTTCAAGACTTTACTACTCACAGGAAGGGCGTTAGTGACCTTAAGGGTTGACACGCCATAATAATAATTAATTAAAAAAAAAAAAAGACTGGTGGAACCAAAATAATAACTGCTTCTAAGTTAATCTTTCCAAATTAGACTAGGGATATGAAGGGAACCGCGCTAAGATGATGCAGTCCTGCGAGACGGACTTTTTAAAATAAGGGTACTTTTTAAAAAATAAGGATTAATTTATTTTCCACCCCACTTTCTCTTAAAAAAATGGAAAATAATTTTTTCAGCCGAGCACTCAATTTATAATCTTATATTCTCATAATTTGGACAAATATCATATAATAATTAATTTTTTTAAATATATAATAGAAAGTAGGCGTACCATGGAAGCTGGGTTACAACTATTTAATATGAAGCATGTGTAGCATGGTACGCCCGGCTACAGATATTTAATATAAATTAGGTGTAGCATTGCACACCGGGTAACGGCTAGTATATATATATATATATATATATATATATATATATATATATATATTATTATGATTTTATTTTTTATAATATGATTTTGCACCACGTTGTGCGTCATTAAATGTTATGATTAATTTCTATAAATTGATTCGCCACGTTGGGCGTCATTAAATGTAAAGATTATTTATTATTTAAAATAAAAACGATTTTAATTACTTTAATAAGTTTTATTTTATTAAATTGATTTAATCTCAGGGATAGAAGTTCCGAGTGAATGAAGAATATAATATTTATTCTTAGAAAATTCCGAAATACAAAACAATATTAAAATACATACAAATAATAATAAAAGAATTAACAATTACAAAAAATAATTTTACCTCTGAACTAATTTACTTCCAATAAAGCTTCAATATACTGCGCTTCAGTAATTCCTTCTTCTAGGTGATTCGCTTTCTTGCCAGGTCTCGTGCATAGAATGGATATCTGATGTTCCGGACTCCGCCGTTTTCTCAAACCGTCTTTTATTATAGACAGCAATGGACTGAACACTGCACTCTACGACTGCTAGGACTAGACTTGACTCCGTAGTCCTCGGGGGATAGCTATAGACTGACTTGACTCCAAGGCTGCTACCAATAGACTGCCGGACAGACCCCAGCTCCGCACTCCAGGACTGCTGGGAATCAACTGACGCCAGGCTATCGGGAAAGTTAGCATCCTTTTTTTCTAACTTCCCCAGTTTTGCCGGCTTATATATGAAATAATAATTATCTTTTTGCAATAGCAAATAATTTATTTATTTTCACCTGAATGTACATTTAATATGTATATATTGTACATCAGTATTGTCCAAAAATATTATTAATTTTGAGCGTATATAATACGATGTTATTTGTATATATGGTTTGTGATTTGCGCGGGCTTTTCAAACTATCGATGGTTATTTGAATTTAAAAATATTTTCGTGAATGTAATATATCATTACATTTGCACTCTTGTCTAAAAAAAAAAAATGTTTTTAGTCCGGTATAAAAGATAAATTTAAAATTGAATTTTTAATTTGGAGTTTCGGAATATAGAACTTTTATTTAGATTGGTCAGCCTGTTATTTATTCAAATTTTCAATAACTTATTTCGTTACATAATTTTTATTCATTATCATTTATCAATTTAAATTATCATTTTTCATTGTTCATTTTTAAACATTATCATTATCAAAACTATCTTATCCTAAAGTAATATGATTATTAAATTTATGAGAAATTTTTACATATTATTATTATCCATTAAATCTTATACTAAACTAATTTTTGTAACAGATATAAATTCTAAACTAGTACTACATTTAAAAATTGTCCTGGATCCACTATTTATCATTAAAATCTTTTTTGCATCTATCCGAATTATTCCTAAGGATTTGTTTTATTCTCTTTCGTGGTGGCCGATTTAATTTTGCAATTTTTTCTATCCCATTTTGACATTGATACTCAAAAAGAATTTTTACTTTATTACCAAATTTGATGTCCATATTTTTCAGATGATTATTGTTGTTAACATTTTTATTCATTATATTATTTTGATTATTACCATTATTATTATAACTCATTATTTTTAAACTAATTATATGATCATCAAGTAATTTTTTATATTATTTTGTTTCAAAATCTCATCCATAACGTCTGTACTTATTTTATTTTTTAAATTATCATTAGTTATATTATTTTTAATTATTTGATTTATTTTCTCATTATTATTATTCAAATTACTCAATAATATTTCTTTAATTTTATCATCTTCATTCACTAAACAAACATACTCACTTTCATCTTTAGTTTCAACAAATATTTTATTTTCTTCACATTTTTGATCAATAATACTATAATCATAATTTGAATTACCTTTGATTAATTCACTTAAATCGTCATTATTGAATTGTGTATCGTCATTTTCGGTAATTTTAATTAAATTTTCGTCATTATTTTCCTTAACCTCTATAATTTCTTTACAACTTATATTATTTTTATTAAAAAGGCTATCATTCGATTTTTCCAACTCTATCGTCTCTTCATTTTGATTTTCACCCATATTATTTAAATATGCACATAAATCGTCCACTTTTTTATTTTGTTCTATTCTATTTGCATCTATTTTATTTTCCAATTTTTTATGGTTTTTACTTATTTCTTGATTTATTTCATGCTTAATATTGCAAATACTCTTACTTAAATCGAACTTCAGTTGTTCTGTTAATAACCTCATCATTTCTTCTAAGCCTTGAGGATGCATCTCATTAGTTTTAGTTAAATTGTCATTACTTTTCTCATTTTGTATTATATATTCCTCCATTTTGTTATTTAATTCTGATATAAACTTATATTTTCCTATACACGCGGATGTATCTCATTATCCATTTCCTGAGTTCAATTCCTGTTATCTAACATATCCTAGTGACGCGGTAGCAGATCCTGGAACGAGCTGCCGCCATTTCTATGCAATCGATTTTCAATTGCATCATCCATTATTTACTTTTTATTATTTTATTTAAAATTTAATGTTATTAAGATATTTATTTAGCGTTTTTAACTTCAATTCACTCAGCCCCACGTTGGGCGCCATTTAATATTATGATTAATTTTTTATAAAATGATTTGCACCACGTTGTGCGTCATTAAATGTTATGATTAATTTCTATAAATTGATGCCCCACGTTGGGCGTCATTAAATGTAAAGATTATTTATTATTTAAAATAAAAACGATTTTAATTACTTTAATAAGTTTTATTTTATTAAATTGATTTAATCTCAGGGATAGAAGTTCTGAGTGAATGAAGAATATAATATTTATTCTTAGACAATTCCGAAATACAAAACAATATTAAAATACATACAAATAATAATAAAAGAATTAACAATTACAAAAAATAATTTTACCTCTGAACTAATTTACTTCCAATAAAGCTTCAATATACTGCGCTTCAGTAATTCCTTCTTCTAGGTGATACGCTTTCTTGCCAGGTCTCGTGCATAGAATGGATATCTGATGTTCCGGACTCCGCCGTTTTCTCAAACCGTCCTTTATTATAGACAGCAATGGACTGAACACTGCACTCTACGACTGCTAGGACTAGACTTGACTCCGTACTGCTCGGAGGATAGCAATAGACTGACTTGAGTCTAAGGCTGCTACCAATAGACAGACCCCAGCTCCGAACTCCAGGACTGCTGGGAATCAACTGACGCCATGCTATCGGGAAAGTTAGCATTCTTTTTTTCTAACTTCCGCAGTTTTGCCGGCTTATATATGAAATAATAATTATCTTTTTGCAATACCAAATAATTTATTTATTTTCACCTGAATGTACATTTAATATGTATATATTGTACATCAGTATTGTCCAAAAATATTATTAATTTTGAGCGTATATAATACGATGTTATTTGTATATATGGTTTGTGATTTGCACGGGCTTTTCAAACTATCGATGGTTATTTGAATTTAAAAATATTTTCGTGAATGTAATATATCATTACAATATATATATACAAATATAAATTTCAACAACCGTCATATTCGTGATATATGGGATCTGAAACATGAAATTTTCGTGTCGCCATTTCTGGATTGCGTCATGATGTTAACCTCATAAGCGCGTTTCCTCCTTCCGTAGGGAGGAACCCAGCTTATGAGGTTAACCTCTTGACGTCTTGGATCACTGACATTTCTGGGAAAATGTTCCATTCTTTTTGCCATTAACACTCAACCTCGAGCATCGGTGTCTTCATCGAGAAAGTAGGTTGTAATAAAATTTACACTTTTGCTCTCGAACCGTAATGTCTGACACCATGCAAGTCAGTGGGACGGAATGCATCGAAAAATAGAAGTTTCTTATTTTTAGGGTTTTTTCATCCTTGGGTTTGCATTTTTAGCGCGGTTCCTCCCTCCCTACATAGCGAGGAACCCCGCTTATAAGGTTGACCTCATGACGCAATTCGGAATTGCCGACTAGAATATATATATATTGTGGTGTTTTGGTTCGGCAAGGAAAATAAAATTGAATTATATTTAAAAATTATTATAGAAAAAGTTGACTTAGAAATGTTTTTATTATATTTTCATTATATCTCAGGGTTCATTTAAAATTACCAAACTCACCACATACGGATTTATGAATAAAACTATTTGAATAATTAATTTAATTTAATAAATTTCCTGAAAGAAAAGCATGAGAAATATATTATTAGTACCACTTCTTACCATCTGTCCTTTTATGTGTTGAGACCATATTAAATACCAGGAGAAAGGTTCATTATAAATAAAATAGAGTTGGAAACAAATGACTTATATTGAATAAAAGATATAATTTATGATTTGGCATGGCTGTGATATAAAATAAAATATAAAAGAGAAAAGGTGCTTGTCTCACATAATTGTATCAATGTTGGGTTATTTAAGAAAAGTTAGCACATAAATATTAACTTATATATTAAAATATAAATATTGGCTATTATGAAATTTTAGATAGTTTTGAATTTAATTGAAGATTGGCAGTTAACGAGTTATACTCAGCTTATGATACGGATGATGTTCTGGAAGTGAAGAGGTAGACTGGTTGTAGTGTAATGTTGAGGAGAATGATGGTCGGCTGCTAGATCATAGAGTGGTGTCTGGCCATCAAGTGAAGATAAAGTGAGAGCTTGGTGTCGGCTGACCAGCTGGTTCTGCAGAGAGACTGTGTGCCCTTTGTCTCTGGCGCTCGAGTGGTGGGGGAAGGCCCTTTTTATAGAGGCGTTACTCCCACCATACCATGGAAGTTTGTCTTCAGCGATCGCCACCTGGATGTTCAAAGGGCATCTTTTGGAAGCACCTCTATTCTTATCTTCCTGGGAAACTTGTATACCTTATCGCTCCTAGCCGAGATATTTGGACTCTTCTTTTATTTCACACTGCCTTTTTAAAAAAAAATAAATACTGCCAAACTAAGCACTGCCAATTACTATCCCTTTTATTACTCTTTTATTTATTTAATTGGTTGACAAAAGAAAATATTTGTGATGGACTTATGAAATATAACTTAGCCTTTATTTTGAATAGGAATGCTACTCTTTGCTATGCCAGAAACTGACTCTTTCTAGAGCACCCCCTTATAGATCATTACAATATATATATATATATATATATATATATATATATATATATATATATATATATATATATTTGTCTGTTTGCGCACTGGAGGCCTCAAAAATGGTCCGATTTTCATGAAATTTGGCACATAAATCATTCCAATTTGAAAGGTCAATTTCGTTTACCAGTAGAATCCGCCCACCGGAACATGTTTTTTTGGAGCGAAAGTCGCGCGACAAAAATCGTTCCGCTTATTTCATATGCTTGTAAGTACTCGTTTCATAGGCTTCTTGGCCTAGGAAAACGAATGAATCCATTTTTAAGGCAATACCTTTAACCGTTTTAAATAAAATTGGAAAACTAGTTGTTGAATAACGATTTTGGTTTGGGTACTTAGAACCATGGGATTCAGTTGAAACATTTTCTGCATGTTTTTATTTCGTCGTGCATGTTCTACTTTCATTAAAACTAATATGTTGAAATTTTGGTTACTTTTGGAGTTAAAGAAGGGTTAAAATAAAATATTTTATTATCAGACATGACAATTTTTGGGAACTTCGTATACTTCCCTTAATATCTCGAAAACGGTTGAAAATCTTGCTAAGCGGAAGGTTACCATTGGAAAGCTTACTAAATGCTCTACAAAAAAGGTTCTGAAGAATGTTTTAATTAGGCGATGTCAATCGGAGAAATAAGTGCTTAAATCTTTGAAGTAATTGATTTTGTTTATTCGATCGGTTCTTTTTGTATGTTTTTATTCCTTGTTATTTTTTAATTGCTTATAGTTGGATAATGTATTTGACAATAATACAGGTTAAGTAAAATAAGAAAAAGAATTTATTGTACAAAAATAGCTTTCCAAGAGAGAGATTTGAAGACCTTGTGACTTATGAACTGCCATTCAGGTAAGATCACAAAACCTTTTTAAGAAAGGTCGAACCAAAATAATAACTGTTTTTTTTTTTTAATCTTTCCAAATTAGACTAGGAATAAGAACAAAACCGCGCTTTGATGACGCAGTTCCTGCGAGTCGGACTTTTTAGGATGTTGATACTATTTTGGAGACATTTTTAACTTAAAGGAAAGATGCGCACATGTCCAATGCTCTATGTGGCTCAACTCCCCCCGGGATTGATGATTCGATTGACCCCTTATGACTTTATTGTAATTATTAGTAAATGAAAAATTAATACAATATTATTTTATTATTATTGAAGTTGGGAATTATAAAGTATGAGTATATGAAACTATTACAATGTGAACTTTATAATTTTACTAAAAAATGTAAACATTATTAAATAATTCGTAGCAAGTCGAAAAGGAAGTTTGCATACCTAAAAATAAAAAAATCGGAGTTTTCCAAAATGTATTTTCCACAATGGTCCCAAATTTTGGGAATCAGGGTTTAATATATTAGAGTCTAATTTTAAGAGGATGATTCATTTTTTTAACTTTTTCCGTGGCTCAATAACACCCCTGTCCCCCTAATCTCTGAACTAATTTCTGATGCTGTGAAGAAAAGAATAAGACTTCCAAAACTGATTGCTTTGAAGACATCCATTATTTACATATCTTCGTTCAAATTTCACAACCGCGTAAGTCGATTTTTAGCGAAATTGACTTATTGGTATCTTTAGAATCCCTATTTTCTCCCGGACATAATGGTAATATATATATTACTTCCGCGTAACCACGTGATCTCTCTCATCTATTTTAGGCCATTCAGACAAGTTGCAAATTAAGTTAATAATAAGTTGCAAGTTATTATTATTATTGGTTTTATGCATCGCATCTTTGACGAATTGCATTTTTCCAAGTTACAGATCATTACAGTTTTATTGCTCTCCTGAAAAGATAGGAAAATCGAACCGCGGTTGTGAAATTTGAGTGACGATATATTTTTATTGTTCTTAATTCATATTAAAAAATAAAATTTGTTGTTCTTTATTCATATTCGGAGGCCCGGTGGTCGTGATTGTTAAGGTGTGAGCAGTTAACACTCCGTGCCAAGGGTCGTGGGTTCGATTCCCACTATGAGGTGGCGGCTTTTCTTTAGAAAAAAAGAAAAGGTATCAGCCCTATCCTGGCTAGAAAAGGGTGGAAACCTATTGATAACCCGTCCTGAACTTCTTAATTAATAATAATGGACGTTCGGCGTTAATAGCAAAATTGTTAATGCTCCGTTAAACACACGAAAAAAAATAATGGACGTTAAAATTTAAATTTATTAATATTCAGAGGATGTCATGGAGACTTAAATGTTGAAATTGAGTACACTTTAGGCCCAAGGCACACGGTGAGACTGTTTTGCAACTCGAGTTGCACGCGCAACTGTTTTGCGACCTCGGCATTGTATTTGAATGGGCAGGCGCACACGACGCAACTGATTTTTAGCGCGGTTCCTCCCTCCCCCATAGGGAGGAACCCCGCTTATAAGGTTGATACAATGAAACAATCCGGCAGTGCCGTCAAGAAAATTTCGCGTTTCAGAACCCCTAGAGACCGAAAATAACGGTGGTTCAAATTTGTATATATATATATATTTGTCTGTTCGCTCATTTCTGGCTTCCCTGATGGTCCGATTTTGATGAAATTTGGTACAAAAATCTGTCGTCCAATTTGAAAAGTCAAGTTCGTTAACCAGCAAAATCCGCCCACTGGAAGATGGCGTTTGGGGCGAAATTTGCGCAAAAAAAATCGTAACACTTACGTTTTTAAGTTCATAAGCTTGTAAGTACTCGTTTTATAGGCTTCTTGGGCTAGGAAAACGAATGAAACCATTTTCAAGGCGATAGCTTTAACCGTTTTCGAGAAAACTGAAAAAAATATTTTTGAATGCCGTTTTTGGTTTGGGTACTTAGAATCATGGGATTCAGTTGAAACATTTACTGCATCTTCTACTTTCATTAAAACTAATATGTTGAAATGTTGGTTGCGTTTGGAGTTAAGGAAGGGTTAGAATAAAATATTTTATTAACAGACATAAAAAAGTTTTGGTAACTTTGTATACTTTCCTTAATATCTCGAAAAAGGTTAAGAATCTTGGGAAACGGAAGAATACCATTGGAAAGCTTACTAAATGCTCTACAAAAAAAGTCCGACTCGCAGGAACTGCCTCATCTTAGCGCGGTTCCGTTCTTATCCCTAGTCTAATTTCGAAAGATTAAAATATAACCAGTTATTATTTTGTTGAGAGGAGATCGTTGACCGTTGATGATGCAAGGTAGGGATTGTCCGGGTTAGGTCACTGCTACTTAATAATACATACCCCATATGTGTATGTATGTGGGCATATATATGTACATATGTGTGCGTGTATATGTGTATGTGTATATGCATATATATAAATATATATATATTATATATATATATATATATATATATATGTTAGGTATATTTACATAGATATGTGCATATATTAGTGTTAAATATGTCCTACTTGTATTTACAGCCCTGATGAAGGCTTGAAGTTCAAGCCGAAACGTCGGCACAATAAAACCATTTTTACGATAAAATGTAGTTTTATTAAGTAGCAGTGACCGAACCCTGACAGTTATATTTTGGTTCCACCAGTCTTGAAAGGTAGGATTTACAATCTTACCTGGAAGGGTCGGCAACACTAGAATCCGTCCCGCTAGTTACAAGGTCCTGGAATCTTAGAACTCTATATTTCTAACAATAAATTGTTTTTGTTATTTTACTTAACCTGTTTTATTTTCGAATACATTATCCAACTATAAGCAATTAAAAAATAACAAGGAATAAAATACAGACAAAAAGAACACTTCGAATAAGCGAAATCAATTACTTTAAAGCTTTAAGCTCTTATTTCTCCGATTGACATCGCCTAATCAAAACTTTCATTAGAACCTTTTATGTAGAGCATTTAATAAGCTTTCTAATGGTATTCTTCCGTTTACCAAAAATCTCAACAGTTTTCGAGATATTAATGAAAGTTCCCAAAATTATATTATTTCTAGCAACAGAAAATTGGCCTCATTTTTCATATCCTGTTTTACACACAAAATTTTCGCAACATAAGAAATTACAAAAATAAAAAGCAATAAAAAACGAAGGGAAAGAGACAAAAATTACAACAAGAACGACAAAAACCCGTTCATAAGAACAAAACAGACGTATTTGAAGTTTTAAGCACTTATTTCTCCGATTGACATA